>CM049930.1:6702412-7122412 GCA_027405835.1 Asclepias syriaca
TTCAAACCATGGATTCAAAAGATGTGGGTTAAGGATTCTAAATCAATCAAATATAATAATAATATATTTACAAGTATGTTTGATTATAAAGAGAAAATGTTTGGTCCTTTTTATATTTCCCTATTATTTCAAAATGATTTTTTATTTTTATAGTCTTTTCTATCGTGACTTTAATTAAATTCTTATAATTAATTTAATGTATTTTTAGAAAAATTAAAATATAGGAATAAAATTAGTCAATATATATAAAAAACCTAAAATGATTACTTAAAAAAATATTAACATTTCAATTTTACATTTTTTTAGCATAAATTATAAATAAAAATTAAATAAATAAAAATATTAAGTCACTTTCTTAAATATAAAATAAAATAATTAAAAAAAATTTAAAGAATGTAATTCAATAAATATTATGTTATTTCTAACTTTTTAAAAAAATCAAAATATAAAAGAATAAAAAAACAAAAAATATTAAATATAAAAATATCAATAAAAAATATCTTTAATTATAAAAATATCAATTTATAAATCCAAGAAGAATATTATAATATATATATAATATATATAATATATATATATGATTTTTACGTTACGATGTTTAAGAGATTAGCTAACACAAGACATATATCCACATAAAAACATAACTGACATAAGACATATCCACATAACAGAATTGTTAGTAAAAATTCTATTGTCTTTCTCCAATATTTTTTTTATTTTTATTGACTTTTATTTTAATATAGGTTAACGAGTTATCGAGCTATAGAACAAAATAATGGTGATCTAGTTGTATATTTCCCGGGCCCTCTGAACAGTACATTGTTTTATCCACTCTACTTCTATTTTTTTATGATTTGATGTAATTACATATGAAAAACTTACTGTATATATGTATTTATATTTTAAAAATAGGTCCCTATAAAGGAGGTATATGGCGAATATTGGTTATTTTAGAAGAAAATTATCCAAACAACCATTTCAAATTACGATTTTTGAATAAGATATTACATCCTAACGTAAATTTCGAGTAAGTATTTATATACCTTATATTATTATTATTATTATTATTATTATTATTATTATTATAATAGGTAGATTTCAAGTAAGTATTTATATACCTTATATTATTATTATTATTGGTTTATGTATATTTTTAATATAATAAATTATATATGTTATCAGTTCTTATTTTACTTTTTCGATCGTTTATGAATATTGTTATGAGAGTGGACCCTCTATGCCGCATGGGGGAAACATTAAATGTCGAAGCTCAGCACAGTTATTATGATACTATTATTGATTTTAAAGAGAGAGTGCAAGGTACAAACCACAAGTTTTATTTGTTTCATTTTCTAAGATTTTTCTTTTAATTCTTTTATTTTTCTTTTAAAATTTTGCAGAGTGCATTCAATTGTACGCAAACTCGCCGGACGGTTATCCTCCTCCTGCGGCCGAGGGTCCCCTCCAACTATGCGGCCGAGGATGGAGGCGCATGAAAGAGCACTAGAATGTGTTTTTTTTTTTTTTTTTTTTTACATTTCTGAAATAAGAAGATAAAATGTGTGAAGTTTCATTTTGGGTACAAAGTACATTGTTCTTCTCTATTGTTAAACAATTTTCTTTTTGAGTGTTTTCTTTTCTTTTTTTAAAAAATTTGCGGAGTAGATGAATCGGGGATGGCGAAGGAGGAAAAAGAAAATTGGTTAGTATTTGCCCCATTATAATGAATTGTGAAGAGAATTTTGTTTGTTCTTCTTTCTTCTTTCGTCGTTTCTTTATTTTTTTTTTTCTTTTTTCCTTTCTTTTTCTCAGTTTTATAAGCATATTTCGTATTTTTAAATTTCATATGTGATAAATATTTTCTACTTATTGGTTTAATTAAATCTATTTTCTCACATATAATTACGTTTTTACTCTAACTAAATAAAATAAATCTTATATTGTTTTGAGAAATATATATTGTATTCTTTAATAATAGAATTTTAGCAATAAATTAATATTATAATTAAATTAAATAAAAGTTTAACATTTTAAACTTTACATTAATTCTAATTTTATCTAAACTTTTCTATCATTTTGGATAGTTGATATTCTCATTTATTTTTTGAATTCAATATTTTTATATGATATTGATTGTATTTTTGTTTTTTATTTTTAAAAAAATTTATTAACTTTTGATCTTCTCCAAATCTATATGTTATCTTCATTAAATTTTTACATCGCTTTTTTTTATTATTATTAATTTTTTTATCAAAGAACGATTCAAAAATTTTAAAGAAAAGAGAAAAAGCATAAAATATATGAATATAAAAAAATTTCAAATTTATAAATCATAATAAATATTAAAAATATATATCTTTTATCCACTCACCTTCTCAAATCAAAAGGTTTAAAAACAAATTAATTAATTAAAAATAAATTAATTAAAATTTTTATTTTTTTGAAAAACTATTATATATAGTTATATATGTTTTGTTTGTTACGTGTTTGCAGCACTCTCTTTTGGATTTTGAAGAAATTGGCAGGAAAAAAAAAGCTAACAGTGGCCATATGGATTGCAAAGAGAAGGACATTGTGAATCTGTTAATTTTCTCACATAACTATCTTTTTTTCTTTTTTTCTTTTGAAAATTATAATTGAGTGATTGAATTTCAAATCAATTGTGATTGTGATTGTGAATAAAAATAGGTCGCTTTCCTTTCGTGTTGAAAGGATGGAGAATAGGTTTGATCAATGTTGCGTCTATTATCCTGGACCTGTCCAATGTAAGTCATTCTTGTTAGGATAGCAAAACTCACACACTATATCTAGATGAAGAACACGAAGAACAAGAGAGAGAATACGAGGAGAAATATATGTGGTAACACAAGGATGGTAAACTCCACGGTGGCTAGGTATTTTTATTGATGATTTCAGGATATACAGTTACAGAGAATTACTCCTTCTGCCTTGCCCATTTACCCCTATTTATAGTCATCTAGGGATGAGCAGGGTTCAGAGTCATGCTCACCGTCCATGCCACTAAGGCACCATTAAGTAAACTAAACATTGAAGTAAACTTAAACCATAAGTAAGCATCAGGTTCCACAACCTAAGAATTCTCCCACTTGGAGACTGATCAGTCACCCAAAAGATTGCATTCTCAAAAAATTGAATCCCAACATCATCAATATCTTCACCGCACCGCAACATCTGTAGAAACTACTACAAAAGGCCAACCGAGGTTTTGCACAACCCCAGTTTTCCAAAATCAACACATTTAGTCAACATGTCTGCTGGATTCTTTGCGCCCTCTATCTTCTCCAAGCACATATCACCTTCCTCCACTGCCCTGCGAGTGAAATGATAGTGTCTCCTGATGTGCTTCATCTTAGAATGATAGACTGGGTTCTTCAGCAAGTGTATGACACTCTGGCTATCTGAGTAAAGAATCTTCTCGCTATATTTCTTACCCAACTCTTCTAGATAATCTGCTAGTCATATCATCTCCTTCCCAGCTTCAGCTATTGCCACATACTCAGCCTCAGTAGATTAAAGAGCAACGCACTTCTAATGCTTGGACATCCAACTCACTGTTGTACCACCTATGGTGTAAACGTAACCAGATGTGCTCTTGCTCGAGTCCACATCACCACCAAGATCAGCATCCACAAAGCCTTGTAGAATAACTTTATTTTTCCCAAAACAAAGTAAAGTATTGGATGTACCTCTCAGATATCTTAGAAGCCACTTCACAGCTTCCCAATGCTCTTTCCCCGGATTTGTCATGTATCTACTAACAATTCTCACTACATGTGCTATATCAGGTCTGGTGCAGACCATAGCATACATTAAACTCCCAACTGCTGAAGCATATGGAACAAGTGTCATATGCTCACGCGCCTCAGCTGTCTTGGGTGACTGCTCCTTTGAAAATTTTATGTGATTTGTCAATGGAGTAGTCTTGGGTTTAGCATCAGTCATCCTGAATCTAGCCAACACTTTCTCAATGTACTGCTCTTGGGATAAATTTAAAGTGCCAGCAGATCTATCCTGAGAAATCTCCATCCCGAGAATCTACTTCGCTGCACCCAAATCCTTCATCTCAAATGTTGAAGATAACCTGCCTTCAAATTGTTGATCTCCCTCATACTGGATCCTGCGATCAACATATCATCCACATACAAGAGTAGAAAGACATAAGAATCAGTGTACTTCTTGAAGTAATAACACTGATCCTTTTCAGTCTTGTAAAAGCCACTCTTAGTCATGAAGGAGTCAAACTTCTTGTACCACTGCCTTGGTTCCTGCTTCAGTCCATACAAGCTCCTGTTGAGCTTGCACACCATGTGTTCCTTGCCAGGAACAACAAATCCTTCCAATTGCTACATATAGATCTCCTTGTCCAGATCTCCATGTAAAAACGCTGTTTTTACATCCATTTTCTCAAGATGCAAATTCTCCGATGCAGCAATGCTCAACATAATTCGGATAGAAGTTAACTTCACAACAAGAGAAAACATTTCAGCATAATCAAAACATTTCCTTTAAGAATATCCTTTAACCACTAACCGAGCCTTGAACCTTCTTTTGTCATCTGGTTCAGCTTTGATTCTAAACACCCACTTGTTCAACAAAGCTCTCTTCCCTGCAGGCAACTCAGTCAACACCCAAGTGTTGTTCTTCTCAAGTGAGCTCATCTCATCATCCATGTCTTGCTCCCACTTGATTGAATCCTCCACCTGTAGGGCTTCATCAAAAGATTCTGGTTCCCCTTCATCAGTCAACAACAGATAGTGTAATGAAGGCGAATACCTATCTGGTGCTCTGATGGTTCTCGATGATCTCCTCAACACCTGCTCAGGTGTCACTTGCTCCACCTCAAGCTCTTCAGCAACAGTGTCTGGAGTTGGTTGAGTTCCTAGTGCAACATCTCTGAGTGTACTCTTTTTCAACTCAATCTCAACTCTCACTTGCATTGTAGTCTCAGCAAACCTTCTGCTCTTTGTCCTTGTATAGAATAGACTCATCAAATGTCACATCACAATGTCTCAAGATATTTTTATTTTTGTCATCCCAAAACCTGTAACCGAACATGTCAGAACCATAGCCTATGAAGTAACACTTTACAGCCTTAGCATCAAGCTTGTCCCTCTTCTCTGGATCAACATGAACATAAGCAGTGCAACCAAAAGTTCTCAAGTGTGAGTACTTGATTTCCTTTCCTGTCCACACTTCCTCTGGAATCTTGAACCCCAATGGAACTGATGGTCCCCTATTGATCAAGTATGCAGTTGTGCTCACAGCATCTACCCAGAACATCTTGGGCAGCCCACAGTGTATCCTCATGCTCCTTGCACGCTCGTTCAATGTTCTGTTCATCCTCTCATCAACTCCATTATGTCTTGCCTTTCCAGGAACTGTCCTCATCAATCTGATTCCCTCAGTAGCACAGAATGCTTTAAATTCTGACTTGTCATATTCTCCCCCACTGTTAGACCTTAAGCATTTGATCTTTAATCTAGTCTGATTCTCAACTTCAGCTTTCCACCTCTTGAAAGTTGTAAACACATATAATTTATGCTTCAAGAAGTAAACTCATACCTTCTTGCTGAAGTCATCAATGAAGGTGACATAGAACCTGAATCTTCCAAGTGATGAAACTGGAGATGGTCCCTGATATACACAAATTATATCACTTTTTAGCATGTTTTAAGGCATAATTTAGGGCGAAATTGGTGTTAAATCGTTCTCAATTGACTATTATTAACTTAATTTTGCAGTTTTTGTGATTTTAGAAGTGTCAGGTGAAATATGCAAGAAAATGGCAAATTTCGGGGCAAAAACGTGATTTTCAGAAGTTCGGAAGTCGGGATGGGCGTCCAGAACCCAGGACGGGCGTCCCGAATGCCTGGTCAAAGTCCCGTTTTGCAGAAAAATTCACCCAGTTCCTCTACTATAAATACCTCAGGCCTTCCTCAGTTGAAATCATTCATCTCCACTCGATCTGAGTCATTTAGTGACTTCAAGTATACAATTTCTTATAGTATACAAGTCACTTAGTGATTTCAGGTTTTTAGTTTAGGTATATTTATAGTTTTTGAGAGTGTCTCGTGTTCTTCGTTTCTGAGAGTCTATCTCAGATCTTAGAATACGACTAGATAGGTTTTTTTTGGTATTCATAGAATACCCGAGATTTCGTTAGGAGATCCTAAGATATCACTAGGCGTTCGAAGAGTCAGTCAACAGGACTGTGCTTAAGCTGGGTATTAAGGTAAAGCATAAACAAGAAAATGAGGGATCTCCTAGGGTTTCGAGGTATCAGCCAAATGCCTCCTTATCCCTTTAGAACAAATTACAGGAGAAAAAAGTAGTTATCCATATATCTGGAAATTAAACAATCTTTGCTATTAAAAAAATCTCAAAATATCATGGCTCTCAACAATTTGAATTTCATGGGATAAGAAATAAGTGGAAGTATGATGCCGCCATTGAAATCTCTCTCGCTGAAGATAGCTGCTTAAGTGTGTGGAGTTGCGACCATTTGATTTTGATAACTGAAACAGAAATGTTAATTTTTCTCTCTATCCTTCTGATTTGAATCTTATTTTGCTTGGAATTGTGGGTTGTTGTCAGATTTTTGATTGAACCTTCTCTTTTTTTCTTTTTCCGATTCTTTTTTATTACAACATAGTGGAAGCCATTGATGTTATCCTCCAAGAAGCTTAGAATCTCGTAGTACCTATAAAAACCAGCATTTCCGGCAGCTCGAAAAGAAAATTACTTCAAAAATCATCCTCAACCTCATAGCCTACATAGACTTCGGAGCTTCCACCAAAAGACATAATTAGGGGGTGATAACAAGATTAAGGGAGAGAAATCTGGAGGGAATAGTAGAAGAATTCACAATCAATTCCTCAAATTCCTCCTCCTCATACGAGGAACATTGTGAAGATCATGAAAGTACACAAGTCTAGTAGCTACTCGGCGAGAATGGTTAGGAGAGGAGAGTTTAAAATTTTAAAATCTAGATAAGGAATTTAAAAGTTTCATTTAAGAAAATTTAAAATTTTTTATTTTGGAGTATATTGAGACTTTTACCCTTTAAATATAAAATTATTTTTATTAAAAAAAGTTGATTAATTGTCAACTGTTAATAAAATTAAGAGAATAATAAAAGTTGTCAAAATTATAAAAATAAGAGATAAAATTTTTCAAAAATTTAAAAAATGGATGAAATCACAAAAATCATATAATTTAAGAAATGAAATTTTCTAATTTATCTTTTACTTTATTATTATTTATTAATATTTTTTATAATTTATACATTTTTTTAAAAAAGAATAATATTAATTTTTAAAAATATTTTAAATTTTACAAATTCATTATCTCTTAAATCATAAATAAAAGAGGATAAATAAGGTGGTTTCAGAAGAGATGAATTTATAGGTAATATAATTGTAGCATAAAATCATTATTGCACAACTTTCTGTAGATAGTTCATTAACACTGGAGCACACACTAGCTAGGATTGGTATGGTTGGTATGGATATTGTAATGAACCATCTTTGTTTTTGTGTCTAAAAATAAGGAAAGTATTACTATTTGTTACTGATGTTGTCTGATTATTGCTCCTCTAATTTCTTTCCATTTTCTTCTTCCTTTTCCTTGTATCCTTTTTTTCGTGCCCTTTTTATTTCAGAAGAATTCCTATTTATTATTGTCTTTTGGACCGTAGGCTTTTTGTGTCATGAACTTCTCTAGATATTTCATGTTGTGATAATATAAAGAAAAGATATAATAATATGTTGTACGCGGGTTGCTTGGGATATTTCATGTTGTGTTGCTATATAGAATAATATCAAACAAGATATTGTCATTGTGATGGTATATTTGTATATGTGTTAGGGAATATATTTGTACATATACCAGTTACTTCTTTTTTTTTTACAATATTTCTACATAAAATAAATATATATATATAAAATAAAATAATAAATATATAATTTTATGTAGTTGATATAACTATATAAATTTGATTTCATAATTAATTTCATATTATTTATTATATAAATATTTGAATTGTTATATAATTTTATTTTTTAATGATAAATTCAATATAAATATATCTATAAAATTGTAAATAATATATATATATTATACATTATATTATTTATTTACTATCATTAGTATATCAAAAAATTTAAATTTAAAATTATAATTTATTGTAATAATAATAATAATTAAGTTAGACCGTCAAGAAAACATTTCTCTCATGGTATGATAGTATGTACTTCTACTTAACTGAAAAGTCATGAATTCGATACATGATAAAGACAAAAATATTTTTTTAAAAAAAATTAAATTAAATCGAAACTTAATTTTTAAATATTTTAACTTCATGTCAAAATAAATAATTTATATATATAAAAGGATAAAATAAAAAATAAAAAAGTTTTTAAAAATATTTCGTTAGACAAATTATTATTTTTAATTAAAGAATATAAATTAAAATAAAAAGATGAAGTAAAAAGTTAAAATAATAAAAAATAATAAAAAGTTATAAGAAAAATAAAATTGAGATAAAGAATAAAGTTTAAAATAAAAGAAAATTTATAATTATAATTTATTAACATAATTGTTTAATATTTTTTTAAAAATCATGAAAATTATTTAAAATTATGATTAAAAATTTAGAAATTTATATATAATTGATAATATAAATTGATAAAATAAAAATTATAATATATTTTAAAATTATAAAAGGTAAATAAATTTAAGAAGATTGAAAAGAAAATACAAAAAAATAACACTATGTCAATTAGGAAAGATTAAAAAGAAAAGAAAAGAAAAAAAAAAGAAAAAGACTATAAAATCTAAAAAGTTTAATAAAGTTAGAAGTCAGTGTCATTATCCATTTATATATAAAAGATATATATATTATTATCTATTTATGATGCATTATCTATATCTTTTCATTATTAAAGTTTAAATGTCATGTTGGAAGAAGAAGTCTGTAACTTTCTTATACAATATTTTTGGGTCTTATTCAAGTAAACTATATATATATATATATATATATATTATATAATATATATATATAATTTTTTATGACAGGAAATGTAATTTTGATAAATATTTTTAAAATTTATTAATTTTTTAGTTTTTAAGGTTGATAATGATATAATTAAAATTTAAATGATATTTTTGTAATTATTTACTTATAAAAATATCATTTACTCATAAAAATCATTAACTTATAAAAATCATTTACTTATAAAAATATCAATCAAAAAATAATAATAAATATATATATATATATATATATATATATGGCTCTTACATTATAATGGTTAAGAAAAATGGCTGAATCAAACGGGGATATTGACAGACGACGTATGGACATAATGCTATTGTGAGTAAAATTCTATTCTCTTTCTTCAAGAGTTTCCTTTTATTTTTATTGACTTTTATTTTAATAGGTTAAGGAGTTATCGATGTGTGAAAAAACATAATGGTGACGTAATTGTATATTTTCCGGGCCCTGAAGGAAGTACGTTTTCTCACCCATTCCACTTCTGCTTTTTTATGATTTTGTGTATTTACGTATGAAAAGCTCATTGTACGTATTTCGGTTTTGAAAATAGCTCCTTACGAAGGAGGTATGTGGCGAATATTGATTATTTTTGAAGGAGAATATCCAGATCAAAGCCCCAGTTTACGATTTTTAAATAAGATATTTCATCCTAACGTGGATTTGAGTAAGTATTTATATATCTTATATTATTATTATTATTATAGATTTATTAGTTAAGCAATGACTTATATTATATATATATATATATATATCAGGTCAGGAGAACTATGTACGGCTCTTATAAAAATGTTTTGGGGAAATTATTGGAGTGGATCATACTCGAGTAAGTCATACGTCTCTTATATAATCTTTTATATATATATATATATTAATTATATTATGTATGTATGTTTTTAATATAATAAATTATATATATTATCAGCTCTTAGTTCATTTTTTCAAACGTTTATGAATCTTGTTATGAGAGTGGATCCTCTATACCCCATGGGAGAACCATTAAACCTTGAGGCTCGACAGATTTTTTATGATGATATTAATGGCTTTCAAGAAAGAGTGCGAGGTACAAATCACAAGTTTTACTTGTTTCATTTTCTAAATTAGGTTTTTCTTTTTAATTTTTTTTTTCTTTTAAAATTTTGCAGAGTGCATTCAGTTGTACGCAAACCCGCCGGATGGTTCTCCTCCTCCTGCGGTCGAGGGTCCTCCTCCAGCTGCTGCTGCCGAGGGTCCTCCTCCAGCTGCTGCGGCCGAGGGTCCTCCTCCAGCTGCGGCGGCCGAGGGTCCTCCTCCAGCTGCGGCGGCTGAGGATGTAGACGCAAACCCGCCGGATGGTTCTCCTCCTGCTGCGGCCGAGGGTCCTCCTCCAGCTGCTGCGGCCGAGGGTCCTCCTCCAGCTGCTGGGGCCGAGGGTCCTCCTCCAGCTGCTCCGGCCGATGGTCCTCCTCCAGCTGCTGCGGCTGAGGATGGAGGTGCATGAAAGAGCACTAGGATGTGTTTTTTTTTTTTTTTGTATTACATTTCTGAAATAAGGAGAGTGAACACAAAGTACATTGTTCTTCTCTAATGTTAAATGACTCACACGCTGTTCCTAGCATCGTTCTCGTCCTCTTTACAGTATTCGCCCAACCAACGTTAAACAATTTTCTTTTTGAGTGTTTTCTTTCTTCTTTTTTTTAATTTGCTGAGTAGATGAATGGGGGATGGCGAAGGTGGAAAAAGAAAATTGGGGGGTTTCTCTTTCTTTGCCCCATTATAATGAATTGAGAAGAGAATTTTGTTTGTTTTTTTTTTTTGTTTGTAAACAAGAAAATAAGGGATCTCCTAGGGTTTCGAGGTATCAGCCTAATGCCTCCTTATCCCTTTAGAACAAATTACAGGAGAAAAAAATACTTATCCATATATCTCAAAATTATCTCTTCTTATCCCCTTTCCAATTTCTAGGTTTTTGTTTGAGAGTCTTGGAATCTTGTCCTGAGAGAGTTAGTTACCTTCTTTATGCTTCAGTTGGTGCAGGCTTTTAGATAGGATGAAGGGGTAGGTCCTCTCTATTTTGTAGTTCCGGAGACCTTGTTGAAGATGAAGTGTGGTTTATCACTGTTTTGGGCATTGATAAAAGGGTTTGATTGACCTTGTTAATTCTCATTATGTTGGATCTGTTGGTTCCTTTGTTCTGTAATAGACATGCTGATAATGCATTTGGGATCATCAATTCTAAAAATGGGGCAAAAATGACTGTTTGTTCAAATTTTTTTTTTTTTGTGGTCTTGGGCAGCCCCTACCAAATCTATTGATATTGCAATGTAAAAACTGGATGGTTGCTTACAGTATCTGCATCGGTGGAAGGATATTTACTTGGAGCTGATCAATGGAGTGAAATATTCGTGCATATTCTTATATGGCATTTAGAGGCAATAGGGAGATCATGGTTTTCATTTTTTCTCAATAGTTTTGATGAGCCATTATAAACATGTTCTCAGTTATGCAGTGAGAGACTTGCGAGCAAGAGTCTGGGAAAGAAGGGAAAGAAGGAAAAGATGCTGCTGTTGCAAAAGTACATATTTCCTCACTCTTACCACATTTTTCCGGAGGAACTTAGAATGTCCTAGCAAATTATCTGTTAATAATCTGATCCAGTAGTTCTTAATTGAGACATGCACGGGATAACTTATTTCTTAGTTGATGTGGTTTTTATCGAATTTCTTTTCATCCTTAATTGTTTGAAATTGAGTGCATCTATATAGCCATCAACCAGACTCTTTTGTATATGATCTAATGTAGTATTACCTTTGACTGTACTTGTGTTTGGGATGTGGTTTAGTTTTTATATAGTGGCTTGTTGCTGTACTACTCTTTACCAGGTTCATGGTCTTTCTTTACTTTGCCAGTGATAATATCCTACAACTCTTTCTAACTACCATAACTGGCGTAGTTATATTTCACTTTATATAACTTTATATCACTTTATATTTCATGACGTCAAAGTTAAAGTGGTAGGGAGCAAAAGCCTTGTACCAGTAAATTAAAATCTTACTGTTTATGCTCTTATGCTGCTGTATTCTGAGTACTAGCAAGAGATTTAAAGTGTCTATATTTTGTTCATCTGTGGCATAATTGGTTTAAAATTGTCTATTGAGGAACAAATTGAATAATCAAAGACATTGCTGTAGTATCAAAATTGAATCTCTGGCTGAGTATATATTTTACCTATACGTATACATACATACATTTTAAAGACTACTAGTTTTTCACAAACCTAAACAATCTAAATAAGTCCTTCTTCTTCTGCCCTAACTGCCCTCACCATTTACTGTCTTATTGATGTCATCACAGAATAATAAGTCTTTACTTATAGAATCTTTATCTTCATCAATGACTTTGATGCTCCATTTTCAGTTTCACAAATTAGTAACCAATTTGACACTATGATTACTTTTCTATTTCATACATACAATTCAAGGCACATTTTAATCATTTTTCATACTATTTTTTCCCTTGATTGAGGTACACATGATATAAATGTGGACAAAACTTGGAATTCAACAATCCTTGTCCATGAAAATTATATCACCATCTATTCCATCACAACTCGGCTCTTCATATATGGTTTTATTACAAAAATTTCAATCCCAAAATGAAGCATCTCACTAAACATAAAATCATGGTTTAGGAAATTCAGTTTCAACAGGATTCTAAAGTTGTGCCTTACAAATGTTAGGTAGGCTGTCTTGCATACCAAAAGTAATCTTTTGATGTAAGTTGGGGAGCAAGATGTGCTGGCTTTACAAGGCATTTCTCTTCTGAAAGACATTTTTGCCACTGTTGGAATTAACTACCATTAGCATGAATGCATGTATTGAGGAAAAGATATGATTATTTCCATAGCAGAATTGTTAATTGCATGCTAGCTATAATGTCTGGCATGTCCTTAACTGATGCAGCTCAGAATTTGTGGTTACATACAGTTTGTCCTTCCAAGGTTCCTGATACAACTTCAGTCCCAAAGATCAAGATGGGGTGCTGGAAAACGGTTCACATGGAAAGACAAAAATTGCAATTTGAAGAAATCTAAACAGAAAAGAGTGGTAGGTATTTCGTTAACTGTCTACTTATTCAAAGTGCACTCGAATGTCTATGTGAGGGAAGGGTGTATGGGAGAAGGTGTATATTTTAGACTTGTAATGTGTTTAATCTGTTGTGTTTTATAATTATAATTTTGCCTGTTTGTCCAAATCTTA
Source organism: Asclepias syriaca (assembly GCA_027405835.1). NCBI lineage: Eukaryota > Viridiplantae > Streptophyta > Magnoliopsida > Gentianales > Apocynaceae > Asclepias > Asclepias syriaca. The sequence goes on from CM049930.1 coordinate 6,715,724, forward strand.
GTTAAGGAATATAAAGTTAAATGCCTCTTTGGAGTTGTATAATTGATATAAATACAGTAGTAAGAAGCAAGAGGAGAAAAATATAGTTAGTCCTTACCTGATGCAGGAGTGGGAACGGAAAGTTACTGCTGAATCAGCTTATTTAAAGAAAAGGGTGAAGGTACGAAGTATATGATATACATCCAAAATTTAAAATTTGAAATAATGTATATGAATATCAAAAAGTTCAATTTTATAAATCATAATAAATATAAATTATATATATCTTTTATCTACTCACCTTCTTAAATCAAAAGGTTTAAAAACAAATTAATTAATTATAAATAAATAAATTAAAATTTTTATTTTTTTGAAAAATTATTATATATAAGGATATGTATTTTGTTTGTTGTGTGTTTTGCAGCACTCTCTTCTGAATTTTGAAGAAATTGGTCATATGGATAGTGGATTTGAGAGAGAAGGACGTAGCGAATTTGTTATTTTTCTCGCACAATTATTTTTTTTTTCTTTTGAAAATTATAATTGATTGATTGGATTTTAAATTAATTGTGATTACTAATGAATTCCTTTGGTGTTGAAATGATGGAGAATAGATTTTGATCAATGTTGCGTCTATTATCCTGGACTTTTGGGATGTAAATCATTCTCTTAATTCTTTCTTTTTTTTTAATCATTAATCATATTTTTTTGAAAAATAAAATAAACGAGTCTCTACGACGAGGGTGATGTATAGCAGATGGATACGGGTAACAGTCTCTCAAACATATCCACTCCAATATTCAATTTTGCAATTTCTTAATAAAATTTATCATCCAAATATTAATTTTGAGTAAGTTCAATTATTATATATATATATATAAATTAAACAAAAACGAGAGTTAATTGTTTGAATTTTCAGGTCTTTTGTGATAAGCTTATAGCTGCAAGATGGTCTCCTCGATATTCAAGTACTAAAATTGTAATATATATGGATATATATATATATATATATTTTTTTTTTATTTTTTTTTTTTTTTTGGGATCTCATGATTATGAAATTTGTATATTTTTTAGGTTTAACATTACTGTTTGAAAGTATTAGATTTCGTATTTTGTATAGAATCTTAGATTTCATATTTTGTATAGAACCTTTCAACAGAATGGGGAATATTTGAAATGAGGAACCTTTCAAGAAAAAGTTGCAGGTATATATATTATATAATGAGAAGATGTTTGTGGGTTTATTGATTTAACTAAATTTGTTTTTCATTTATTTGGAATAATGGCAGAATACTGTGCAATGTATGCAAATCCACTAAATGGGAAACGTGAATGAAGGATAATTTGATTCCAGATTGTGAATGTGTTTTTCTTTTTCTTTCAAAAAAAGAGGGGAAACTATTTTGGAAGAATAAAAAATTATGGGAATAAAAAAACTATCTTGAATTTTAAATTATTATGAATATATATATATTGTTATGAAATTGTTTATATATAATATAGTATATGAATTTTGTAATTAAATCAATATATATATATATATATATATATATATGTATGTATATAAGATAGGGAGAAGGGAAGAGAAGAGAGGAGAGCCCTCCGGAATTGAGGATGAAAGATGGAATTCAATATTGCAAATTTCTACTGAGAATGGGAAAGACAAAACCCTTTGGAAAGAATTTTTCTCTTGTATTTTTCACTTCTATCACTTGAATTCACCTCACATACCCATATATATATATATACACCTATATATACATATTTTATTGCTCCAAGTGTTCCACTATTGCTCCACTCATACACTATAATATATAGTGTATAGATATACATATATCTACTCATATATATATATATATATATATATATATATATATATATAAAACTAACACATATCTAATATTATAAATATTAAGTGATATTTATCACTTTTCGTAATTTTCTAGGGTGATGGAAATCCATTAATTTAATAAATCTTTCGAATTCATAACATATATATATATATATATTTGACATAAATTTTAAGGATGACAAATATATATAGATTAGTGACGCATGTTTAACATGATATAATAATAATAATACTATTACAAAAAATTCTCAGTTTTGCTAAGAATTCACACAAAAGAAACTCTACATACAGACATTATATGTAAGCATTCACAAGGGCATGTGTGTATATATATATATAGACAAAAAAGATGGTATGTGTACGGACTAAATTCTGATGAAGACTAGGTCTGCTTGAACCATTCTTGAATTGCAGAACGCAGTGCATGGTTGGGTACAAAGTTTGAATGGGGAAGCTTTAGGTTTGTCATGGGGGAGGTATCATGTCCACTGTCCAACCATCCTTTTAAAGCTTCAGCCTCATATGTGAACCCATCAGCAGCAACAACTGGATCTTGCATGGCTTCCTGTTAACCATTAGCATTAGGCATCAAAAACCAAGTTCACCAACCACTACACAGAATATGCCCAGAAAAAAAAATTATAACAAAAATGGATACCTGAAAGATGGGGCATATGAAGTAGGAAGGAACGTAGGATTGTTCCTCTGAATTCAATCGAGAAGACGAAGAAGTCCCAGAACAAGAATATGCTCTCATTGGCTCAACTACTTTCCAGACTTGCAAAGAAAGTTCAGGGCGATTTCTGCGGTTCATTTCACAGCAACTGATCGCCAAGTGAGCTAACTGTTTTGCTTGTACAAATGGCCAGTCCCCTGCTGTAGGATCAAGAACATCTTTCAGATTTCCTTTGCTCAATGCATACTCGACTTCTTTTGATATTCCGAATGCAGATTTCCCTGTTAATAACCTCAGTAAGATTATGCCAAATGAATATACATCTGACTTTGAAGTAAGTTCCCCAGTTGCAAGAAACTCTGGATCCATGTATGCAAAAGTTCCTTTTGGATCAGTTCTGCAGCAGAATGAAGTATTATTTTCTGAAAATTCGTCTTGACAAAGGACACGACAAATGCCAAAGTCACCGAGCTTGCTCACATAATTGGCATCAAGTAAAATATTTGCTGGTTTGAGATCACCGTGCACGATCCCCTGAGGGCTACGAGAATGTAAGAAGATCAGAACAGAACACAGCTCTGCAGCTATACGGATTCGAGTTTGCCATGATAAAGGAGATGAGTTATCCTTGCAGCTAAGTCGATCCTCGAGGCTTCCATTTGGTAAATACTCATATACCAGGGCCCAAGCTTCTGGGCAGGCTCCTATAAGGGTAACAACATTTGGATGCCTTAATTTACTCAAAATATTAACCTACAAGTCAGAATCAGCCATTTTCTCAGCGGAAAAAAAATATCTGAATAGCTTTTTTAAGCCATAAATAGTAGAATAAAGAATCTGATCCAAGTTTTAATTGTCTAACCTCTTGCTGAAACTCCATTGGCCCTTGCGAGCTATTCGGGTGCAACACCTTTATAGCCACTTTGGTGTGACGGAGGAGACCTTTGTAGATACTTCCATAACCCCTTCCCCAATCTTCAATGTTGGGTCGAAGTTGTGAGTTGCTTCTTCAATTTCCGAGAAAGAATATTCTGAAAATAAATGAGATGTTGAGGCACCCTCAGCTTGGAATTTCCTGAGCTCCTCAGCTTCAGTCAATGCATTGTCCCGCTCTGCCTCTAACTCATCTCTTTCCTGCTTATATTTCTGCAACAGTTCAACAGCAGAAAACATTTTCTGTTTAAGGTCCTCTACCATCTCATCAGAAGTCACAATTTGGGATTCTAAAGAGGACTTCTGTTCAAGCGCAGCTCGAAGGTTTTCTTTAACTTCATCTAGCTGCAATTTCATCTTCTGAGTTTCCTCTTTGGCTCTTGCCAGAGATTCTTCAATCTCTTTTCTCTTTTTGAGTTCATCTGAGAACATGGTTTCTGATACCTGAGCCTGTAAATAGAATTAAAATCACACGTGCACCACTTTCTACTCTCAGAAAAACAATATGATAAAGCCAACCTTCATATACACTAAAAATTAACGACATTATTGAAGAAATAGATTTAATGCAAATAAAAAAATAAAAAAAAATAAAAAAAGTACAGAATAAGGGGTTAAATATTTACCTTCCGCCTAGCCTCAATGGCTTTCTTTTCTGCCTTCCCTCGCCTAATAGATTCTTCGTATGCTTCTCGCCTGGAATTTTCTGCCTCCTCCACGTATTGCTGGAGTCTGTCAAAGAGCTCATCTTGCAAGTTACCATCCTGCACATAATTCAAACTGTTCTAAAATTTCCAAAGTATTAGTTTCAAGAATTTTAGATACAAAGAAACCCATTTTTCCAGGGTAAAGGGGGTAATTCAGGAGAATATGATTTCAAAAACTAAAGATGCAATGAAGATTCAATTTCCTTGTGTCAAAGATGAACAGCTCATCAACCACTTCTTGAAAGATTAAATATTGGATAACTTACTGGGACTCTAGATGAAGGTGACATGTCAAGACGTTCGTTCTCAAATTGTTGCACTGCAAGCATATCTGACTCATTTCCACTCCTCTCCGTCTGAGTAATAGAGACTGAAGCTGCATCATCGACTATTTCACTAGATGAACAAGAAGAAAAATGCGAACCCACAGAAGGACTTCTCCTTGACATCCAGTCCCATCCATCATTACTCCCCTCAACACTCAACCTGCTATGGGTGGTGACACTTCCTGTGCTGTTACTTGGAGAAAGTGCAGTAAACTTAACCCCATAATTGTCAGAATGTATTCTACGATGACTAGAAACTGATCTTCTAGACTTTGTATCACCATTCTGCACCTGTGTAAGAGATCTGGACATTAAGGAATTATATTGTCCAGTTTCAGAACTTGGATTTTCTGGAAGAACTGGAGATGAAATATTCAAGCTGATACCAGTTGGTGTGCCTTCCCTGCAGGGGTTATTACCAGAAGTATTGATCATGCAGCAGAACTAAATCAGAATGGAAAGCATCAGAAAAACTGAAAATCCAAAAAAGTTCCTGTAGCATTTTGTTTTTTATTGAGCAGGTCCATCCATTTGGAAGAAATCAGTAGATCTTATGATAGGTATTTCACTCTTCATTTATATCTATGTAGAAGGATCAGCAAAATCCACAAGAATAAGAACATACCTTCTATAAATCAAGTGGCCCTTGCATATAAACCAAATGTCACAGAAAACAGGTGCTTGCAAGCGCACATACATGGCTTTTTTAGACTTGGGCTCCATCATTTTTCTGCATGTTTACACATACTCAGGCATAAAAAATATATAAAATTTTCAGGTACACCTTACATGACATTAGAAGCATTGTATACAGTGTGAGAAAAGATACAAAAATAACAAAAGCAATAAGATTTAACCACAGGTACAATTCTGACCTTTAATTTCCAATGAAACAACAAAAGCAAAACCACAGATTTTATAACTGAAGATACGAGATCAGTCTCCATAAACTTGATTCAAATCTCCAGTTAAGAAATAAGAAATTGAGTTTCTGACATGGGTGAAAGATTTTCAAGAAATATAGCAAACAGCGTATTTTTCACACTAGTAGATCTACATTCTTAATTCCCACTTATTTCCTACACCTCTACTGAAGAGAATTTCTACAGCAACAAGTGGAGGAGATAGGAAACATATTTTGCAGGAGATATAAAATAGATGAAAATGGAGGAACATTAATGAGCCTTTACTTGGAATATTGGTTTCTTGCTGCAGCTCCCATGACAAGCTTCTTGATCCCATGCTGAGATATTAGTTCCACAATGCCCTTCTCAATTGACTCCATCTCAATATAATTTATCTGCTCTAACCTGGAGTATAGTGAACGAGGTACGAGCACTATAATTAGCGACTATGCAAAAACTTAATGTTAGCTTTTGAAATTTTTCTACTAGTTAAAATGTGTAACTTTGAGAAGAGAAAAGATTACACAGCATATAATCACGTGAAGGAGGAGAAACAGAAGCATGATTGCAGATATGAAGATCTAGACAACAAGAGAACATACCCCAGCTCTTTTGCAGGTAGAAATGTACTGGTTAAGAGTCTCGTACATTTTTTGCCTCTGAGCTTTCTGATGGGCTTCAACAAAATTTTCCTCCAATCGATCAATTGGAACATTTGCACCCACTGCAAAGCATGATTAAAATATGATATGAATTTGGAAATATATACAAAGCTGTCTTAGAAGACAGACATTCAGTTTTTTTTTTTTTAATTTCAAATAACTCAATAACCAACATCTAATAAGTGATGCAGAAAATGAACTAAAGGAACATGTAAAAAGATTCTTGTTTTGATTATCCTTTTCTTTTCATATAACCAAACTGTTTTCTCAAGTGGAATTGAAAATAGTTACTGAAAAAAGAAACTATCCATAAATTAATCTAAATCTCTTCAATGCATGCGAAAAGTGAAGCAGATAGAGAGAGACAAACAATAGATAGTTTCAAATGAAGTTTAATGAAACTATGCATCATACAAGTAAAAATATGATAAAAATCAGAGTATTCTGATTTTCATGATTAAGAAGATAAAAGGGACTCCAGAATAAAACTTGATCATCACCTACAATGGAAGGAAAAGATTTGAGAAACAGTAGTTAATAACATTCTCTTACACAGCAGATAAGATTTACAATTGATCATAAACTTCCATCTTTGTCTTCTATGTTGCCTCTTGACAAGACAGTGCTCAAACAGTATAAAATTGGGGATTTATTCCTTTTCGAAGGGTCATAGCAATTTAAAAGACAATAAACTCATCAGAATCAAAATCGGAAAGAAAATAAAGCAATTTGTACTACAAATTAAAGCTAAACCAGAAAAATTCATGTCCGAGGAATCAAGCACTTTACAATAAAGCAAAGCAGACAAAGAATTTCCCAGTAATAATCCAAGAGGAACAGAGTTAAAAGAGGCATATTACGCATCAGAATTTTCTGGGCTGGTTGATGAACATGAAGAATGATAATTTTCCTTCCTCCAGAGTTACGCAATGCCCAAGTCAGAATCACCTCAGCTTCTTTCTCTTCTTTCCCCAAGGCAACATAAATAGCCTCTTCAGTAATTGTAGTAGCAAACGGTTGAGCAGACGGCGATGGAATCGGTGAGGTTCTCATCGGAGAGGGCTCTTCAATAATCTCACTTCTATTTAGACCGCTCAAATCGACATCGGGATACATTATTCTATCCGTAAGCTGTGGAATTTCCCTCTTTCATGACACCAAAGCCATTTAAAGAACATAAGTCAAATCAAAGTCTATACTTCTTTCTTGCTGTTTTCTTCTACTTCCAGAAAGTTGGAAAAAAGCAAACCAAAATGCATTAAAGAAATTATTTTTGACCAAAACCCATGTGGTTTTGCGAAGAATTCAGGAGGGTTTTTTCCCAGAAAAAGATATGATGCGATGAAATTGATGAAAAAATTACCCAGAAAATATACAAACCTATTTAAAATTATTGTAATCACTATTCAATGACTTGATGGCTTGTTAAATCAAAATTTAATGCTTCAGATAAAACTATGAGAAATTACAAACAAAACAAAGAAGAATAAACTGTTTTCTGTTCTTGACTTCTCTGCCTGCTTGGATTCTTAGAATTCTTGCAGAGTCTTTCTTACTTCTAAAAAAAACAAAGTTTCTGAATTGAAGTTTCAAAGAATGTTTAACTAACCGTAATTAATTATTAATGAAATGCAAGACAATGAAGCTATATTACTGTTTTTCCTGACAAAAGGTACAAGTCAGAACTACTCTTTTTTTTCTTTTTCTTTTTTTTTAAATTTTATACCTTGTTAATAAAATAAAATAATTGTTACTTGTTCATTAATATATATATATATATATATATATTAAAAAATCACTTTCCATTGTCAATAATAAATAAAACATAAGAAATAAAATGGAAGACTTTTAGGGTAAAGAATATTCCGTGATTCCCTCTTGGATATTATCCTCGCTCACCGAACGATTGGTGAGCATGAATTTATTATCTTTTGCCAACCCGTACTTGCTATTGTCCGGTCACATTTTTTTTTGTTTATCACTGTCACTTGCTTGTCTTCTATAATTTTATAATTAAATTTTTTATTTTTAATTTCTAAGAAATTTCTTGTGAGAGAGACGTTGATTATAAAAATTTTAAAAAATTGGAACCCTCAATTGGTTTTTTTTTTCTTCATCACATAATTATTGGATTTGATTGGCATTAAATGCCATCTTTGAAATTTTCTTCCATTGATTTTTTTTTTCCCTTGATATACCAAATTCCAAATGGAAGTAATTTAGTTAGTTTAAGACATGAAAAAATGCCTTAAATTTTTAAAGTTATTAATATTTAAAAATAAATTAAAATTTGTTATGAATCCCGAAGATTCATTAAATTAGTGGATATTCATCGTATAATCGTTATTATCCTTTTATCCCAAGATAATTACGTACTTAATGAAAGATGATAAGTATCACTTGATACCTATCTTTAAGGGGACACATGTCACCTAACAATTAATACCGGGTGACAAGTGTCACCCTTTGTCCTTATCCTTATCCCCTATTCACCCCCTATAAATAGAGGGCTTTATACCCTTTTGTAAATACAACCAACAACCAACAATCAACAAGAAATCTCATATAATAATATTCTCTCTATTTTCTACCTCTCTCGTTTACTTTTTCATCTCGTTTATTTTATTATTTTTATATAATTTCATAATACGGTTATCAGCACGAGTCTCTACCACCGGGTAAAGTATTTTTGAAATTTATTTGAAGATCAATCAGGTACGTTTTTTACCGGTACGTTTTCTGTTATTATTATTAAACTCGAATTTGTGGCTCTTGATGTCACGGAAGAATTATTTGTCATGGAGTGGTAAAGTATTTTTGAAATTTATTTGAAGATCAATCAGGTACAGTATTTTTGAAATTTATTTGAAGATCAATCATGTACGTTTTTTACCGGTACGTTTTCTGTTATTATTATGTCAAATCTTATTAAACTCGAATTTGTGGCTCTTGATGTCACGGGAAAGAATTATTTGTCATGGACACTAGATGCCTAAATGCATCTTGCTACAACGGGTCCAGCAGACACCGTTGTATAAAATAATGTATCATCAACACAAGATCGTGCCAAAGCTATAATATTTCTCCGTCATCATCTTCATGAAGATCTGAAAAATGAATATCTTACCATGAAAGATCCTCTTATTTTGTGGGGAATTTGAAAGAAAGATTCGACCACCAGAAGATGGTCGTTCTCCCAAAAGCACTGTATGACTGGTTGCACATGAAGTTGCAAGATTTCAAATCCGTGAGTGAGTATAACTCCTCAATGTTTAAAATAGTTTCGTAGTTGAAACTATGTGGAGTTGATATAACGGATGATGATATGTTGGAGAAAATATACTCCACTTTTCATGCCACGGATATTGTCCTGCAGCAACAATATCGTGAGAAAGGTTTTAAGAAATACTCTGAATTGATTTTTGTCTTCTTGTTGCGGAACAGAATAATGAATTACTGATAAAAAATCATGAGACTCGACCTACTGCCCTACTCCATTCCCTGAAGTGAATGCTATTAGAAATCATGATCACAGAAGAGATCGTGGTCGTGGTCGTGGTCGTGGTCGTGGTCGTTACCGTGGTCATGGTCGAAAATATGATCATGAACATCGTGATAAATTTGGCTCTTATAATCGTGATAATAATTTAGGTGCCAAAAATATTTATGACCACCTGAAGTGGACAAAATATAATGAGAAAGGAAATGTTGTTCCGAAAAATTATGAAGACAAATGTTATCGTTGTGGCATGAAAGGTCATTGGTCTCGTGTCTGTAGCACTACAAAACATCTTGTTGACTTACTTATCAAAATTTGTCTCATGAAATAAATGATGACGATCTTGAAAATGTTGATGTTGATGTGGCTCACCTAGATGTTACTAATCTTTTCGAACATCCAAAAGAAATAATTGACCACTTGATTGGAAATTAAAATGTCCAAAATAATTAGAATATTAATATTATGTGTTATATGTTTATATTACTTTTGTTGTGATATTATATGTTTAATTTTTATTTCTGTAAATATTTTGTTAACAAAACAGATGGCTTTTATTCAATTTTCTGGTATGAATAACGATATCGAAACTGTCTGTCTTATTGACAGTGGAACTACGCACACCATACTGAAATATGAGAAATATTTTTCTCATCTGAATGTGGGAGAAACAAGTGTTTCTACAATAAATGGTAGTGCAAAACATATTGAAGGCTCCGGAAGAGCTAATATAATATTATCGGGAGGAACTATGATTGCTATTGATAAAGCATTATATTCCTCAAAGTCTCAAAGAAATTTATTGAGTTTTAAAGATATCCGACGTAATGGATATCATGTTGAGACTATGGAGGATAATGGTCATGAATATTTGGGTATCACAAAAGTGACCTCTGGTAATAAGTTTTTGTTGGAAAAACTATCATCTCTATCCTCTGGCCTATATTATGTGAAAATAAATGCTATTGAGGCGCATCATTTAGTAAACCAGAAGTTTACTAATCCCGTTACTTTTAAAGTTTGGCATGACCGTTTGGGTCATCCGAGATCAATTATGATGCGAAAAATTATCGAGACAATGCACGGTCATCCTTTGAAAAATCAATGAATTTTGACTTTTGATAAACTTTCATGTGCTGCATGTTCCAAAGGGAAATTGATTATAAGACCAACACCATTGAAAGTAGGAGCTGAAAGTCCTACATTTCTAGAACGGATTCATGGTGATATATGTGGACTGATTAGTCCACCATGTGGGTAATTTCGATATTTCATGGTCTTGATTGATGCATCGACCCGATGGTCACATGTTTGTTTATTATCAACTCGCAACCTGACGTTTGCGAGATTACTTGCCCAAATAATTCGCTTAAGAGCACAGTTTTCTGATTATCCTATTAAGCGAATCCGTCTAGACAATGCTGGTGAATTTTCTTCGCATGCATTTGATTCTTATTGCATGTCGATTGGAATAATTGTTGAACATCATGTAGCTCATGTTCACACACAGAATGGTCTAGCTGAATCGTTTATTAAAAGGCTGCAATTAATTGCTAGACCATTATTGATGAAAACAAATTTCCCTACAGCAGCATGGGGACATGCAATTTTGCATGTTGCAGCACTTGTGAGTTTAAGGCCATCGAGTTATCATAAATTTTCTCCCATACAGTTAGCTTTTGGTTCAGAGCCAAATATTTCTTATTTGAGAATTTTTTGGTGTGTATATGTCCCAATTGAACCACCCCAACGGACAAAAATGGGTCCGCATAGAAGATTGAGGATATATGTTGGGTATGACTCCCTGTCCATTATAAGGTATCTTGAACCTTTGACAGGGGATGTATTTACAGCAAGATTTGCTGATTGCCATTTTTATGAAAATTTATTTACCAAATTAGGGGAGAGAATAAATGGCATAAGATTGAACTTACGTGGAAAACATCTTTGAATCATTTAGATCCACGCACAAATATGAGTGAACTTGAAGTTCAAAAGATTATACATTTGCAACAAATTGCAAATCAACTGCCAAATTCTTTTGCTGACTCCAGCAGAGTCACTAAATCGCATCTTCCAGCTATAGATGCTCCTATACGGATAGAAGTTCCTGAAGGACAGAAAGTTAATCCTATAGCTATCGAATCAAAAACACACCAGAAGTGTGGCCGACCCCTTGGTTCCAAAAATAAAAATCCTCGAAAGAAAAGAGGAATAAATGATCCAGAAGATCATATTGATGAAGAAAAAAAAACCAAGGGACAACTGATGAAAAGATTCCAACTACAAATGATGAAGAAATTCTGAAATCTCTATTAATTACACCCAGTTCGAATCAAAGTTGGGATCGAAAAATGTTGTTATTGATAATGCTTTTGCATACAACGTAGCCCCTGATATTTTCAAGGATAATGAGGATTTAGATCCTTTATCAGTTGAAGAATGTCGGCATAGAATTGATTGGCCTCAATAGAAAGATGCGATTCAATCGGAGTTAAATTCGCTTGCGAAGCGAGAATTTTTTGGACCTGTAGTCCAAACGCCAAAGGATGTAAAACTGGTTGGCTATAAATGGGTGTTTGTACGAAAACAAAATGAGAATAATGAAGTCGTAAGATATAAAGAACGACTCGTCACACAAGGTTTTTCGCAAAAGCCAGGAATTGATTATGATCAAACTTATTCACCCGTTATTGATGCTATTACACTCCGATATCTTATAAGTTTGGCAGTTCATGAAAAGGTGGACATGCGTCTAATGGATGTTGTTACAGCTTATCTTTATGGAAGCCTTGAAAATGAGATTTATATGAAAATCCCTGAAGGATTCAAATTACCAAAGGCTTCTAAAGGCCCTCGTGAAAATTATTCTATCAAATTACAGAAGTCATTATATGGGCTTAAATCTGGACGCATGTGGTACAATCGCCTTAGTGAATTCTTATTGAATTCAGGATATAAGAATGACCAAATCTGTCCATGTGTTTTTATTAAGAAAACAGATTTTGGTTTTGTGATTCTTGCTATATATGTTGACGATATCAATCTCATCGGAACTCCAGAAGAGCTTCGAGAAGCTATAGATTGTTTGAAACGAGAATTTGAAGTTAAAGATTTTGGAAAAACCAAGTTTTGTCTCGGGCTTCAAATTGAACATATGAAAGATGGAATTTTTGTTCATCAGTCAACATATACAGCTAAAGTGTTGAAAAGATTTTTCATGGATAAAGCATATCCATTGAGTATTCCAATGGTCGTGAGGTCGCTAGATATAAATAAAGACATATTTAGACCTCGAGAAAATGATGAAAAACTATTTGGTCCTGAAGTACCATATTTGAGTGCTATTGGTGCACTGATGTATCTTGCAAATAATACTCGATCTGATATAGCATTTGCTATAAATCTATTAGTAAGATTTAGTTCTTCACCAACACGACGACATTGGAATGATATTAAACACGTTCTTAGATGCCTCCAAGGGACAATTGGGTATGCAGATGCGGGTTATCTTTCGGATCCGCATAAGACACGTTCTCAAAATGGCTATTTATTTAGATATGGTAATACTGCTATATCATGGCACTCCACGAAGCAAACAATAGCAGCAACCTCTTCTAATCATGCTGAGATAATAGCCATTCATGAAGCAAGTCGAGAATGTGTATGGTTGATGTCAATAATACATTATATTAGAGAGAGCTGTGGTTTATCCTCTGAAAGAGAGATTCCAACTCCTCTATATGAAGATAATGCAGCTTGTATAGCTCAATTAAAGGGAGGATATATCAAGGGAAATAGGACGAAACACATTTCACCTAAATTCTTCTTTACTCATGAACTTCAAAAGAATGGTGAAATTGATGTGCTTCAAATTCAATCACGTGATAATCTTGCAGATATATTCACTAAAGCTCTTCCGACTGCAATTTTTGAAAAATTGAGATATAAAATTAGTTTGCGTCGGTTCAAAGATTTCGAGAGATCATCTCATCAGGGGGAGAAATCTACACATAAAGAATAGTTAACTCTTTTTCCTTCACTAGAGTTTTTTCCCACTGGGTTTTTATCTAGTAAGGTTTTAACGAGACATATTCTTTATGTAATGGACATCCAAGGGGGAGTGTTATGAATTCCGAAGATTTATTAAATTAGTGGATGTCCATCGTATAATCGTTATTATCCTTTTATCTGGAATAATTACGTACTTAATGAAAGATGATAAGTATCACTTGATACTTATCTCTAAGGGGACATATGTCACCTAGCAATTAATACCAAGTGACAGGTGTCACCCTTTGTCCTTATCCTTATCCCCTATTCACCCCTATAAATAGAGGGTTTTATACCCTTTTGTAAATATAACCAACAACCAACAATCAACAAGAAATTTCATATAATAATATTCTCTCTATTTTCTACATCTCTCGTTTACTTTTTCATCTCATTTATTTTATTGTTTTTATATAATTTCATAATAAAATTTAATTTGTTTGAAGTGAAAGGTTTATGACAAATTAAAATAAACCAGAAATTTTAAGTGCTCAATGCCGTTGTTCCCTTCACTTGGTATATTCTTCTATACACTACAGAAATTGGACTTCAAAAAGCTCTGAAATAATTTTCTTTCCCGCGCTTTGATTGATTTCTGCCGTTAGGAATTTGATAGTGAATCACTTATGCTCTGAGTAGAGAAATTGAAGACTCCGTTCGAATTTATCCACGAATGAAGTTTCAAATCAACAAAGCCTCTGATCTTAGTTCCATTTCTGTTCTTCCTCCTCATTCGAGGTTCGGCTTTTAACCTCAATTTCCACGGATTCTATTCTGAGCATCAAACCGTTCGGTTTGATTTGTTTATACTTAAAGTTAATTCATGAGTTCAAATTATGCATTTTCTGACGCGAATGCCTATATATATTATGTATAGATTGTGCTTTTCGTGTGTCTATTTGTTGTTTATCTGTATGGTATTAATGTGTATTTTTGTGTGAATTGTGATGCTGAGTGACTTGTTTGTTTGATTTTTGTGTGTTAATGTGAGAAGGAGACAGAATGCAGCGGCAACCGGAGTGGAGTCTTCAATCTTAGGGAAAAATCAACCGCCGCAGCTCCGATCACAGCAATCACAACAGTCATTTTCGCAAGGATCTCAACATGGATTTTTTTCTCAGTTATCGCAGAATTCTCCGGACGATGTTATCACTAACGATCAAGTGAAGTCTCTCTCCTTCCCTCTCTGACTTTGCGTGTGCACGCACAATGAAGAGGTCTAGATATTAAAAGCCTTAAAGGACAACTAAGTAAATCAAATGTTATAATGGTATTGACTGAATGTGTTCTCTCTAGTAGCTTAAATAGAACCTACTTTTGTGGATTAGCTAGAATAAGAGAGTTTAAAGTGTTGGCTCAGCTTTGTTATTTTTCCGAGCATAAGCAGATGACATGGTTTATTCTTGGCAAAAAGCTCAAAAGCTGGAATTGCATCTCCTCTGTCAAACGGAAAACTACTTATTTGATGTAGATTGTCTTCCATCGTGATTCTGTTTGAGATTGAAAGTGGGGAACGTCTTTTGCTGGTTTGAATTTTTTACTGTAATACAGCAAGTAGCTGATGGTCTTTATTGCTATTTAAAAGAGTAATTTGCACGACAATCATTTTCGGGAGTGGAGACTGAATATGTTTGATTGTATTAAAGCCTGAAAGAACAAGGAAAAATGAAGAATTTAATGTTATTTGGTTATCAGATTTCTTCTCTTGGCTTTCTGGACTTATTGGACAAGAATTTGATTAGATAGCCTCTAAATGATTGTAGAGGACAGGTTCTCAAGAAAGAGAGAGTTCGGCAAGGAAGGCTTCTTGCTTGCCCCCAATCATTTGCCAAAGAGAAGAGAGTCAACTACCGGTAACAAGACCCAACACCACCAATCTAATGCGGAAGTGGTCTGCTCCTGATAAGTGTAAGTTTAAAGTTGTTGCCCATATAGATGCATTTTTACCTCTGATTAACAAAAGCTTTGTTTCCTAAAGAATCTTGATACCTTCTTGGGGTTCCAACTGTTTACATTTGAATTTAATATCCTAAAGCCCTGAAATTCAAAACAGTAATGTCTTTGCATGCATGTTAAGCCTTGCATTGAGATATAATTCTACCTTAACCTACATGAACAGGCCAGATCAGTGAAGAGCTTGAACACAGGATTGGTATGATGGAAACTTCTTTAAGTAGGTCTGGGATGATCTTGGATTCTATGCAGAGTGACATCATGCAAGCTAACAAAGGCACAAAAGAATTGGCACTAGAGAGTAAGTATTGACTATCTGTTTGAAAGAATACTGAAAAGCATTCATAGAAAGAATTTTGTTCAGGAAGGGCCCTGGAGTACGGTTTTCCAGCTTTTATGTTATGGTTGTAAATTACTGTGGATTTCAAAGGCTATCTTATATGTCATCTTTCTGCTGCAGTCAAAACAAAATCAGTTTAAAGAGTATTAAATATTCACAAACAGAGGATAATGAGATGTCTAACTGATTTAGGTTGTAAAATTTCTGTTAGTTTCGCTGGCCAATGATTAGACTGTCAGATCTTTGGCTTTATAATCCATGAGCAATGTATTTTTGCTTACTGTGCCAACTTTCTTGAAGAGTTTTTCTAATATTCACCTTTTAGTGATTAGAGTGTCATAATCTTTTCCCATCTCCCTTGCAGTAGACAGCTTACGACAGAGGATAATGATTCATGAGAACTCACTTCAGTTAATGGTACAAATACATCATCCAGTTAATTCATTGTTCAGCATAAGTCATGGGTGATTATTTTCTTATTCTATAATACTGTGAACAGAGCAGGGGACTGGAAGATATCAAATCATGTTTCGAAAGGGGATTGCAAGCCTTGTCTGATCAATTCAAGAAGAATATGTCTCAAGAGAGTTCAAGGGAAATTTCATTAAAGATTTCTGCTCTCCCTGAAAAATTTGAGACTTGCATACTGAAATTACAAAATGATCTCATCAAGTCTTTCATCAGAGAAATACAGGCAAGCCATCTTGAATTTCGGAAGGAAAATGGTGGAATTGCAATCTAATGGAATCAATATCTGAGGGGGCTATAAATCAAATGTTTGTTTGTTTGTTTCTAATTTATGCTTCAATAACTTGCAGGTAGTGGCTTGCAACCTACAACATGTTAACCAAAAACGTGCAACCCCTATAGTCCATCCGCCTAAAGTAATTGTTCTTCCCAAGAAAATATATTCTGTATAGTGGTTTGAACACCAGAAACGCTTAGTTTCAGCCTTTTGATTTCAACATTTGTAGGTTATTATTAATCATGACACCATTTTGCATGACAAGCAACATCTGATCAGGTATCTGAGTGAAATTTCCCTCTTGATTTCTCTCATTCCTAATTTTACACATGACCTTCTCATGTTACAGTCATCTAAAATTCAGGTGAGAGAACAATAATGTTTTGGACTGTGTTCTATTGATGCTCCTGCTCGGGGTTGTTGTTAAATTGAAGATCACATTCTTTTTCTCATTCTCAGTGAATGATAAATTGTTGATAATGTAAAAACTATTTATATTTTTCATGTTTCTGATGCTTTTAGAGCTTGGTGCATCAGTTGATGTTATTGCTTCTCCTGCCTTCTTAGAGCCTTATCCGGTTATTCTTATGGTTGTCTGATTAAATTGGTAAATATGCACATTTTTCTTCTCCCTCCAGTTGCTTCGTAATATAAAAATTAGTGATAGATTATGGCTCAAGGCAAATATTTCCGTGTCATGTACCACAGTTCAATTTAAGAAGACTACCTTCACATTTAAGAATTGAAAACTATTGATTTCCCCTAAGAAGTGGAAAAGAGATAAACAATTTGGATTCAAGTTATTATCATCACATATTATCCCTATTTCTGTATAATTTTTTGTTACCTTCAAATATATGGAAGGCCAAACCTTTTTTTTTTTTGGTGGTGGACTATGAGTTATTTTCTTTTGATCTTGTATTTCTTTGCTTTTTTTTTCCCCTGGTTTCTTCTATCGTCTTTGGTAGTTTCAGGTTAGCAATCAGTGGTTCTGTACATTAGTTTTCTTTTATGTATGTTTCAGCATGCCACTGCCTTCCAAGGTTCATGATACGACTTCAGTCCCAAAGATCAAGATGGGGTGTTGGAAAACGGTTAAGCATGAGCATGTAACATCCAAAGACAAAAATTGCAATTTGAAGAAATCTAACCAGAAAAGAGTCTTACCCAGTCAAGTGGTAGGTATTTGTTAACTGTCTCCTAATTCAAAGGCACTTGAATGGTTAATGTTTTTTTTTTTTTTTTTTCATTTTTATTCGAGGGAGGGGTGTACAGGAAGGGGTTTGGAAAAGCATATCTTTTAGACTTCTAATATCTAATGCGTTTAATCTGTTGTGTTCTATAATTATAATTGCCTGTTTGTCCAAATCTTAGTTAAGGAATTTAAAGTTAAATGCTTGATATTTAACATGCTATACTCTTTGGAGCTGTATAATTGATATGAACGCAGTAAAGTAAGAAGCAAGAGGAGAAAAATATATGTTCGGCTAATATAGTTAGTGCTTACTGATGCAGGTCTGGGAACGGAAAGTTACTGCTGAATCAGATGAGGATATGGATGGTGGTTTTTTCAGCTTAATTAAAGAAAAGGGAAAAGGTATCTGTGCCGAAAGAATACAAGACTATCCTTTATGGTGCCCATGAATCATTCTGCTTTTTCTGTAACATTTTTTCACCGGGCATGCATTATCAAGGGTCATAGCGTTTGCTCTAAAATTCTGAATTTTGGCTAGGGGTAGGCATATATTCAATGGAGGACACACAGCAAGAGACTGAATGCATTCTGAGGAAAGCAAGAAAGCGAAAGAGAAAGCATTGCAACCCTATCATTTTGGATTGAAGGTATTCCCACTTTACATCTAAGGCAAAGTCTAGAACAGTACTGAGGAATATCTGCTTCTCTTTCTTTGTATCATATATTGAACTTGTTGGTATGTTTGTATTATGGTTGAAATACGTGATGGCTTCTATATTGCATGTGAAAACAGTAGAGTTAGAATAGTTTTTACTTATTGGAAGACTGATAGAAAGAGAACTTTACACTGGACTGTGGTACCTAGTCCATTTACTTTATCAAACAATCTTCGAAAGAAATGCCTATAGCTGGGGAACTGTGGACCTTCGAATCTATTTCATGTTTTGGATATTTTTATGCTACAGGTGAAAACATTATTATTCTTCAATTATCTGAGTAGCAGCTTAGAGCACTATGTGCAGTAGGTGGCTTGGGATTGCATAAGAAAATTTGTCTCTATAGAATTTTTTTGCAATGATACCTGCTAAGAAATGCTTCAGCTCTTTAGAATATCAGTATGCAATAGTTTTTGAGTAAGTTTAAATATGTGGAATAAGTAAGCAAGTGCCCAAAATGAACGGAATTCATTGCTGCTAATAGTACCCCTGAGGCTGGGCTAATGTCTTTCGGTAGTGCTGTGGGTTGAGTTCTTCATCTTAGTACTATAAGGCCATAACTTTGGAATCTCCATATTGCTATTCTTAAAACCAATGTGTCGTTGGAATTGCCCCACTGCAATTACATTATGCATATTCCTAATAGTGACAGTTGTTTATCTGTGATTAAACATGTCGAACTACAGTCGCATGAAAAAGACTTGGTAGGTTGGACGAATTGGAAAGTATATGCGTTTGCTTAGGAAGATGAAATAACATTGATGACTGTGATATATTCAATAACTTATTTAGGAAATAATTTGTAAACATAATTAAAAATATGAGTGACTTTTGAACGAGTGCAAATTAGTGCTGCTCCCGTTGGCCGGGAGACTAGGTCTACCAATAAATTTTTTACTACTTAAAATAATCATATACTATTATTAATTTATTTTCACAAACCTTATAATTCTAATATTTTGATAACTTAAAAGATTATGTTGATATAAAATATTTAAAGAATGTAGTATTTGTATAATAAAAATAATAATTATAGATTATTATTATTTTAATATAATTTTACCCCTTTTCAAAAAAATTAAAAAATTAAACATATAAATCTTATTATTTACATATTTGAGTAACTTTAGTATATATTACATAAAAAATGAAAAGAAGATAATAATTTTTTAGGATAAAATTTGAAATCACCTTTTCGTAACATATAACTTTACCTTTGACAATCTTATCATGTTTAAGTAGATTTTACTATAAAATGATTGTATAAATATTACTACTTTTAAAATTACAATAACAATTTTTCATTAACCTTACAAACCAAATTTTTAATAGCTTTGGATATTTTGTAATCAAAATGACAAAGCATAGTTCTTTTTATTTCTAAAGTATAAAAATGATTAAATTTGACATATCAAGTATAAAAGATATAGTCGGAAAGGTAAATTAAAAACATTACTAGTTTCAATTCTGTACAATTTTTATAAGCATGTCACCATTTTATTTGCAATTTAATTTTGTAACAAATTTTACTAAAAGAAAGATAAACAATAATATGTGTTGATATACTTTTTTAAAAAAATAATAATAATTAATATAACGTTGTTCCATGTCTGTATTACATTAGTGTGTTCATTGTTTCAATTATTTTTCTAGAATTTTTAATCCATTTATAGGAGAAAAAAGTTATAAATATTAAAATATGGTTGATATATGTTAAATATTTTTTATTGCTGAATTATGTCTATAATAGTTATTGACAGTAATAATCATGATAGTTTTTTTTTTGTAAGAAAAAGATATGCTTTGAATTGTTTATTTTAAATAAGTATATCTATATTGGATGAATATATTGGGTTTTTTTTTATTTTTTTGTGATATTGTTGAATGCAGAAATGTTTTAATGTTAATTTTATAAATTAATGTGATACGATTTGATATAAGATTTCCCCTGAAACAATTTATAGGTTATATAAATCTAGTTTGCTATTAGTAATCTTGTGAATATATAATGAATAATATTTTCTATATTCTATTTCCTCCTCAAAACCTACTCATAATTTAAACAATTATAGTGGACTAATTTTTATAGTCTTGAAGTAAATAAACTACAACAAACTTAGAATATATGAGTGGAGAAATATTTCAATTCTTTTCATTATTTTCCACTCCTGCGATTATATGGAATTTATAACATTTTAAAATACTGACTTTTCTATTCTTTAAAATCTCATTTTAAGAAATATATTATTACTTCTATTTCATCATTATTCATGATATATTTCATTATTCAATTTGATATGGATGAGATTAATGATCGCATTGGTGGCCACACACATATAATTTGTCTTGTTTATTGATTTAGGATCACATAAATTTTGTCTTCTTATATCTAATGAAAATTATTAGCCAAATTATATTATATTAGTAGATTATTATACTTTTGATCAATAATCAAGACTTTCATCACATCACAAGTGAGATAACTAAATCATGAGTAAGAGTATAAAGATAGATTAGTCTTTATAATATTATTTCATATATATATATATATATACTCTTATTTTTTATATATATAATTTTTATAATATATCTTATTAGAATGGTTGATTATTAATTTTTAATTTATTTTCAGGTTTCATCAGTTGTTATCGGAGGATTGATTTATTATTATGTTTCAACTTTTGGCAAGAGTCATACACAGCTTTAGCACAGCTCATCCCGTTTCTTGCTTCATTAGTTTTCAATTCATACATCTCATACACGGTGGAAGAAGATTGTTATGACATTTTGTTATTTTTCAAGGTAAATATTATTATTTTTTAATTTCAAAATTTTTGTTTTGAACATGAATATTATTAATTAAATTACGTTTTGTTGATCATGTTAGTAAATAAATAAACAGTAGAATATACTTGGAGAGGAGTGTAAAAACGTATAGGTATCGGATGCTCTAAAGATAAAAGAGAAACCTTAAATTGAAGATATATCAAAAACCCTTGAATGAGAGAAATTAGCTCCCCAACTGCCAGAAGATATAACATGTATAAAATATTCTCTATTTGTCAGGCACAAGTTTGGTCATTATTTAATAATGATTTATATTTTAGCAGCTAGTTTATGATTCTGCACTCGTGATGTTTCTGTATATATTCTATTGCCTCTGTTGTGTTGAAAGACAGACCAATAAATCAAAACTTGACTGCTAACCTGTTAGTTCAGCAACAATTTTATATAGATTAATTAAGTTTATCTGTTGAATATGATGCATTTTAGTATCCTTTAATTTTCAAAATGTATACTATTATGTTTATGGTGATTTGAAAGTGGATATTTCTTTAGGTTTAAGATAGTGCTTTTCATATATAATGATTATTATAACACATACAATTTATATTTTTTCTAGAAATGGATAAAATTGTTCTTTCTTATAAATATGTAATGGATGCCAATAACTTCTATTATCATATAATATATTATTTAAGACAAATAGATACATCTTAATAAATAATTATGTTGGTAAAAAATAATATTTACCCCTGTAAAACATATTTAGATATATATATATTTTTTCATGTTTAAAAATAAAAAATTGAAATTGTAAGTTTGATGGGGGGAAAAGAATAGTAAATTGCAAATCATTTAGGTTGAAGTATCACTCTTCTATAAATCCATGGATCTAAAGGAGAGTATGATTTATGGATGAATAGAATAACAATTAAAGATGAAAATGACGTTACTATAATAAACATTTTATTATATGCAACCATACCAAACAGCACACCCCTATTTATGCATATATAGTTAAATGCTATGTATTCAATTTGAACTAATTTGGTGATCTAAACCTTTAGAAACTAACGTGATATTAACACTTATAATGATTATTTTTCACCAAATTAATTATAGTCACAATTAATGCAAAACATTAATTGGGAAGATAAAAAAAAGGGGGGATATTTCTTTGTCATATAGTCTGAACAACCTTTGACATTAACTTCGACAGTGAATTTGTTTGCTTTTTTGGTAAGCTTAGATTAAAGCAGCATTAAATGTAATTATCTCTTTGTTCTTTCTCTCTCTCTCACTCTCTCTCTCTCTCACACACAGATATATCTATATATATATATATATATGTATATATAGATATATAATATTGGGGAGCATGTGTTTGGAGTAAAAAGATGGTGCAAAATGATTGAAGTGGAGTGGAGGACATAGATGGGGGGTTATACTCAGCTTGTTTTGTGGTCCTCTTGGATCGTGCATCACTTCACCTTCTTTAACTTCAATTATTTTGAGTCTCTTCTTGGGCAAGGCAAGGTAGTGAGACACTACTCACATGAAAAAGAAGCTACCTAGGTTTCATGGTATCTTCAGGAAATGAAGAGCGTGTTTACATTGAATCATTTTATATATATACACATACATATTAATTGAGTTTGAATCTTACTCTTAGTCTCATGGATAATTTTTTTGCGTAAAATTTGACATATTTAATTCAACTAATATATATATATATATATATATATATATGTAAGTGATTTATGATTTGCCAAACAATTAAAAAATTTCTTCTTTCAATACCTAAATGACCTGTGATCATGCATTTGTCTTAATTCACCTCTTGAAATGTAGGTTATCGAGTAAGTATTTCTTCACTATTCCATCATGCACAAAATATACTAATTTTTTATATACAACATTATCATTACATATGCACGAAAATTTTCAAATTAAATAATAGTATGTTTAGTCCGAAAGTTTAGAGGTGATTTTTTGGGCGTAGACCTGCAATTATAAAATTAGTAATTACTTATAATTGTCTTTATTGTATAAATATCTAGACTAATTCTTATATAATATTGTATATTTATTTTATGAAATATTATAAAATTGACTATAAAGTTACGTAAAGTTTTTAGTATATTAAAGGTAAGTAACTTATGAATACAATTCTAATTCAAGTGAGATTTTAGAGACTAAATTTGAATTAGTTAAATCAATAAAATAAATAAATAAGAAAAGAAAAAAAAAGAAGAAGAAGAAAGAGATAAGGTATGTTGAGAGACAACGCAGATATTGGATGTAATAAGGTGTTTCCATGTTACCCCATTCGGCCATTCTCTTTGGCACTGAACTTTCCCTTTTTTCCTTTGAAGTTGGTGAATGATAGATCATATTTCCCTCAAAGTCTCAATAATTAATGGAAAAGAGGAAATTCTTGAAATATTTAGTTGGTTGTCAATTTAAAATTTAATTCAGCAGCGTCTCTACTATATATTATTGACAATTTTCTAATTCAAAATTATTTTCTTAACTTATTATATATATAGTTAATATGAGAAAAATAAAGATTTCGTTGATTTGGTGAATGTGAGAAAAAGAAAAAATTTAGTTTTTTTAATTATTTATATTTTTAATATATGTAATCATAATTTCACTTGTAACATTATAAAGTTATGAATTGTAACATTATAAAGTCATGAATTTCAGGTATTATAGGGATAAAATTAATTTAAATATATATTTTTTTAAGTTGGCTAATATATGACACTTTTAACATATAACTTGTACATCCATTAAATTTAAACAGCTTTTTTTTCGTGACACAATTATTATAATGAAGTTTCTTTTTAATTCTTTTAAATTTAAAGTATTCAAAAAGAATATAAAATAATTATATTTTGAAGTGGAAAAGATAAAAAATGAGAAAAAACTATTTAACTTTAATGAATATGTTTTAAAAAAATGTCCGAATATTAGTCAAATGGCCAATTTGAAGAAATAAAAAGACAAAAAAATAATAATTTTATTATGACTTGGAAGTCTGCTTTGAAAAAAAAAAACTATTCAAGTAGTATATCTTCCAACTGTTATTAATTATAACAAATCAATTTTAAAATATCACAATTTCAATTTTTTACTTAAAATAATGAAAAATACGTATGATAAATCCAATAAAATTTTATCCAAATATTAAAAAATGTTAAAATCTACCGTCTCATGTACGTACGTACCATCTTAATTAATATAAAGTAACGTAAATCTAGCCGAAGAATAAAAAAGCAAAATAAGTTAATTTAGAGAAAAAAGAGAGGGACATTTCAGGTATCTTTTAGTCTTACTGAAATGATTATAAGTTATTATGTAGGTGAAGATGATAATGGCGGGGTCTACCCATAATTGTATTACCATAATCTTTAAAACCCTTTTTTCTATAAAATAGACTTAGGGCAGTGTCAAATATGACCTTTTTCTTTGTCTCTCATATATATAATATATATATATATATATATATATAATATATATATAAATGAAAATAAAATCCTCAAAACTGTTATGCACAAAATTAATAATAATTTTATTATAAATAATTTAATAACAATTTCTTAAAACTGTTATAAATAAAATATAATAATTTTATTTATAAATAATATTAATAACAATTTTATTTATAAATAACGAAAAGTTGGCGCCTAACAAAAAGTACCGTTATTCTTCACCACCTTTAAAGACCGTCCCGTTGACGTCGAGCCTCTTAAAAACTTTATTTGTTCTGCTTGTCTGCTGCAATATATATATATATATATATATATATATAAGAATATTGTCCTTTAAAAAAATATTAACCAGATTTTTATTGTGTAGTCATATTCATATGTACAACACACAATTTGAAAATTATTTCTTTTAAAATATTTCATATATTTTGAATGTGTGAACTTTTATAATATACTATAAATATAAATATTATTAATCAAGAATATATATAATTAAAAATTAAAACTATTTAAATATTTTTTGTTATTATAATTAAAAATATATATTTGGTCAAGGACGCATTGCTCTTATAATAAAAGACTTTCATGTTTTATAAATTAAAAATTAAATATTTTATAAATTCAAGCTCTCCATGTATTTTACTTTAAATACATAAACCTTTATTTTACTTGAGTGTCAAGTAAAATGTATATACAAAAAATATTGTCAAAAAAGAGTATACATACATTTTCTTTTTGATAAGAAAAAAATATATATATTTTCTATCAGTGTACTACTCAAAAGGAAACATGGACAGTTTGTCAATAACTTGTAACTACTTTCGAAATATTGTGGGAGAAAAATGTTAATATTTCAAAGTTGAGGGACCTATTTTTATTATTATTATTATAATCCAAATATACCCTTCTTAGTACAAAGTTACAAAACCGCCACTACCCAACACCAAAACGTGTAATCTTTTTTATTTTCTCTTTCTATCTCATCATCATCATCATATTTCATTTTCCATTTGTATGTGAGAATTGGAGATGTATCTGATGCTCTCTCACGTACGTTTTTTGTCTGACTATGTTATTTATATATATATAGTTTATATAAATAAATAAAGAGGAAAAAAGGGTGAAATGGCAGGTGTGTGGGGGTGGTGATACTGATGATGATGATAATGAACATGGAATTGTTGCAGAGGAAAAAGATGAAGAAAAATGGGGGAAAAACAAACAACCCAACAATAATACTTTTCTTCATTGGAAAGCTCCATCTTTGATTCTTGTTTATGGTCCCACCTTTTGTAAAATCAGACTGCCAAGTTTTCTTCTCTCTTCTTTCTCTTCCAATAAAAACCATTTCCTTTTTTTTTTCTTAATTTTTCTTGTAATGGCAGAATAAAGTTTTCTCCACACTTTCACTTTCACTTTCCAACCTCTCCCTCCACCTTCTTCTTCTTCTTCTTCAGCTATTCTTCTCTCTCATCCAATTTTCATTTTTCAGTCTTCAATGGCTGCCCCCACATCCTCCATTTTCTTCAGTTTATTGCGTTTGTCGGCGTTATCGCCATCTTGGTTGTTTTTTTCTTTTTTGGTCGGTGTAGATAATGCTAAAGGGTTTAAAGAAAAAGGATACCCTAAAAGAAATTTCAACCAGGGCCCAAAAGAAGATAGAGTTTGAGTCTTGTATTCTGTTTTGGTTTCCTAATTTTGATTGAATTTTGATCTTAGTTGTCCCTCCTTTTCATTAATTGGGAATTACTTATTTGATATTGGGAAAGGGCTTTTGTTTTGTTTTTTTTTTTTTTTCAGTTTCTATTTTTTTTTTTTTTTTTTGGGGGAAGATAATTTTCCTAATTCTGCGATTGAATTTCTTTGCATACATACATTCCTTCACTGTGTAATCGGAAAAGAAAATTTAGGGCGTTTAGTCTGAATTTCAGGGGAGTTCCATTTTTGGGTGACAAAAGCTGCTGAAGCGCGGGGGTGTCCTGATTTTGAAGAAAACTCTGTTCAATTATTGATTCTGGGGAAAAAAAGGGGGGGACAACAGATTCTCTGAAAGCTTCGATCACACGGCATCCCGTGACTCAACCTATTTACTACTATTTTTGGTAATTTTTCATCGATGTTCTTTTAAGCAGAGTTTCTTCAGCTTTACATACAATCTTGGGAAATTGATGTTCATTTGTTTCGCCGGAAAGTTAAATCTCATCTGCATGCCAGTTTTCGTTTGATCCAGTTAGGTTTACAAGCCTTTTATTAAGGTAATTTTTCTTTTTTTATCCTCTTTCCCTTTCTGATGTTCGACATTTATTGTAGTGATCTTTCCCGCTTGAATCTTTTGTCGGTAGATCTCTTTTGTGTGTCTAATTAATGGAATTTTTTGTTATGGAAAAGTACTTGAGATTAAAAAAATATATATATTCGCATCTGCTCTGATTATTTCTTATCAGAAACCTGATATAAGAATCTCTCTTGCTAATGTAGAGTTTAGTCTAATGGTTTCTTGGGAAACTAGCAGCCAATATATATATATATATATTCCAATGATCATGTGTCTAGTTTTGATTGAATTTTTTCTTTTTTAGTGTATCTTTGAATTACTAAGTCAAGCATTCTCAAGATTTTCTGTTCTCTTTGTGTAGAAATTACGCTAGAGATAAATGTCATTTAGTTTGTAGCTTTCCCCTCTTTAATTTTTATCCCTCTAAAGATCTTTTTTAAGACTGTATGGGACTGAAAATCTTCTTCTTGCCTCGTTCCAATGAGCATTTTGGTTGGCAAATCAATTGTGCTTTTTTATACTTAATCTCAATCTCTATGTTTGTCAGGCTTCGTGTGATTGATCTAGTAAGAGAATTTGCTTGAATAGAGTCAAAAATCAGTTATGGCAAAAAAATCACAAAGGCGACCCCTTCGAAATGAAAAGGATCAAGCAGGTTGTATCTGGGGATTGATCAATATATTTGATTTTCGCCATGGTCGTTCCACGAGGAAGCTGCTTGCTGATAGACGGAGGGGGAATTTGCAAGCAGCTGGTAAGTTTGCTATCAAGATGAAGTGTTAAATCTTATTATTAGCTTCCTTTCAGAATTAGTATGTTATGAGTCACAAGACTCTTCAAATTTATGTGGCTTATTTTTATCAGAAACAGATGATTCAATTTTTCTGACCCAGAATATCTGCAGGTGCTGAATCTCCACGAACTAAATTAATTCTAACCGATCCTAATGTAAAGAAGTATCGTGGTATGGAAGTAAGTTCTGGCATCTTTTTTATGTTTTTGCTGTTATTTTGTTTCGCAACAAAATGAGACAGTTATTTTTCTCCCTTTTCTTGATGAATTGAACTTTTAGTTGAATGACTTGTGTAATGAATGATATACATTTGAAATCTAGCATCATTAACTTTGTACATAAACCGACAATGATAACAGGATGGTGAAGAAAGTCAAATTTTGTTAGCTGACACTGCAAAAACAAGTGTAAAGAAACTCATGGAAGAAGAGATGTTCAATGATCAAGTTCAAAACAACCAGATAGATGATTCTGAAGTTGGGTCTAAGTTGTTTGATGCAGAGTTTAGAGGCCATACAAGGAAACATCACAAACGAAGAAACAAAATTGGCAAGAAATCTAATGTTTTGCACCTCTCTGACTTGGATGCTTTAGAAGATTTGAAGCAAAGAAAGTCTGATGAGCAGGTTAAGACTCAGAGTATGTTAGAAAAAGGTGATCTTGAAATTATTGTCCAAGAGCTCTGCCAGATCCATCAGACTAGTTGCGGCTGTGTTGAACCGTTGCAAAATGATACTTCTTCTGATATGCAGTTAGATCAGGCAGGCACAATTGACAAGGAAAAGTTAGCTGCAGCAGTTAAGATGTTTGTCGATCGGAGCTTATGTAATAATATGCATTCTAGAGAAGACGAGAGAGTCCAGAAGTCTAGAGAGTTCATGGATGCTTTGCATAAAGTGAGTTCGAATAAAGACTTACTGTTGAAATTCCTACAAGATCCTAACTCCTTATTGGTGAAGCAAAGTATAGGTTTCGAGGAAAGTCAGCTAGAGAAACATCCTGAAACCAATCCATTGCCGAGATCTAATTTCTTGGAAGAGAAGATAGCTCGTTCAAAAACAGATGATCTCGTCATCAACCAAAAACCACGCAAGTTTTTCAGGAGGAGAAGCAAATCTCAGGAGCATTTCCCCTTGACAGAAAGTGAGAAATCTCAATCCTCTAGTAAAATTGTCATTTTGAAACCTGGACCTGCAACGTCACGGCAACCTGAAACTCAGATCAATGTTGGATCCTCCATGCCTTCTCAGTATCCCATAGACAATAAGATCAATGGTGAAAGAAGTCAATTCTCTTTCACTGAAATTAAAAGGAAGTTAAAGCATGCCATCAGAAAGGAAAGGCAGGACACCTCTCCTGATGGAGTCACCCATAAATCTCGGCCTGAGAATCCAAGAAGGCATGACATTGAAAAAGGGGTTGGTGGAGAAAATGCTGGATGGTGTTCTCCAAACAGAAATCATTTTTATATGGAAAGATTTGCCAAACCTTCTGTGAGCTTCAAGAGAGGAGAAACAATTGACAAAACAAGTCCTACTGAAGCAACTACCGGTAGCGGTCATTTACAGCCCAGGGTATCGAACATCTACGTCGAGGCCAAGAAACATCTCCTGGAGATGCTTAGCTCTGGAAATGACAACACAGACTTAACAGGGCAGAAGTTACCAAAATCTCTGGGGAGAATACTTTCTTTCTCTGGATACAATTATTCTCCCAGTTTCAGCCCTCGCAAGGACAGAGAGGAAAGTTTCCCAAGTACCCCAATGAAATTGTCTCCTAGAGCAGCCCCTGTTCATTCTGCTCGTGAAGGCACCTGTCAACTTGTTGAAGAAGACAGGGATACTCATTTAAAACCATCAAAGTCAAGTTCTGAGAACCAGCCTTGCCTGCCTTGTGAAAACTGTGAAGAAAAGATAGAACCTCCTAAAGAAAGTGCAAATGTTCCACATGATCATGATCAATCTAATATAGTTGAAAAAACTGCCTCTTCAATTAGTGACATAATAATCTCTAAAGGTATTCTTTGTTCCATACTTTTTGAGATGGGATATATGCATGTTATTGTGTTCATTCCGGTGATTGTGGATGTTACATAACATCAGCTTTCTGTTCAGGTCCTGTAGAGATTGAAGACACCACCAATACTTCCTGCCAGGAAGCCGGTGAGTTCCCTGTTTCACCTATAAAAGGAGATGCTGCTGAAGAATGCAATGAAGATATGTTGATTCAGTCGCCTAAAATGGTAAGTTTTATGTTTCTTAACGCTCTCTGTGATGTGTATTTTTATAACAGGATACTGTAGAATGAGTATTCTCTGCATCAAATTGGTACAATAACAGTAGTTCCTACTCTATTTTTGCTTATGTTACATGTTTCATGTTGCAGCTAATATTCCTACATTCAACTTGCTCTTTTTCAGGAGTCAATTGGAGAGAATCAAATAGTAACTTCTCTGGTCACGTCATCATCACACTCAGTCCCTAAGAAAGATGAAGTTTCTGAGGATTGTGTAGATAGAACAGAACGGCCTAGTCCAGTATCTGTTCTTGATCCATTATTTGCTGAAGATGACATTAGCCCTGCAAGGACCATATCTAAACCAGGTTGGCTCATTTATTTAGATCTTAATAGCATTGTATTCATAGTGCAATTAATGTTGTGTTTAAACATGGGCTTTTTGAACTCTCAGTTGAACTAGAAATTCAACCACGACAAATTAATTTTGAAGAGCAGATGTCCTGTAGTGATCAGGGAGCCTGTCTACAAACTTCTCTGCAGGATGAGGAATCTGCTTTTGAATACGTTGAAGCAGTCCTACTGGGTTCAGGCCTGAACTGGGATGAATATCTGTTGAGGTGGCTTTCTTCGTGCCCAATTCTGGATTCTGTGTTGTATGATGAAGTTGAGTTGTTCTCTAGCCGATCACGGGCTGAGCAAAAGTTACTGTTTGACTGTACTAACGAAGTTCTTGAGGAGGTATGTGACAGCTACTTTGGGCCCTTGTCAAGAGGCAGAGAACAGAGCATGAAAACAATCCCCAAGGCAATGGACCTTATCCTTGAGATTTGGCGAGGAGTCGAGTGGCACCTCCTCCAGCATCCACCGCTACCACAGTCCCTGGATCAACTCGTGAGAAAGGACATGGCAAAATCAAAATCAAAATCAAAATCAAGAGCAGCATGGATGGACCTCCGAGCAGACACTCAACATATTGGTGAAGAGATGGAAAAGGCCATTCTTGAAACATTGGTTGAAGATTTAGTATCAAGCTTCGTGGATGATACTTCACACAGCAATTATGTGCTGCTCCAAGCTGATTCAAGAAGTTAGTTTCATTTGACATGTAAAGTAAAACCAACTTGATTTCCAATTGGTGAAAAAAGAAAAAAGGAAAAAAAGGTTGAAGCAAAGCCTGGTGGATGAGAAGAAGGAAGTAACAGATACTTTTCCTCAATTGTCCAAAGAAAGGCGGTGATTTCTGGTTATATCACCTTTGTGTGGTCTCTAGGTTTAGTAGCATCATGGTTCAGAGCCGAGTCATCTTTTTCATCTTTGTATTATAGTCAAAAGTTTCCTGAATACACACTTGTCCATATGTTCATCTAACTTTAGCTTGAAAACCCTTCCTTGTCGGAAGCTCTATGAAAAAATAAAGGATCCTTTCTGAGAAGATGCTGGGGAGCATCTTCTTTACAGAACAAGGTTTTCTTCTTCTTGAGAACAAATAACAAGCATTACATATAACTTGGAGATGAGGGTTCTTTTAGTACAGAACAAATGTGTTTGACACAGCTTACTTTTGTTTAATTTCATGCAGAGTTTTGACTAGAAGTATAAATAAAGGTGAACTGTTACTGATTAGATATCATTATTGTTATGGAGAAAAGAAAAGGACTCTCTCTCTCTCTCATTCAAGAAAATTTTTCCTTGACTAAACAATACATAACTCAGCCAACCATAGTACATAGGTGTGGGGGTGATAAAGTAAGCAAAAGGTTACCATTAGATATACCAAATCTACTTTTTACATCATGTTGGGTCATCTCTGCTTCTTGGTAGGAGGCAAAGATGATGTCATTGGAGGTCTCTTTTTTGTAAATGCTTGGGTTCTGCTTTCTAATTCCTCCTCGTCACTGTCTTCTTCAGAAATAGAGTCTTTTGCTAATTCTTCAGCATTCTTGACAACTCTTCTTTTACCAGAATCCAACTTTGCCTGTATTTTTCTTTCTACTGGATCATTGGAACGAGTAACTTTATTTTCTCGTGGAATTGCTGCACCAATTCCAAGCCTGTGAAAACCAACAGAGGATTTAGCATATATGTTTAGATTCAATCTTGTACAATGTAATGCTTAAAGTACTTACCTAGGAGGTCGACTTTCTAACTTTACTTTAGCTGATTTATCAACCTCAACCAATTTACTCATACCATCAACCCACTGTTCAGCCTGCGTATAAATTATTATAGATTATTCAGTTGTGAACAAATACTAGAATTAATGATGACGATGAAATCAGCTTCTGCAGCATATTGTGTGTATAAATTTTTAGAGCAAAGAACAAAGGAATAGATAAGCAGAAACTTCAAAGTAAATGTCAATTTATTGTGTTGCTCACTGCAAATTAGGAATTTGCTATTTCGGATGTGCTTCATGCAGGCATAATTAGCACTGATGCAGACTTTATTTCAGCAGAATACTTTTTTTCATTTAAGAAAAAAAATATGACTAACAAATAACAACATGTGAGTTTGAATATGAGTTACCAATTTGAATGCCTTTCCAAATTTCACCAACTGAGGTAGTGGTGCTTTCTTTGAAACCTCCCGTGTTCCCATGGCTATTCAAAGCACTAGCTGAACAATCAATCGAAAAAGAAAAGAAAACAAATAAGTCATAAATCAGACAGAGAGAGAAGCAAGCCTCTGCACTATTAGTATTTGTATTTGCTGACGTTCTTTTTGCCTATTCCTTTTCTTATAATTTGACCAAAAAGAGAATATTTCATGAGCTTCATAAAGTAGTTAATTCAAAGAGGCAAACAATAAGTTCTATAAACAGCATGGAAAATTTCAAGAAAATTGGAATGTGACAGAATTAGAAATCAAACAATGAATCTGCAAATGGAGATAAAGCCTCAAATAGATTCACTTATTATCAAACAAGCAATCAAATGCTGCAAAATGCATAGTCTTCAATAATTTCTCTTTTAATAATCTGCCTGTGTCATTGATCTCAAATAGTTCTAGCAAAGAACCATTCACAAGCCTTAATTGAACACATAATTGTACTCTCCCTCATCTAATTTATTCCATATGGCAACTATCTTATCTTCCACAAACAAAAAAAAAATGACAACAGGAAGACACGTTAAGCTGTAATATTTAGTCCACTAGTGCAGTACTCCATTCCTTAAAAAACCTAGATCCTGCGATCTACAAGGAAAAAAGGGAAAAGGAAAATTGCAAGAGAAACAGATAACTGTAATCACAATTAGATGACAGAATTTACAGAGAAGCACTGCAGAAGAGTCTTCCTGCGTATACATCAAAACTTCAATAAATTTTTCCAGGAGTATACCTAAATTTTATATTTTTCTAGGAGAATTGTTTACTCAAATTCAATAACTTCAGATGCTAAACATCGTACCAATAAGAATAAAGTAAAGTGCCTATGTACTTTTCTCCCATAAACTTTCAAATTCAAGGACAGTTGAGCTCCTGATAGCTAAAGGTCCGACTAACATTAATTACTGAAAAGAAAAAAGGGAAAAAAGAGGCTCTGATCCAGTATCAATTTTACCATGAACAAAACCCTACAAAACAAATAAACATTCAACCGAGTCATATGAGCCCGGGACGTATCATGAACTTCAATCTATTAAATTAGTTGGAATTCCAAGTTCCGCGGATTCCAAAATCAAACAGATTACACCAATTCATTTGAATTTACAAGTTGAAAGCATACCTCAGAAATGAATGAATACAAAAATCACCTCAATGGAGTTCCAATTCTTAAGTTAAATGGAGTTAGAACGTAGAATCGAATTCTAAAAGACTAGGGTTCAAAGATGAGGTTTTCTAGAACTAGGGTTTTCACATTTTCGGAAAAAAAAACAAAACAAAACAAAAGGAAGAGAGAGAAAAAAACTGTAGAATGCCAAAAATTAAAATAATAATTTTAATAAAAAATAAACAATAATTGGGAATCTAAATACAAATCAAAACGCGATTGGAAGATTTAGGGATTTGAAAAAATTATGGCAAATCGTACAGGTAAAAATTTAAGCCATGTGTGTACGTTAGTGCATTTATAGGTCGATCTATACCTATAGAGAAAGATATTTGTTTTTAGAGAGTAGTAGCGAAGGCTCCTGGGAGGTTTGACTCGTTTGATGATAAGAATATTTATTTATGATTAATAGGTGAATCGAAAGAAATATGGTAGAAATAAAAATGGTTGTATAAATATTTATTAAAAAAAATAATAATAAATAAATAGTATTAACTTTTTTTTACTTCCCGCTAAAACTTTGACTTTTATATGAATAAAAAAATTTGAATCTTTATTGAGTTATAACTCAGTCTTTAAAATGTCTAACCACAAACTTATGCAAATGATATACCATAATACTCAAATTCCCTTAAAAATATTAGAAATCAATTAAATATAGATAGAAAATAGAACTTAAAAAATTATATTGCCATGAATCATAAGATTTTTATATACATATAAAAGATAAAAACCCAAGATAACATTCAACCATCTTCATTATCCAGAGTTCTTCCTATATCACAAATAATAGAGGGAGGTAGGAGCTGAGGATCAATATAGCCAAAAGAGTGCTGATGTGTATCCCATTTTGCTAGGTTATGGACAGCCATGTTTCTATCAAGGATAATATGATATATTGACCAAAAAGAATTATCTACAAGCAAATTTCCACTTAAAGTAATAGAATGTTTTCCTTGCCATTCAATGCAGCTATTATCCCTTTGATAAAATTAATAACATTCAAAAAAATCACCCTCAATAATAAGATTAGTAATATCCAGATCCTTAGCCAATCTCAAAGCTTGAGGGCTGCTTCTGCTTCAGCTGCAAAAGGGCATGAGGCGATGGATTCAGCCAATTCAAGCTTTAACAATAGTGCCACTAGAGTTTCGGACAATGATGCCTGATGTGATCTCGGTGTCTACATAAGTGGCATCAAAATTGACTTTCAAGATACCACTTGGTCTGAATTTGGGCTGAATGCTTCTTTTGTTGCATATTTCTGCATTCTTGTAACATTCGGACAATTTGTTAACCGTTTGACAGAATGTTTGCACAGTAGGAATGTACTCCCCTCTCAATTTCCTGTTACGTGACATCCAATATTGTTCAAAGCTAACAGCCAGAAAATGAAGAAAGCTTCAATTCAAGGTCACACACTATTTGAAGAAAGAGTCTTCTATAGCTATTCCAATTGTTTTGCTGTGGAGTATGTGACTCTATTATTCCCCACCTACAATCAACCATGATTCCATCAATTCTTTAGCAGGCTTCAAGTATTTCAACTGGTTACTAAGAACATCTGGATCAACTAGCTCACAATCCATGTTGATGATTCCTAGCCATTATCCATGTGATAAAAAGTTAGTTTGCACACAGCTACTGAAATACAGAGGTGATGAGAGACATGTAAGAATGAGATGTAAGAGCATAGTTAAAATCAATCTCTCACAGTAATAATACTAAACTTTCTCTTTTGGGTAAATTATAGAAAGGAGGATAAGATAAGGGACACAACCAACAGATTTTTATGGCCAGACTAATCCTCATTAGTACATGAAATCTGGTTTTATGGAAGGATCTAAAACTTATCAAGAACCAAAAAAAAAATCCCTCACTAACATGATCTATGCACATATCTAGGAGTAATGCTACAATTGCTTGAAATTAATCTCTGATCATATATCAATTAAAAGAGAACTTAATAAATAACAGAGACCTGTCGTTTAACTAACTCTATACAACACAAGTGCAGCATTTTCAAAATATCCTATCACTGCACATTGATCGGCTCTTAATACAATACCACTATTTCAATTAAAAATGATCAAATCAAAAGGAATGCTTACTAATATATATATCAATGTAATATTCATGTGACTTACAAGTAGCATTACATAGAGGCTAACATAAGGAGTGCCTGGACAAATCTCCTTCGACTACTTCGGTCACCTTCAATTATTTGCAATTCACATAAAAAAATACAACAGGAGAATACAGATTGATGATCTCATTAGTGGAATCATATAACCTAAATAGTAAATATACTTCTCCAGCCACTTACACTTAATTAAAAACCAAAAAAAATTACCGATTCCTCAACAACTGCGTTAGAAGAAGAATCACGATCGATCGAATTTGATTATACTTTCTCCTTTCTCTCGAGCCACCGTCCATGTTCGATTCGGTGCCTTGACTCCAACAGCAAAAACAAATTGAGGATTTCCGAAAATGAGAAACAGAAAATCCATTGATGGATGGAGATGAAGAATGTAAATGACAGATAAATTTGATAAAGAGACTGCAATAAGCTTCACTTTTTTTTTTTTTTTGTTTGGTAGAAAAAAAGGAGATTATATTATAACCCAAACAGGGCAAATGCGATTTCACTTTACTCCCATCTTTTAGCTGACAAAGATGACGGTCCAAAAAAATACAGTTGGATTAGATCCCTTCTAGAAGTTAGGGCGTCGTATTCTTTAAATATCATTTTCTTTTCCCCCACAAAATTATTTAT
Organism: Asclepias syriaca; assembly: GCA_027405835.1. NCBI lineage: Eukaryota > Viridiplantae > Streptophyta > Magnoliopsida > Gentianales > Apocynaceae > Asclepias > Asclepias syriaca. The sequence continues at coordinate 6,752,403 of CM049930.1, forward strand.
TTATTTTTTATATATACATATAAACATTAATTTTTAAGTGTAACATTTTAAAATAATTTATATTTTTTAAATTTAAAATACTTTCATTTTTTAAATTAAAGTATACTTACCTCTTATGTTTTCTGAAAAATAAAATTTATAATTCTAAACATATATATAAATGATTTATAAAAAGTTAAATTATTATTTATTTTTATATTATTATACATTAAAAAACTAGTAAATATTAATTTTAAATGATTAATATAAAAAATCTAACCATTCACAACAAAAATCTCAACTCTATTTTTCTATATATATATATATATATTTAATTTTTAAAAAATTTTTGTTATTTTTTTCTGAGGGAAGTTGAATTTAAAACGGTATATTTCTTTTGAATAATATATATATAAACAAAATAGACAAAAAAGGAAAGTTGTGATATTTATTTTATTTTTCAGTGGATTTTCAATTTGCTAATTTTTTCATAGCACTCATCGTCATCATCAACGAAAGCAAACGAGTCAAACCTCTTAAGAAGCCTTCTTTACTTCTCTCTCTAAAAAAACAAATCTCTCTCTATATGTATACATCGACCTATACATACACTCACGTACACATAGGGCTTAAATTTTTACGTGTACGATTTGCTAAATTTTTTTTTTTCAATCCCTAAATCTCCCAATCGCGTTTTGATTTGTATTTAAATTCCCAAAAAATTTTAATTTCTTTCTAGCATTCTACAGTTTTTTTCGTTCTCACTTTCTTTTTGTATTTTTTTTTGAAAATGGTAAAAACCCTAGTTCTGGAAAACCTCATCTTTGAACCCTAGTCTTTTAGAATTCGATTCTACGCTCTAACTCCATTTAACTTAAGAATTGGAACTCCATTGAGGTGATTTTTGTATTCATTCTTTTTGAGGTATGCTTTCAACTTGTAAATTCAAATGAATTGGTGTAAACTGTTTGATTTCTACCATCCGTTTAGATTTATGTCAATTTTTTATTTTTTATTTTTACTTAACTTCGTTATTCAAGTTCATATTGGAATCTGCGGAACTTGGAATTCCAACTAATTTAATCATTGAAGTTCATGATAGGTCCCGGCCTCATTTGACTTGGTTGAATGTTATTTTGCTTTGTAGGGTTTCGTTCATGGTAAAATTGATACTGGATCAGAGCTCTTTTCTCCCACTTTTTCAGTAATTAATGTTAGTCGACCCTTTAGTTATCGTGAGCTCAACTGTCATTAAATTTGAAAGTTTATGGGAGAAAAGTACATGGGCACTTTACTTTATTCTGATTGGTACGATGTTTAGAATGTTCTGAGTTTTACTTGTCCGTTTGAATTAATTTCAGAACTTGGGGACTGAGGCACTTGTCATTGAGTTTTTGCATGTCCTAATTATCTCGCTTGTTAAATTATTTTCTGAATTTTTCAATTAAGAAACAATAATATTTTATTTGTGTGCTTGTGAAAGTCAACCTTGAGCAAAACTACTTGTGGGTTCGGGGTAGCTGTTATCTTTTGTTATCTTTTGAAAGCATATCTGAAGTCTTTGGTCAATGGTATGTAAAAGCTGTGCAGGATTTCTTTTCCTCCCACTCCACACTGAAATAAAAAGAAGAGAAGTTAAATTTATTGAATCTATAGTCAGTGAGATCTTGAAACAGTTAGTTATTAGACTAAAAAACTGATAGGAGTTTCGATTCTCTCGCAGTTCAAATTATTATCAGGATTATTTCCACGGTCGATTCAGTTTGTTTCCACAGTAATTGATTATGCATTTTGACCTCCACTATTAGCTGGCATGGTGGCCTAATTATTTTTTGTGAGATCAGTTGTTTGTTCTTCTGTAGGCTTTACATTCTCCTGTATCACTAAATATTTATCATATCTTCCTGTTGATACTTGACTAGTTGAAAATATGTGATCTATACTTCTTTTCTACATTTTATTGTCGTTGTGTGTTTTAAATTTGTGTTCTTATCTTGTCTGTATTTTTGAAATGAGTGATACTCTTTCGAAGAATCAACAGAAGCCACAAATTTGACTCACAATATTCAAGTTGTTAAGCTGAATTACTATCAGAAAGAAAAAAAAGAAGTTATCCTTTATTCTTCAACCAACACAGATGAACAAAAATCATTCTTTAGAAAGGCTATTTGTCTCACTTTTGTGCTCTTCAACAGAGTGTTCTCACGTTTTCTTAGAATCACTATACTGCACTGTGGTATATGTACATCTCTTTGTATTCTGTAGTGTTAAGCCTGAATGTCCTCTACTGCAGTTTTGATGAGCATGCGTTTCGTTGAGGTTCAATGCTGAAGGCAGTATGTGGATAATAGCTGGGAGAGATGCAAAGGTATCATGCTGCTAACTGCACTAGTGCAGTAAATAACAGTGCAATTAGTGGATCAGCTAGGGACACCTCCCGAGCAGAGTCATCTTCCGTTCCGTCAAACTATTCTCTTAACTCCAGGTACAAAATCCTTTTTTGTTCTTCAATCATATTAAACACTATATCATGCATGTTCTTGGGACAAATTTATGGATAGATGAAGGAAACTTGTAGATTCCCCCATGGTGGAAAATTTTTCCCCTGACCTTTAGATATGTCAAGAATATACTCATAAGAAATCACATTTTCTACCATTGTGTCTCTGTACTACATATAAGCTCCACTGCAAAATTCAGTTGCCTATCTTTCCATTTGCAATACAGTAGTTCAGTTTATGTCAAAGAAATCAATCATCATCAAGTAGAAATAGAACACAGAATTTTATTTATCATGGAATAGTTCTGTAGTATCCTTACCATTTTCTATCCTTCGGGCTTCTGTTTGCATAAGCTGTGTCTCGAAGATGATTTTTCATATGTTGAACCTAAGAGTTATTTTTTAATATGATAATTAAGTTTGTTCATAAATATGAAAGATAAATCATGGTTGTAATTTTTCTAAGTGCAAACTGAAGAAAAATGGCATATATGTTTAGGAGCTGTAATCTATTTCTTACCATTTGCATTATTCCTAAATGTTTCTTGAAGCAGTAATATTGTGGGGGAAGGACCACTATCACTTGACACTTAGATTTCTTTCCATCTATATTCTTTTGTCTTAGATTTGATTTTACAAGTACTTTTTCAAAAGTTAAATTCCTTATGGATAGGGGTGGCCATGGACTAGAATTTAACTTGTAAATGGTTTTTCAAATGATTATATGTCAGTAAGGGTATAAACGTCCTGAAAGTACTAATGGATAATTTGATAGGTTTGATCTTATACATCCTGTACAAAAAAAATAAGCCAATTGTATATATGTATTTTTAAAAATTTTCTGACTCCATTTACCTAACAAGGCTATACTGACAAGGTTTTGGAAATGATTTCATTTTCCTATTTCTTGAGTAAATAATGCCCATCAATACTTGAATTGTAATGGTATTCTAATGTTAAGTTTTTATTTGAAAATAATGCTAAAAGATTAATTGTAAATGAGTTGCTGTCTTTTCTGGAATTTAACTTGGTAAATGGTTTTCAAATGATTATATGTCAGTATTGTTAATTTGTCAGTAAGGGTATAAAAACGTCCTGAAAGTACTAATGGATAATTTGGTAGGTTTGATCTTATACATCCTGTACAAAAAATAAGCCAATTGTATATATGTATTTTTAAAAATTTTCTGACTCCATTTACCTATCAAGGCTATATACTGACAAGGTTTTGGAACGTGATTTTATTTTCCTATTTCTTGAGTAACTAATGCCTATCAATACTTGAATTGTAATGGTATTCTAGTGTTAAGTTTTTATTTGAAAATAATGTTAAAAGATTAATTGTAAATGAGTTGCTGTCTTTACTGGAAAACTAAGATAGCTGTACGGTTTTCTATTTTAACTGGAAGAATGATGTATCCTTCCTAAATAGAAAAAATTGAAAAGAAAAATAGGTCAACCAATCTTTAACTTGACTGGACATTTTGGATTGAGAATTTTAATGCTGGAAGCTTAAATACTCATTCCTAGTGTCCTAATCTCATATTTAAAAGGCTCAAGAGGTCAGGTTGTTAGTGTTACATCTCATAAGCTATGAGTAGAGAAGATTGGACACCTAACAGGAGTTACTTCTAAATATGAAGTGACTATTGGGAATTAACAAGATGTTTGCCCTCTGATTTCATTTTTCTTTTGCTGGAATCCCCCTGAATAGTTGGTCTGGGTCCTGGCAAGTGAAATAGTGGGCTGAATGGATCTAGATTGAATTTGGGGCAGGAGATGATTTTAAGCAAGTTCATTTTAGAGTACAAGAAAAAGAAGAGGTGGAAATCTATCCTTTGTCATTTTAGGCAGGTTTATTAGCAATAACTGTGCTTACTCACTTTTTTGAGTACCACTGAGCTCATTCTCTTTTTTTTATTTTTTTAATTTTTCCTCCCTTTTATGGATGACAACCTAAAGTATTAGGGGTAATAAAATCAATCTCTGAATTCATTCTCATTTTAGGCGCAAATATTTTATTAAAAACTGTGAAAAGGTAAATATAGCTATAGCTTGTTCTGGCCAATTTCCTCTAGAAATCAGATGTTGTGAAAGAGGTAGCTAATATCAGTAGGATATGTATGTTCCCCCTGTGCTCACTTCATTTTAGCCCCCTTTAGAGATATAGGTACTAAAGGGAATGTAAATTTCTGATTTGGAACGGCTCTTCTTTTTAAGTTGCCACACTCTTTTAACTTTGTTTCTTCTTCCATTTCTATTCTCTTTGGTTGAGAATGTCCAAATCCTTCTCTTTTATCTCCTAACTGTGATCTTTTAGTTAGTACAACTACTCTTTCCTTGATCACTGAAGCTTTTATTTTATTTCTTTCAGCTTAACTACTGTTTTATGGTTTTTGAAATCTAAGAATTCTGAGTTGCACTCTTGCGGTGCTTGTCAATTTTCTATTGGGAATTTTTTTAGCATATAGGGTGAAATTTATATGTTTGTTTTCTCATGTTAATATAGATTTTTCCTTCTGAGCCTGCACTCATGTTGTATGTAAATTTTGAAAATCCAGAACAATAATCTTTTAAAATTTATGGTATTTGTACTGGTACCATTCCAGATCAAAGCGTGAACCTTTTACTTTGATGTGTTCATTTACTTCCATGTTCGTTTCATATTACTTTGAGAGTATAGCTGCATTTATTTATTTCATTCTTTGGGTTCCATCTCCGTTTTTATATTTCAAATTTGAAGATTAATAATTTTATTGCTAGATAAGGATTTGGAATTTTTTCTCATTTGGTTTAATCTTCCTACTTAGTGCTTAGTGATATCATTCCCATCAATCTCAAGTGCTAATCTTCTTCTTCTAGGCGATCGTTGCAGTTAGCTCCATACAAATTGAGGTGTGATAAAGAATCATTGAATTCCAGGTAATTCCTACTGATTTTTCTTTTCTTTGTCAGGAAGGGTGTGTCTTTAGGGTGGTTTCGTTTAAATGATTCCCCTCCACCCCCCCAAAAAAAAAAGAAGAAAGAAGAAAGAACTAAGTTGATTCCTAATATTTTTATTTTCATTTTATTTTTAAAATTTTATTCAGGAGCTTGTTTTTGATCTATAACCTGAAACTTAATCTTCCATTTTGAGGCTACTTTCTGAAATTAATATTTTGGATATGATTCTCCAATTTGTTCTCTTAGTGTACCTAGAATTATTAGGCTTTTTGGTGCATCCTAAAATTCTTGCCACTATTTTACTTGTAGCTATATGTAACCAACAATTTGCTTCCATTTTTCCAGACTTGCACCCCCTGACTTCCACCCACAAACTCCAAATTGCCCGGAAGAGACACTTACCAGGGAATATGTACAGTCTGGTTACAAGGAGATTGTTGATGGGCTTGAGGTAATCCTTTCTTCCTTTCTGTGAACCTTTATTCTTTTGTGTGTATATGTGAATATGTTTTGTTTATGACAGGATATTTTTCATGTGACATGGTTGTGCTTTTCATGTCTCTCTATCTCTTAACAATAATTATTTATCCAATTTGGTGGTTGATTCTTGTAGGAAGGTCGAGAGATTTCGTTAAGTCAGGTTCAGGCTTTTGCAAAGCCAACTATTGTGAAGTGCAAGGAGGTAAAATTTCTATTGATTTTGATGCATATTACACAAATATATCTACAACTTCATCATTTTATATGTATTTGTTGTCTCAAATGCTTCTTTCTACATTTCTTTGCAGGCGTTAAGAAAATATCATAGGGCTATTAATGAATCTCGTGCTCAAAAGCGCAAGGTATTGCATATTTTAGTTTTTCTTTTTGAAGGGTGAATTTGTTATTATCAACATATGTAATTGAAAATTCTCCTAAGATGGTATCCATTTGTGGATGATTTGTTGACAATTATAGTAAGCCTTGTTAAAAGCCGAATTCATTATTTTTTGCATATGTAAACTTAATGTTTTCTATATTTAGAATGGAGCTAAATTTCTTTATAGCTTTGGTCAATTGGTGTTCACATGTAAATGATTTATTTTAGAGAAATACTAGAGTATGATGAAAAGTTAAGAGGACCAGTTCCCTAACTATTGCAGGCTGGCCAAGTATATGGAGTGCCTCTTTCAGGTACATTATTGACTAAGCTTAGCATCCCTGAGCAAAGGCCATGTGGTGAAGAGTTTCGGAAGAAATGGATTGAGGTTAGTGGCTACTATCTAACCTCTGAGAAAGTGAATTTGGCTGTTCAAATTGATGCTGTTTTCATCTGCTTTAGCTAAGTAAGGACATTTATGTGCATCATGATATATTTAAATATATAATAACAATGGATGTTGTTTACTTTGAGCTACCATGGAAACATGACATAGCATAATCTAGTTTTTATCTAGAGATCCAGAATTTTGTAATTAATCATGATTCATATGCAGTGACCCTGCCATGGGATTTGGCATTATCTGCCAGCTTCTGGTTAGTAATATATAATGTTTAGTTGTGATAATTTTTATTAGAATACTGAACTGGTTTGTCCCTTCATTATAATGGTGTTTGGCCATGAGAGTCTCCAATGTTAGTTTGAGAACTTATCAATAGGGCAACTCTATGCTTGCTTAAATAGAAATCTGCTCTTGTAGTACATGCTGAGTGCTGTGATATGCATATTTGTCATGAAAATGTAGATTCCTAAATATACCAAGGAACTGAGTCTGGTATAAAGGGATATTGTGTGGTTTTAACAATTCTCAAATTGGTTTGGAGTTGAATGATGAAGTCTTTGTCATGTTGCTCTCACGTTAAAACATTTACTAAATCCAGTGAATGTTGGGTTGAAGCTAGTATTTCTTACGAGTGCTGCTACTTCTTTTTATGAGCATTACTGTATGTGTTATTATTTTTCTGTAAGTCATTTGTTGGCAAATAAGCATGGTCAATTGTGGAATATGACAAGGTGTAACACCAAATGCTGGCTGTGTGATTTTTGGGGATGAATGATGGACTCTATTGCTTACATATACACTTCAAACTTTTGTTTCTTAAATCACTTAATTGTTAACTTATTGCACAGGATATCATCATCTGCTTTGCTTAACTAATTTTTTTCTCAGCATATAGAGTATTTTCTTTGGGTATGTGTATGTGTGCCTGCTTTGAGTTGGGAATTGGGAGTTGGAGGGGGCAGGTTGGATTTGGTTTAACCTGCTGCATTTGTGAAATTACAGTATGACATGTAACTTTCTGTGTTATGCTATGTGTTATGCCTAGCTTAACTTGATGTGGTGCTCTTTTGGTCTCATTTATGATCTTAAAGCTTTCTTGCTTAAACGGTGAACATTTTATTAGGGTTTATCCCAGCCACATAAAAGATTGCGTTCTTTGTCCGATCACGTTCCTCATGGCTATCGAAGGAAATCTCTTTTCGAAGTCCTTATTAGGAATAATGTTCCACTGCTGAGAGCTACTTGGTTTATCAAAGTTACTTATCTTAATCAGGTATTCTTCCTCCAGCTGGTAGTTGGGATGCTTATGTTTTTATTTTGTTATTTTCTTCATATGAAGGTCAGAGATTAAGGTTTAATTTTACAGGTTCGGCCTGGTTCTTCTAGTTTATCTTCTGGGGTACCTGACAAAACTCAGTTTGCCCGCTCAGAGCAGTGGACAAAAGATATCATCGATTATCTTCAGACTCTATTGGATGAATTTGTTTCAAAAAGCAATTCTCACTCACAATAAATATTCGGGATCGCTCACCTCAAATGGTGTATACTGGAGCAATACAGCACAGAGGTGATGGTACTTCAACTGCTGGTGATGGTGAGGAGCCTTCTTTACACTTTAAATGGTGGTATGTGGTGCGGATATTGCAGTGGCACCATGCTGAGGGACTGGTTGTTCCATCTTTGATTATTGATTGGGTTTTCAATCAACTGCAGGTACCATGCTCTCATGCTTATTATAATTTTCTGTGCTGCCGTAACTTTGGTTGTTAATTTGATGTTTGTATTTCCAGGAGAAAGAGTTACTTGGGGTTCTGCAGTTGGTATTACCTGTTGTATATGGTGTTATAGAAGCTGTTGTATTATGCCAGACATATGTACGCACTCTTGTTGGTATAGCTATTCGATTCATCCAAGAGCCTTCACCTGGTGGATCTGATCTTGTAGATAATTCTCGGCGGGCATATACAACAACTGCTCTTGTTGAGATGCTTCGCTATTTAATACTTGCTGTTCCTGATACTTTTGTAGCATTGGACATTTTTCCTCTTCCCTCCTGCATTGTAACTAATGTTGTCAATGATGGGAACTTTCTGTTGAAGGCAGGTGAAGAGAGTAGCAAAATAAGAAAGGGTGCCCAAGAAGTTTCATGTTTTCAAAGAGATAAGGGGGCTGAGGTTCAAAATGATTCTTTTTCTGTTGATTGTGCTATATCATCTATTCAGAAACGCAGAGAATACCTTGCTAAAGGTGTCAGGCCTGGACATATTGGTCAAAATGTAGCTAAAGCTCTGAAGGTATTGGATAGATCTCTTATATACGGAGATATAAGGGTGTCATATAAACTGCTCTTTGAGAACCTTTGTGATGGAGCTGCTGATGAGTGTTGGATTACTGAAGTCAGTTCTTGTTTACGGACAACACTAAAGCATATAGGTGCAGTGAGCTCATCATTTATCTCCTCTATATTTTTCATTTGTGAGTGGGCAACTTGTGATTTCAGGGATTTTCGCACTGTTTCCCCTTCTGGTCAGAGGTTCACTGGGCGGAAAGATCTCACTCAAATATATATTGCTATCCGGCTTATGAAGTTGAGGAAGAGGGAGATGCAAAGTTCCTATCCTTTCAAGAGCAGTAGTACCTTCGGAATTGATAATCTTGCAAAAGATCCTATCCATTCGAATAAAAACCCCAATCGGCTTTCTGTTCCAAGTGCTTATGAAGTTACGTACAGTTCAAAGAGTGGAAAAGTAAAGATTTGTCTCATATCTTTGAAAGCCCAAGCCCTTTACATGATACTATTGTATGTTGGATTGATCAACATCAAGTTCAAAGCAAAGAAGGTGTCAAGCGCCTTCAAGTGTTTATATTGGAACTTATAGAGGCTGGCATTTTCTATCCTCAGGTATATGTGAGACAATTACTTGTTAGTGGAATTATGGATGGTAATGGATTTCTGGTTGACCAGGATAGACGGAGGAGACATTACAGAGTCTTAAAGCAGCTCCCTGATCCATATATTCGTGATGCTCTAGAAGCAGCACAGATTGTTGAAGGATCAGTACTTTGTGAGCTTATGAACATATACTCAAATGAGCGCCGGCTTGTACTCCGTGGCCTGCTTGATCACCATAAAGGTTCTGGCAGTGCAAGCAGCTCACTTTGGAAACAAAAGTTTTGTCGGTCCTCTGGAGGGGATGCTTCTTCTCCACCATCTGTTGATCAGGGGAGATCTCTTCAGCAAGGATCTAGTTTAACAGTAAAAAGTGACGACCGACTTGAAGATTTAAAGGCTTCGATATCATCATTGCTCCAGCTACCAAGTTCATCCTTGTCTAGTGATTCTGGATTTGAAGCTTCTGCGGGGAGTGCTAAAAGGTCTAACATCTCATCTATTAATAAGATCGATATTGGTGAAGGAACACCAGGATGCGAAGAGTGCAGAAGGGTGAAGAGGCAAAAACTGAATGATGATCGAAGCTCGTACCTACATGGATATTCTCACTTAGATGAGGATGAAATCTGGTGGGTGAGAAGGGGTCAAAAGCCCACCGAGTCATACAAAGTGGATCCACCTCCTAAACCAGCCAAGCAGGCAGGAAGGGGGAGGCAAAAGGTTGTGCGTAAAACTCAGAGCCTTGCACAATTAGCAAATGCAAATGCAAGGATTGAAGGTAGCCAGGGAGCCTCCACTAGCCATGTTTGTGATAGTAGGGTAAACTGTCCCCACCACAAAACTGGTGTTGAGGTAGATATTCCAAAATCAATGGATGGGGTCAGAATCCCATGTAATGAGGAGGTTGTCTCAATAAGAGAAGAACTAAAGCAGTTGCGTTTTGTGGAGAAGAGGACACTTATGTTATGGTTGGTGGATGTCGTAAAGCAGCTTGTTGGAGATGCTGAGAAGACAGCTAGCAAAGTTGGTCAGTATGGCAGACAGTTCTCGGCTGCTGATGATCGGAGTTCTATACGCTGGAAACTTGGTGAAGATGAATTATCCACCATTCTATATTTTATGGATGTCTCTGATGATTTGATTTCTGCCATCAGATTTCTTCTCTGGTTGTTGCCAAAGGTTCTCAGCAATCCTGTTTCATCCGTCCATGGTGGCAGGAATATATTAATGCTTCCAAGAAATTCAGAGAATCTTGTTTGTGAAGTAGGGGAGGCATTTGTTGTATCATGTTTTCGGAGGTTGGCATTTTCTTGAATGATTCCTTTGTTATCGAGTGCTTAATTTTGTTTGCCTGTTTTTTGTGCTTTGCAATTTGTTTTACTGATTTTGTTTAAAGTTTCTTTTACTTTTGACCAATGGTTTTACATTTGCAGTTCAATTCTGTTTATTTTACTTTAACACTGATATTGAGTAACTGTCTAGTCTCTCACTGATTGCTGGATAGGTTATATTTGATTGTTTACACTAATGTTCACTTCCAATCTTCTTTTTCTTGCTTTCTTGTTAATCTAATATATGCCACCAATTGATATGACCACCAAATCTTTCTGTTTCATCATTTTATTTAGTGACCTTCTAATGAAGTTTTGTAATTAAATATAACTGTGTAGCTTTATCCATTTAAAATGATGAAATGGATTGAACACAATATATCTGTGAACTCTTTTGAAGAGTAAGTTTCTGGAAATTCATATTTGTTAAAGTGGATGCTTTCTGTACACTAAACAGATGAGTGCTGCCATTTTCCCCTCTCTTTCTTTCCTCTCTCTTTTCTTTATAAAATCTATGAATGCTAGCAGTTATTGTAGCATCAAAATCTTCTTTGAATATGCCGAACCATAATTCATGAGATTGATTTCTCTGACCTTGTGTTCCTCTTGCCTTGGCCCAGATATGAAAATATAATAGCAGCTGCTGATCTTGTTCCTGAAACCATGAGAGCAGCTATGCTTCGTGTTGCGGCTACAATGGCCAACACTGGAAGGGTTGCAGGCTCATCTGCCTTAGTATATGCTCGGCAGTTGCTGAAGAAATTTGGCAACGTGCCTAGTGTTGTTGAATGGGAGAAGAGCTTCAAGTCAACATATGATAAAAGACTAACCTCTGAACTCGATTCTGGAAGATTGTCAGATGGAGAGTTTGGTTTCCCACTTGGAGTCCCGGCAGGAGTTGAAGACCTTGATGACTTTTTCCGTCAGAAGATAAGTGGTGTTCGGTTATCTAGAGTTGGTTTGACAATGAGAGATATAGTGCAAAGGCAAGTTGAAGAAGTTTTTCACTATTTCCATGGGAAGGAGAGAAAGCTCTATGGGCCTGGTGCAATGAAAACCTCTGGGTTGGATAAATTGGATGATGGTTATCAGGTTGCTCAACAAATAGTAATAGGTCTCATGGACTGCATGAGGCAGACTGGTGGTGCTGCTCAGGAGGGTGACCCTAGTTTGGTATCCTCAGCTATTTCTGCCATTGTGAGTAACGTTGGAACAGTTGTCGCTAAAATTCCGGATTTGACTGCTGCTAATAGTCACCTAAATGTTCAATCTACATCGACTGCTCTGATTTTTGCTCGGCGCATTTTACGCCTTCACGTACTATGCTTATGTTTACTCAAAGATGCACTTGGCGAGCGTCAGAGTCGTGTGTTTGAGGTTGCTTTAGCAACAGAAGCATCTAATGCTCTATCTCAGGCTTTTGTTCCCGGAAAGGCGCCTCGTGGTCAGTTTCAACAATCTCCTGAATCCCATGATTCCAGTTCAAACTCTCCATATGATGCCCTCAGTAATTCTACCAAACCTATGCTGGGAAGGGCGGCTAAAATTACAGGAGCTATATCTGCAGTTGTTATTAGTACAATTCTGCAGGGAGTTACTAGCCTTGAGAGAATGGTTATGCTCTTCAGATTGAGGGAAGGGCTTGATCCAATTCAGTTTGTGAGGAGTATGAAATCTAACTCCAATGGTAATGCTCGTTCAATTGGGGTTTCAAAGCAAGATAACTTTGTTGAAGTTTCTGCCCATTGGTTTCGGGTGCTTGTTGGTAATTGCAGAACAGTTTGTGATGGATTTATCCTGGATCTTCTCGGTGAAGCTTCGGTTGTTGCACTCTCAAGGATGCAGCGAACGCTACCGCTGAACTTGGTCTTTCCACCTGCTTATTCCATATTTGCATTTGTCATATGGAAGGTTTTCATCTTCAATTCTGGTGGTGGTACACGTGATGATGGCTCCCAGTTGTATCAATCCTTAGCCTTCGCGATGGGTGATGCAATAAAGCACCTTCCATTCCGTGAGGTGTGTCTAAGAGACACTTATGGACTTTATGATCTTATAGCTGCAGATACCCTAGACTCTGAATTTGCTGCCTTGCTAGAATCAAATGGTTTGGAGATGCCCTTGAAAGCTACAGCATTTGTTCCTCTTAGAGCACGGCTTTTCTTGAATTCCATCATAGATTGCAAACTGCCACAGGCCATGCTTAAACCAGATGATAATCGGGTATATGGGCAGGGTGAATCTAAGGTCCATTATGCCGAGAAAGAGGCAAAGCTCCTGGATAAGCTTGTGCATGTTTTGGATACATTGCAACCTGCAAAATTTCATTGGCAGTGGATTGAGCTCAGGCTTCTTTTAAATGAACAAGCTATTATTGAAAAACTTGGGTCCCATGATACCTCTTTAGTAGAGGCTATAAGATCGATTTCACCAAACCCTGATAAAGTTGCTGCTTCTGAGAATGAGAATAATTTTGTTGAGATCATCCTTACTAGGTTGCTGGTTAGGCCCGATGCTGCCCCACTCTTTTCTGAGGTTGTACACCTCCTTGGGAGGTCACTTGAAGACTCAATGCTACTGCAAGCTAAATGGTTTCTGGGTGGAAATGATGTTCTTTATGGAAGGAAGTCAATTCGTCAGCGTCTTATAAATATTGCAGAAAGTAAAGGTTTATCAACTAAATCACAGTATTGGAAACCATGGGGGTGGTGTTATTCAGGTTCTGATCCTGTCAAGGCTAAGGGAAATAACGAAAGTTTGAAGTTACTTCAATTGAAGAAGGTGAAGTTGTTGATGAAGTGGTGGACTTGAAAGTTCCTGGTAGAGGATCTTCTCAAGTCGCAGATGTTGAAGGCCTTGTTGTCAGTCAGCAACATTTGACTGAGAGAGCATTTATCGAGTTAGTCCTCCCTTGTGTGGATCAGGGCTCAGATGATTCACGGAATACATTTGCAAGTGATATGATCAAACAGATGAATAACATTGAGCAACAAATAAACTCTGTCACCCGTGGGGCTACTAAACCTGTTGGATCAGTTTCATCTGGTATCGAAAGTCCGGCAGGCAAAAGTAGCAGTCGGAAGGGTTTGAGAGGTGGTAGTCCTGGATTAGCGAGACGATCCACAGGAGCAGCTGAGAGTGTGCCTCCTTCCCCTTCTGCATTGCGAGCTTCCATGTCATTGCGGTTGCAATTCCTTCTGAGACTACTTCCTATAATTTGTTCAGATGGGTAAGACTTCTCAGTGTCATCTACACCTCCCGTCTGTCTATTGAAATGTTAATGATTGGCCTTTTTTTTAATTTTTCTTTTTCCTAAATTTAATTGCTCTTATATAATAAGTTTCCAATTCTTTGAAGCTTCCTTAGGTTTAGCAAGGTCCTATATTTTACACATATAGTTATGTGATATCTGTATGTGTTTCTGTTGAAACATACTTCTTTTCGAATTTTGGTTAGCTTAGTATAGATGTATAATCTTCTAAAACATGAACTGCACCTTTTGTCGGTTTTATGTCAAAGTGAATTTTTCTGTGGAATTTATTTTCTGGTATTGGTTGTGCTGATTATTTATGTATCTTCTAGTTTTAGCTGTGATATAATGGACCCTGGTTTTTGACCATTCCAGGGAGCCTTCAGGACGGAATATGAGACACACTCTTGCCTCAGTGATATTACGTCTCCTAGGAAGCAGGGCTGTTCATGAAGATGCTGGCCACACCTTTAATTCAAGTCTTAGCTCTTCAAAAAGAGATGCAGAGTCCCTCATGGAAGCTTCGGCCACTGCATCTGTGGTCTTATGTGGGGAAAGTCTCTTCGATCGTTTATTACTGGTTCTACATGGATTGCTGAGCAGCTTTCGGCCAGGCTGGTTGAAATTGAAATCTGGCTCCAAGTCAACATCTGAATCTGGCAGGGACTTTAGCATGTTTGATCGTGAGGTGGCTGAGAACCTGCAGGTTTTGATTTGATTTAGTTATGATGTTAAATGTTGAAGGAATGCAACTGCTGCAAATAATATGACTACCTATCAATGTTGCTTTTGGATATCAAATCATCTCCTTGAATTTAGCTTACTTGAAATATACTTACTCAAGAGTGGTGTTGTTGCGGTCTTTTCCAGTGTCCCTGTCTTTTCTCTTGCTTAATTGTTGTTTTCTATTGCAGAATGATCTGGATCGAATGCAATTACCTGATTCAATCCGTTGGCGTATTCAAACAGCAATGCCTATACTTTCCCCTTCTGTTCGATGTTTAATCTCTTGCCAGTCTCCATCTGTTTCATCCGCTTCTCTAGCTGTTGTTTTTCCCAGCAATCAGATATCTGCAATCCAACCTTGCAATTCAATCCCGTCTCAGAGGAATCCAGGTTCTTTGGTCCGAGCTGTTACGAATGCTGCAGGAAAGTGCAAGCCACTAATGCAAGATTCTGAGTCAGAAATAGACCCTTGGACCCTATTGGAAGATGGTGCAGGGGCCCAATCTTCAAATAATGCTGCAGCGGTGGGTGGCAGTGATCCTACTAATTTGAAAGCATCGAACTTGCTCAAGGGGCTGTCAGAGTGAGGAGGACAGATCTCACGTATATCGGAGCAATTGACGAGGACAGCTGATTTGAATTGTGTCGCAATTTTGGTATTTCAGCAGATAATTGTTGGGCACCTGGCTAAATCCTGATGCAGAATAATGGAAAAAGAAACAATCCAGCTGGTGACGACGAATCTTGGGAACCTTAGTCGGTCCCAATGAAGAACAAGCCCATGGAGGATGATGCTCTTGCGGCCTTAAAACAGGGAAGAAGAGATCTACACCAAGGCATATATTCTTTAAAAGCAGGTGTGGCATAGCGAAGCAGAAAGCTCTAGACACCATTGTCTAGTTAGTTACCTGCTGGATTGATTGCTTCTCAGGGTCCTGATTTAACCGCTATCCTTTTGGCTCTTCACTTCTGCTGCTGGACTGTGCAATCGTCGGTGCTGTCCAGGACTTGTTGTATATATAGGGATAATTATTTCCCCTCTTGGGCTGAATAGCATGTCTCAGGATGATCTGCTATTGTTTCATGCTGAGAATATATTGTTGGATCTTTCAAATTAAAGCAATTATCTCTCAAAGAATGTTCTGTAGCCTTCTTGTTTTGCTCTCCTGTGTTCTTTTTTCTTTCTTTCTTTTTCCTTTTTGCATGTGCAACTATATTATCTTTAGCGTTGTACTGCAGTTCACTCTAGGGCTCTCTTACTCATTTTCCTGTTAATTGGACCCCATAGTGGTTGTACTTTGTACAATGTATATCTTGTTTCTTAAGCCTAATCGAGATTTAACATATTGCTGTTTTTTAATTTATTTATTTGCTAGGGGGAGCCGATTGTCGTCATTTTATGGAAGGAAATGAATTTTTTTGACCTCCAGAATTCAGCTCATGGAAAAATCTACAAAGATTAAAAATTACAGATAATTTCCACAATTTTTAATCATGCTTGGGAAGTATTAACCATATAAAAAGTCAAGAAAAATATATTTTGATTGTTGGGATTTACAACTTCCATTTTTGCCATAGTCATATTACATTTGAGAGTTGTGCCCCTTTACTAATGATCTTGGTTTCTCACGGTCTTGTCAACAAATAGTACATCATCAATCCACGCAACAATGTTGAATGCTAAACCTTCCAACACTCTTGAATAGCTCTCTAGAATAGCTTTCCCCACATCCTACACAATAAGAATCCATCCATCCATCCATCCATGATGAGTTATATATATATATATATATATATATATGTATATTAATAAATAAAACCTCCTAACAACTTACTCTGTTATGCTGAATCTTAGTAGTATCCAAAGATGTTTGTGAAAGTTCAGGGTATCTTTGCTTCAAGCAAAACAACAAGCTCTCAGCTCGATCTGCTAACACATGATTCTTATCCGTCCTATCCATCTCCGACATTAAATCCTTAACCATATCCCATGATGTTTTCGAATGAGGCATCCCTGCTTTTCTTCTCCATGTATACATTGAAGCTTCTATCTTGTCTGCCAACTCAAGTGCTTCATGTTCAGACCTCACTTTAAGGTTGTCCAGTAACAAGTCAGGTACAAATTTGTCTGCCGTACACATGTACCTGTATATTGCATCTCCCACAATTGCTTTTCCACTCTACATACATAAATAAAGATTCATATAATAAGACTGACGATGATTCATTCCTACCTTAAGAAAATCAAAAACCAAGTCAAATCTACTTACTTTAGGAAGTGATAGCATGTATGAATCTGGGATATCCATTTCAGCAAGAATACTATTATTCAGTGCCTTTGCTGCTTTGTGAATTTGGTTGGTGCAATCCCGTTTGTGTCGCAAGTGCTTTCTTGACTGTTCAGTAAGACCACCGGAGGAAGGGACACAAGGAACAGGTAACCACCATTTTTCCTCTTTTCTTTGTGGAGCTGGGATTATCCTCCTGAATGATCCTGATCCAGAACGAGTTGAATTTCCAGATATACTTCCCTGTTCTACATACCAAAACTCTGTTTCTTCAAAGCTGTCCAATATATCCTGCACCATGGATGGATAATTCAAATGGATGAACAATAATAAAGAAGTGGTTTTTGTCAACCCTGCAAGATTCAGTCTTTACCAAGAGCATTGCATCCAGTTTCTTCAATGCAGGAAGGTTAATTCCGATGTCTGTTCTTGGCCTGCTACTCATTACCTGAAAACAATATATATATATATATATTCTTGAGAAGAAAATAAGAAAGAAGTGTAATGGGAGGAAAAAAGAATCAATCTTTTTCACCTCAAGAGCAGTCCCATCTTTTAAGTCTTGTGATACTGGGATTAATTCTACTATGTAATCACATATTGATAAAAGACAATTCATTTCTCTTTTCCACATCAATTTCTTGTCAAGATGCAAAGGTTCTAATCTCAGATGATGCCCAAATATAGATGCTGCAAAAGAAAAGAAAAATGAACATAGTATGCAAAAGAAGAAGAAAAAGAAAAAAAAGAAATTCATATACCATAGAGATTTGTAATAGCATTTGAGATTGCAACAGCTGTGCTAACACCTTTCCCACTTCCAGACATGTCTTGACCTAATAGCAGCTTTGAAAATCTCTCTTTCATCATGTCAAGCTCTACTATTACACAAAAGTTTAAAACTTTAGTCTGAATTGGGAGTTTGGGACAGATCCCAAAATCAGCACCTCCAAAATTTGTTAAGATTACATGAGAAAAATTAAAAACTTACCTAAATCTTGTGTTGAATAATCATGGGATTTATTATCTTCCTCCAGATTCTTGTTATGTTGCTTCATTCCAAGTCTTGAAAGTTTTGGGGATTTCATGGCTGGCCAATGCACAGGAGATGGTGTATCAGAGTAGCTGCTGTCATCTGTATGCTCAGAAAATGCAGAGACCTCTGAATTTGTTCTGCAGAAAGAATCATTCTGATCCATAGAAGAAGGTGATGGCTGATAACCCATCTCATAATTATCATCTGAATTCAATATTCTGTCCATTTTTTTGGATTCTTGATTTGATTTGATCCCTTTCTTCTCTCAAACTTTGACTTCTTGAACTTCTTGAAAAAAAGATGAAATTTTGAAGCTAATTCTGCCCGGGAACTTACTTCAATTTTTGGAATTCAAACATAAAACAAAAGAAGAAGAATGTATAATAAATGTCTTCTTTTTTCCCTTCTTCAACCTACTATAAGCTCTGAATATTCATTCAGCAGCAAACATTATTTTTTTGTTTTTCTAGGAAAAAGAATTCAAAGGCAACGGACTAATACAGAAAAAAGCAACGGTAAACAAAAATTCTTTATGATACCTTTCCTTTTAACAGTTGCGCAGGTTTTGAATTTGAACAGAACAGAGTAAGTAAAATCCGTTTGAAACAGTTCCCTCCCAAACCCCCCTCACTTTTTCTATTTTTTTTCTCTTTTACATCGTCATCTGCAACTTTTTCTTCCCAAAAAAAAGGAAAAAACCAAAGAAAGATAAAGATTTCACAGTTCACTGACTAATCTTTCTTTTAGAAAAAAAAAAAAAAAAAAAACCCACTCCATAAATGTCACTAACAATGAAAGGGATGAAAGCCATTAACATTACCACAACTTTACACTTCTTTCTTCCTTCCTTGAAATGTCTAGCCAGCCAACCGACCAACCCACCCAAGTTCTCAGAGACGATGACATGAAATTTGGGACACGGTGGTGGACAGCAGAATATATATATATATATATGTGTGTGTGTGTGTGTATGTATATGTAATGCAATATATATATATATATATAGCTGTTACTGCCCCTTTCTTCTTCCTCCTCTGTTCCCTTTTTTTGTCGTTTTTCTCTTACATGCATCCACCAACTTTCCATTCCAATGCTCTCGCTTTCTATAATTATTATATTTTTTTTTTGACAAAAGAAATACTTATTTTATTTTATAGAAATTTACATTTAAAAAAATATATTTACGTAATTTAATTTTAGTTAAGACAGAAGCAAAAATATTTTAAATGATTTTATTACTATAAATAATAGAAGTTTCTTATTATTAATTAAAGTCTAAGTTTCTTATTTGTGGATATATATATTTTTTAAAATTTTTATTTTCTATCTACTCTAGAAATATTGTCACAATCTTAATAATATTTATATTTATAGATAAAATCTCTTGAATCTTAATTTTCTTTAAATTTCATCTCTTAGATTCTAAGTTTTAATAATAATAATAATAGTAATAATATAAGGTGAAAGAATATATATATAATAGATCTGATTTAATTTTCCATTTTCCAATAGATTTTTTTTTTCTAAAAAAAAATCAAAATAAAGAAAAACATAAAATTAGGAAAGAAAATCAGTTTAAATTACGGAAAGGACACGAAATCTGGGAAAGCTACAATTAAAGCCTAATCATATTTCATAAATATATATATATATAAATAATAACCGCTTAATAGATGTTGTCAGCGTCCGATGTGGGACTTTGCAAAACTTTTTTTTTTTCTTCTTTAATTAATTAAGAGTTATTTGGAAGAAAATTT
Organism: Asclepias syriaca; assembly: GCA_027405835.1. Taxonomy (NCBI): domain Eukaryota; kingdom Viridiplantae; phylum Streptophyta; class Magnoliopsida; order Gentianales; family Apocynaceae; genus Asclepias; species Asclepias syriaca. The sequence goes on from CM049930.1 coordinate 6,772,368, forward strand.
GTCTTTTTTTTTTTCTTTTGTCATCCAGAATTTAAACCACGACTTCAATATACTAATGATCTTGAACATCGTGGGAATTTGTGGTCAATTTTTTTCTTTTCTTTTTATTTCAAAGATAATTGTGAAAAATGAGATATAGGGAATGAACTTGGTTTGCGTGAGTAACAGGTACATGGGATTGTTTGGTGGACGTGCATCCCATTTTCTCACTCCTTCTGTCACCTTCTTTAATGGTCAATGGGGTCGGTTTATATTAAATAAAAACTAACTAATTACTATTATTTTCAATCATTATACCTAAAGGTCAAATCCCTTCTTCTTTATATTTATATATATATATATATATATATATAGTATTCAAGTAAGGTGGTAAAAAACTGATCTTGAACATAATAATGAAATGAAAGAAAAAGGTGTTTTACTGAATCATAATGCTGTAGCCTCTTTCTTTCTTGAATCCTTTTGCATCTGTGAATTCTCTCAGCTTCTCCACCTCTATCCATCTACCCTGTTCTGCATATAAATTTGAAAGAATCACATAATAACTAGAATCTTTAGGGTCTAAACAAATAAGCTGTTTAGCAACAAATTCCAAGATTTCAGAACATCCATGAGTTTTTGTACAGCCAGAAACAAGTGTTCCCCATATCCTTTTATCAGGTTCAATTGGCATGTTCTTCACAAATTCAAAAGCTTCTTCTACATTTCCTTTACGACTAAGCATATCCACCATACACGCATAATGTGCAAGTTTTGGCTTCAAACCATATTTCTCTTCCATTGCATAAAACCAATTCCAGCCCTCGTATTCAAGGCCACAGTGGCTACAAGCAGACAGTACAGATATGAAAACAACGTTGTTCGGTTTTATACCAGAAAGTATCATGTCTGAGAAACATGTGAGAGCCTCGTGGCCAAAACCATTGATCCCATATCCATTGATCATTGAACTCCAGCAAATAAGGTCATTAGCATGATTTTCCTCGAAAAGGGACTCTCCCTGTCTTGTTCTTCCAAATTTGCAGTACATGTCAATTAAAGCAGATGTCAGAAAGGGATTTGATATATATCCAGCCTTAATTACATGTGCATGTATACTTTCTCCAATCTCGGAAGAAGCCATCGGGGAGCAAGATTGCAGTAAACTAACAAAAGTTACTTCATTAGGCTTCTCGTCAGTGAACTGCATCTCTCTGAATAAGTTAAAAGCATTGGATGACTGCTCATTTTGGGTATAAGCAGAGATCATAGCACTCCAGGCAATGAAATCTTTATACTCTAAGGAGTCGAACAAAATCCTTGCTGATCCGAGTTGATTGAATCTAGCATACATTTGAAGAAATGCTGTCACCGTGGAAACAACTGCTAGTGTCCCTTTTTAAGTGCAAGGGCTTGTAAGCAAAGTCCAAGATCAAGCTGCCCAAATTGAGAAGACACTACTACCATGTCCCGCATGATGTTTTCATCTGGTTCCAAGCTGCATAATCGCATTTCAGAAAACATAGCCAAAGCCTTTCCCGGAAAATCATTCTCAATACAACAATATATCATACTCCTCCAAGAAATTTGATCCTTCAGCTGCATTCTGCTGAAAATCCAACTTGAATACCTGAAATTCCTACACTTGGAATACATATCCACAAGTGAATTCTGTACATTAATTTGGGAGTAAAAAGCCTTCTTGATGGAAAATCCATGAATTTCTTTTCCAAGTTGCAAAGCACCAAGATCAGCACAAGCAGGCAGTACACTTACAATGGTCACATAATTTAGCTCAACTCCAGAAAATTGCATTTTTCTGAAGAACTCAAAGGCTTTGACATATTCTTCATTCTTTACACAAACTGAAACCATAGAGCTCCACAAGACCACGTCTTTTCTGGGTGTCTGATCAAACAATAATCCCATAGCTGAAATGTTCCAAACAGAATAAACCCCAAGTAGGGCCGTTACAACAGATACTTCTGAATCAAATCCTGTCTTTATTGCATATCCATGGATCATAGAAACCATATTCCCAGACTCCATCTGCCCAATGGCTCTTATAATACTTAACAGAGTTACAAAATTCGGTTTTTGGTTCTTCACAAGCATCTCTTTGAAAAGTCCAATGGCGTTCAGTGGCTTGTTTTTTCTCACAAAATTTGATATTTTGGAAGTCCATAATACAACATTTTCGTCTTCCATAGAAATCCCATCCAGGTCTTGCGCATACGAATAATTTTTCCATGAAGAACTATGAAATAAGCTCCCAACTGCAGATTGAAAAGTGGGTTTTCGCTTGGGAATTTTCACAAACAGTTTGCTTGCATTCTGCAGAGAATAACTCATATGATAACTTTGCGATCAAAGATAGGATCTTGACGATTGTTATATGAAGCTATGCACAATTTCGATATGATCATAACAATCTGTTAGTTTTCCTTCTTCGAATGATCTGCAGAGTCACGGACAAGACAAAATTTCTAATACAACTGTCACTACAAATCTTTTATTTACTTTTTTGGTATTTTTTAGTTTGGTCCATAAATTTTGATTAATTGGTTCTCTTATTTATTTTTATTTCAAACTTTTTAAAAAAAAATTATTGAGGTTTTCTGCCTCTATATGATTCTATTATAATTAAGAACGTAATTTAATTGGTATTACCATACGTATATTAAAACAACAGAAAGTTTTTTTTAAAAAAACTTTTGTTACAAATTAATGTATTCAGGAAAATACATTAATTTTTTTTTAAAAGAAAAGTATTATATAGATTTTAAAAGGTTGGTTAACTAACAAGAGTTAGTAAAAATAACTAGAGTTTAAACATTGATGATTATTGGTTAGTGGAAAATCTAGTGGTAAAATTTGTTTGCCACTATATATAATTATTGTGTTTTAGCATCATGTAAATGTCATTTCACAAAAGCTTTTGTTTCTAAAAGTGATTTTTCACTGTATGATTTGATAATCCACTTTTATTGTATATAATTCAATGGATTTATCCATTATGACAAGTGTCCAATGATTGCCAGCGTAAATCTAGCTAGCTATTTAGTTATATAGGGGCATAGGCAAGACAAAAACCAAATATATATTTCTTCCATTAAAAATTAAAATGGTTTCTGAAACAACCATACAACTCCCTACTTTCGATATGTCTCAACCGTTGCAATTCTCGCCACGTTTTCTATCCTCTTTAGCTGAAGCTTGCAGAGAATGGGGATTTTTTCAGATCACAAATCACGGAATCTCCAAGGACGTTTACAGCAAGATTCAGTCCTTCTCCCGAGAACTATTCAGTTTGCCATTGGAGACTAAACTAAAACTCGGCCCATCCTCAGTTTTGAAAACTTATACTCCTTGTTTTATTGCTTCTCCGTTTTTCGAGAGCCTTAGAGTTTCTGGACTGGATTTTTTCGCATCCGCTCACGCTTCTGTTCATGTTCTCCTTCCGGATGCTGCTCCACAAATGATAGAGTTCGGGTAAGTATTGAATTCCACTTCTCTGTCTTTGCATTATTCATTAATTATTGTTATGAATACGAAATTTTATTATGAAAATTTGTGTCTATCAATTGATTTGATAAAGAGATCTGGAAGAGTTAGATTTCTAAGTCATGTATGCAACTACAATTTTCTCTCACGAGATATCAACACTCGACCAGAGATTAATTGTGAATTTACTTAAAAATATTCTGAAAACTATCTAGAACAGCTCCTATTCTAAGAAAAAAAAAATTAGTTCGATCGATTTGACGACGTAAGTACTCGATCTGATTCATATGTATGATGTAAATATATATTCTATTTCTGGAAATTTCTGTTTAATTTTCATTCTGATTCTGTTTGTTTTTTATATGTATACGGAGTTCAGCGAGAAATTGCAGGAGTATGGGAAGAAAGTGAGTGAAATATCAAAAGGGATACTGAAACTAGTGTTGATGAGCCTGGAGTTGGGAGAAGAATTCTCGACCAAGTACTACGACGCCGATTTCAAAAATTGCCATGGATATTTGAGGATAAACAACTACTCTCCTCCTCCGCCGCCTCCGACGCCGTCGGAGAATAATAAGTTATTATTATTAGAAGAAGAAGAAACAGAGGGTCTAGGAATGCATACCGATATGAGTTGCATAACCATCGTGTATCAAGATGAAATTGGAGGTCTCCAAATGAAATCCAAGGAAGGAAAATGGATGGACATTCTTCCTTGTGAAGGAAGCCTTGTGGTGAACGTCGGCGACATGCTACAGGCTTGGAGTAATGATAATTTCCGGTCATCGGAACACCGTGTTGTTTTGAAGAAGAAACAATTAGTCAGTCGCTTTTCTCTAGCATTCTTTTGGTGCTTTGAAGATGACAAGGTTGTGGTTGCGCCGGAGGAAGTTGTTGGCAACAATGGCAATCCCAGAAAGTACAGTCCGTTTGTTTGTTTGGATTATTTGAGATTCAGAGAGAATCAAGAGAAAGGTAAGTTTGAGAAAGTCGGTTTTACTGTCAAAGATTTTGCTCAGATAGCTTTGTAGTTGCTTTAAAACGAGATTGTTGTTAAGGAATTGATTAGAATCAAAATTAGTTTTAATATGAATATAGTTTAAAATTAGGGAGAGTATTATGAATGTATTTGTAAATTCGTTTATTCATATGGTGTTGCTTTTTGAATATTTTTGTAAAATGCGATTGTTTATATAATTTAGGTCAATGTGAAAGAGATTAATTACCGATTAAGAGCAGTGGATGTTCTTGGTTCAAATTTGGGCATAATGTGAACTATATTTATTATAAGCATTTGTAAATGTTTCGTATGGGTATTTGTTTATAATGAATAATTGATGTACCCTTTTGTGCAGACAAATTTATGGTCCATTGTTCAAACATGTTTTTTGAACAAATTAAAAAATTAAAAAATTTTAACATAAAGTTTTAATTGTATTAATTATAAATTTCAAAATTTTAAATATATATATTACAATGTATTCGTCCAAATAAATTTAAAAAATTCGTGTATATTATAATTGTCTAGTCTTTTAAAATATCTTTTAAAAATATCAATAAAAATAACAAGATACGCTAAGAATTTTTTAAATATTTTTTAAGAGATATTTTACTATGGAGTACTTAAAAAAATAAAAGTATTTTTTATCTCTATTAAAAGTTTTTATTTGACATTTAAATTTGTATTTAACTATTTACTGAGACTATGTATTTATATAAACTACAAACTATATCCTTAAATGTTAAAATTATTTTAAAATATTCCCTTAAAAATAACGACTTTTTTTTTTTAATAAAAAGGATTATAATTATATATATATATATAAAGAATAAGCTGCCCTATCCAGAAGGGATCCCCCAATCCAACTGTATTTTGGATCCCGCACTCTCTCACGAGTTTCTTACTCCGTCATCTTCGTTTCCCTCCGCTTTTCCCCTCTTCTTCGAGTTTATATTAATATCAGCCAGCTTAACTATATTAGTAAAGTGAAATGGCGGCATTGCAGTATAGGCCACTCGATTTTGTCTCTCGCTTTCATCCTCTTTCTTCTTCTTCTTCTCCTTCTCCTTCAGTGGAGTCTTTGTTTCTCCCAAAGCAGTCTTTTATAGCATCAAACAGAGTTAATTTCAGTCGAAACTCCTCATTTTCGAAAACATATTTTACATTCATGAGTTCTGGTGTTGGAGCTAAGACGCTGACGCGAACATGGGAGGTGGCTCGAGTGAAAGGAGACAGCCTAGATGATCGTCCTATTGTTGGTGACAATTTAAATTTGATTGATCAAGACTCTTCTAACACAGTTGATGAGGTATCGGTAATTCTTCATGTTTTAAAAATTATTTTGAGGTTATATGATTGATTCCATTAAAAATTTCATCGATCTGTATTCTCCCATTGTATTTAATGTGAATATCAAACAATTGCAGGAAGTACCCGGAAGAGATTTTGCAGGCACTCCTTATGTTCCTGTATATGTAATGCTACCTGTAAGTCACATGAATATTAGATTTAATATATATACTTTTATACATATTGGTAAGCACTCCTTTTGATTTTATCGTTTTTAATTGAAACCGTGTGCATTGATCACTGATAGGATACTGAAAATGTTACACTTAGTGTTGTATATTTAGTCAAATGACAGGCCTCTGTTATTTCTTAAGTTCTCTTTCATTTGATATATTATCGGTGATTAATTACAAGCAATTGTAAATATATATATATATATATATATATATATATATATAACTGTAGCATAAATCCGAGATATCTGCATAGATCATGTTATCTGACAATAAATATCTGTTGGTTGTGTCCCTTATATTATCCTTCCTTCTATAATTTTCCCAAAAGTGAGAGTTTAGCATTATTCTGTGAGCGATTGATTGTAACTATGTTCTTACATCTCATTCTTACATGTCTCACATCACCTCTGTATTTCACAAGCCCTGTGCAACCTAACATTTTTTATCTCCTGGATAATAGCTAGGAATCATTAACATGGATTGTGAGCTAGTTGATCCAGATGGTCTTAGAAACCAGTTGAAAATCTTGAAGTCAGCTAAAGTTGATGGGATCATGGTTGATTGCTGGTGGGGAATAGTAGAGTCACATACTCCACAGCAATACAATTGGAGTGGCTATAGAAAACTCTTTCAATTGGTGCATGACGTAGATTTAAAGCTCCAGGTGAGTGATGCAAAAATCATTTCAAGGGGCATCCTTTGTCATTCTTTTTGTTTTATTTATTTATTTATTTATTTGAATATATTCAAGCTAGAGTTTGGAAAATATATAAAAGAATGAATTTCCCAGGTTGTTATGTCATTCCATGAATGTGGAGGAAATGTAGGAGATGATGTGCACATTCCCCTTCCAGATTGGGTTACAAAAATTGGGAACGAAAATCCTGACATATATTTCACAGATAGAGAAGGAAAACGAAACAATGAATGCCTTACTTGGGGAATTGACAAGGAAAGAGTTTTACGAGGTCGAACAGCTGTTGAGGTAATCTCTCAATATATTTGTAAATTTATATTTCACTTGAAATTGCATATAAGTATACATGCCTATATCTTAAATAACTATAAATCATAGAAAAAAAGCAAGATTTTAATCCAAAGAGTCCAAGTGGCATTTTACAGAAAAAAAACTTGAATGTATCTGCATCAAATAGAATAAAGGATTTGGATTCGATTAGTGCCTTGATTTTTGCATAAGCAACAACAACCTAAAGTAAATATGGAAATTCATGCTGTTTATAAAGATATTTGTTATCATGACTAAGTGATGCGTGAACCAAACAACACCAATCGCCAAGGATTGCGATCCTTGACCCTAAGATCATTGGACCTGTCTCGAATAAATATAACTCTTTGGTTTCTTAACACATAGCATGCCTAACTTCATTGCTAAACTCAATGTCTTTCAATAGATATAGAGGATTTTTTATAACTTGAATAACTTTAATCCATTCCCTCACTGAAATGCTCCATTTTCTTGGTAGACTTATCAATGGCCAAATTTGTCTACTAAAATGTAGGTTTATCTTGATTACATGAGAAGCTTCCGAGTAGAGTTTGATGATTTCTTTGAGAATGAGACTATATCTGAGATTGAAATTGGACTGGGTCCCTGTGGTGAGTTGCGCTATCCTTCCTACCCTGCAAAACATGGTTGGAGATATCCCGGTATTGGTGAATTCCAGGTAATTTGTAGATGTGTTATATTTAAGAACTTATTATGTTTCTGAGCTATCTTTACTCTTCATACTTTTTTCATCTATAACAAAGGTCAATTTGGTTATGGACATTTCAACTTGTTAAAATGTTCACCTCTTAATCTCTGCAGTGCTATGACAAATACTTGATGAAGAGCCTGAAAAAGACAGCAGAAAAGAGGGGACACTCATTTTGGGGTAAAGGGCCAGAAAATGCAGGTTCCTACAATTCTACACCGCATGAAACTGGATTTTTTCGTGATGGAGGTGAATATGATGGATATTATGGCAGATTTTTCTTGAATTGGTACTCACAAATTCTAATTGATCATGGGGACCGTGTACTTGGCCTAGCTAATTTGGCCTTTGAAGGCACTCCAATAGCGGCAAAGGTGAGTTATGCATGCCTCACAACTAAATCATGATTTTTTGAAAAATGAACTTTAATGGAACTGATAAAGCTTAGTTGCTTTGATTTGAATTATGTAAATATTTATTCAGCTGTCAGGTATCCACTGGTGGTATAAGACTGCTAGTCATGCTGCTGAATTGACTGCAGGCTTCTATAACCCATGCAACCGAGATGGTTACGGTAAAATTGCATCTATGTTGAAGAAACATGATGCTGCTCTTAATTTCACATGTGTTGAGTTACGTACAGTGGCCCAACATGAGGACTTTCCTGAAGCATTAGCAGATCCTGAGGGTTTAGTTTGGCAGGTAGGCTGGAAAAATACACATTTCCTAGTTACTAATTTGATTTTCCATTTTTATTACATTCCTCAGGAGAAACTCTAACTTGTATATTTTTCATGGCCTAATTTGCATAATCAAGATTTGGTCTTCTTTAGGTTTTAGTATATGAAAGACATAAGTTATTCTTATGTAGTCTGATAAGTTTTGAATTTTACACATCTTAGGTGTTAAATGCTGCATGGGATGTTAGTATACCAGTTGCAAGTGAAAATGCACTCCCTTGTTATGACAGAGATGGATATAGTAAAATATTGGAAAATGCCAAACCTTCTAATGATCCAGATGGGAGGCATTTATCTGCTTTTACTTACCTCAGGCTTAGCCCAACTTTATTGGAGACTCACAACTTCACAGAGTTTGAACGTTTTATACGAAGAATGCATGGTAAAAAGGCTTGCCCAATTCATTTAATTTTTTCCCTCCTTTTTATAATTTTCTAGTTTTATTATTTTTCAGCCGCTTTTTAAAAGTTTCCTCTTTATTTGATCATGCAGGCGAAGCTGTATAATTACAACGAAGTTCTTCCTAATAAATGGTTGTTGAGCTGATGAAGTTTAAAAATGTACATGTATATATGGACAATACTATAATACAATCTATTAAAAGATACATGTACAGCTTGTACAGTTTTTTTTTATTTCAAAGAAAATACATATACGGTTTCAAAAAAAAAAAAACGAAAATATGTGTATTCTGGTAACCTAAAATAGTATAGTATTTGCCCAAAATGGTCATACTTTTTAAAATCACTTGGTCCTATTTTTTAAATTATGTTTCAATATGATTTTGTTTACATTCAATAAATAATTTATTTAAAAAAAAAAGTTAAAAGATTAAATAAAAAAAAATTTCTATTGTCTCGGACTGGAACATTGTGCTTGGGCACGTGCACAGCGTGTGAGTCACACGTTCGAAGATAAGGCAGCGTCAAACGTGCCAACTCCTCACCTCAGACACGTTCCACTCGTGTGAACCCTAACCTCCTCACATGCTCGCCACGCTTGTTCGATCGGTATTGCCGTCGCCGGATTCTCGCCGGGAAACCTTCAAAAATATCTGAACTATCAGAAATATCCACTTTTCTCCAGTATATTCATTCTCGATGCTGTTTTCCTCCCCGTTAGTCTGTGCCGGTATATTAGACGGTGTATTTTAGAAGAGTTGAATCCGGTGGAATTTCTTATATGACGGACAGTAAAAACTGTATCCTAGGTAAGTTATTCTTGAATGCTTTTACTTTGATTATGCTGGATCCATTCGATAGTAAGTTCAAGTGAGCTTTTTCTGGTGCATATGCATTTAAATTGAACAATAAAAAAGTGATTAGTGAATTGCATTTTAGTATTTGTTCTTTCCTGCAGCCAGTGGTTAAAAAGGATCAATCTATAGATATGTGAATAAAACAAGTAGGATAAGTGAAGTTTATTTATAGTTGTTGTTTTGGAGGAAGAAGATTGAAAATAATTAGTCAATTAAAGAAAAATTGAAGGGAAATTGAATCATATGTCAACTTCAGACGGTGACCAAGTTAGCATGAACAATGAATATATATCTTCTTGTTAAGAGGCAAGTTGGACTGATAAATAGGGATTTTGGTTGAAATATATGTAGATATTCTGTAATAGATTAAATTTTTTGTATCTTTCCGATTCTTTTTACTTCTGATATATATCAAACTTGTATACATTATTTATCAATATAAAAAAAAAAGGAAAGAAAAGAATTTCAGATTCTTTCATCCTTCTTGTTATTCTGCTTTTCTTTTGTAAAAAAACTCATATTCACTTCTAAATCAAATTTAAGAATCCTGTCAAGTATTGAAGAAAACTGAAGGAAATCAGAAGTGATTCATCTTGATCTTGTTAATTGATTCAAGTTACTGAGTTTTGTATTTTTGTATTTGCAGAATTGATTTTCATCACTTCTCCTTGGATATCTTAATGTGGAGCTCTTACATTACACGTTGGCTTTCTAGTTTGTGCATAGGAAGTTGGCAGGATATTCCTATCCTGAATTATGACGTTATGTTTCAATGTCTATGGAGTTTGCCATTTAGCATGTAACATAGAATAATATCACCTATTGTATCTGAATTTCTATGGATTCTTAGGAGAGAGGAGTCCAAGAGAGAATAGTCCTTATGGCTGCAGATTTTCAGAGATTTGTTACGAGTGAAGAGGATGATGATGACGGAGATACAATAATCGACGTGAAAGAGGAAGATGATGGGGACGTTGATGAGGGAGAGAAAATTTTTGAACCACCAACGATTGTTGGTGTTAGTGGCACATCAACGGGTACCGATACTAACTTTTGTGATCACCAACCTTACCAAGGGCTGTGTACTACTTCTCAAGGAAGGACTCGAAAGCGTACGCCACAAGAAGAGAAGGAGAGAACAAAGCTACGAGAACGTCAGAGGAGGGCTATTACTGCAAAAATCTTGGCGGGGCTTAGGAAGCATGGGAACTATAATCTTAAACCGAGATCTGATATCAATGATGTGATTGCTGCTTTGGCCCGGGAAGCTGGTTGGGAGGTTGAACCTGATGGTACTACATACCCTGTGTCCAGATCTCAGGTATTATTATTAGTGGCTTATATGTTTGACAACTCTCAGATACCGCCTGGTTTCACGTTTTTAAGTGTTAATGGAGAAACGTATCCAAAACCTAATGAAGTTATTGGTATTAGTACCACTGTAATCCTATTACCCTGAAGGACTTGATTTGAAAGTAAAAACAGCGTGAAGTTTGAATTCTGATGAAGGTTTTGTGGCTTAGAAGCTTCAAGATATTTCAACATCTTATTTTTCATTACCAATTCTGGCAAAATCTTTGGTTATTCTTCATAGTATTGACAGCTTATTTGAAATGCACTGAACATCTAGCTCTACTTGGCACTCTGGTTTTGGTTGAAAAGGAAACCTAAGTTCTATGAAAAACTATTTTCATGAGAATTATTTTCTGAACTGCACAAATTCTTTTTTAGGAAACCAAAAGAAAAATCGTTTGCTTTCTTTTTTCTTTTTTTTTTTTTGTTTTTCTGTGGAAGACATTTTTTATCATATTCTTTTTGTTTTCATTTCTATGATGCAATCGCTAAATTTTATCTTTTATTATAGTTAAATTTCCAGTAAAAATAGGTATTCAAACCACCAAGTTGATAGGTGTTTCCAATTTTTCTTGTAATATTGTAAGATTGTGCTGTGATACCAACCACACTGTATTCTGTCGAACAATGAAAAGTAGATGCTAATGGAGTTGGCAAGGTACTCTGCTATGGTCTTGTCTTGAGTTGGCTATGCATCTCTATATATGCCTTGGTGTCCTTGCATTCAAATGAGAAAATATTCCTCTCACCTGCATCATAGTAATTACCTATTTCATGCGCTTATGTCTTTTGGTTTCCAATGAATCAGAAGAAAACATCAATCTTGTTTACATTATTTACTGTTTACAGGGCTCAAAACCATCTTGTCGGAAAAGTAACATTGTTGTTACTTCTTCACCTTCAGAAATGCCAGTTTCACAAACTCCACCTGTTTCCCTGATAGCTTTCTCTTCAGGTTATCGAAATAAAGTTGATTATGATGCATGCCAATTGGGAAGTGTCTTTGTTTCTACTGCATCTCCTTTTGTTGCATCTCCAATAATAAGATCTCAGACTACAACATTGATAGGAGATGGAGGAGATGCAGAAAATGATCCTCTCCTTCAAGGCTCCATAGATTCCACCGAGAACAGGCAGGTGAGAGGATGTACTTGTTTGTAACACTTACCTTCTGGTTTAGATACATTCATTAATATATGCAATGTTCCAAATGTGGCTTTCCATTTGATCCTTCAGGAGCAACCATAACAAAAGCCAACTTTGAAACATTGTGTTTTATCATTTGTCTGGTAAATGTTGCCTATCACTTATCATAGAACAAACAAGAGTATAGATTACTTAATTTTTATAAATATTTTCCCAGGCTATTGACATACCGTTACCAACACAGCTGAAGGAGCCAAATTTTTCTGGGACACCTTCTGTTCCAGTTTATATTATGCTTCCTGTAAGTATTTTTTAAATTCCTATTGAACTAAATTATAATTTTTATTCCCTTTTGCTAATTTTTCCTAATACAGGTGTTTTCAGATTTGCATTCACATTTTTATCTGAATTATTTGGCATGTTTGTCTAGGTTTTGTTTTAAAAGGTCAAATCCACCATATTATGTTCCCAAATCTACATTCTGGGGATATGCTTGTGTTTTCCCTCTGCAAAGAGGCTAATAGTGACCTCTGTAACAAGAATGTTTTCAAGCTTAGTATCCTTGTGTAACTCTGGCAGTATTTCTGTTACTGCTACAACCATAATAATCTGAGTTTGGAATTTATTTCAATTTATTTAATCTTATATGTTTGATTTCGTTAAATGGATTTATTTATATTGTGGCACTTGGGGCTCCTTTTGTCCAGAGCTAGTTTCAGTTATTTGTAGTTCTAACATGTATTTTCCTTTTTCTTTTTCTTTTATTTGTTTTTTTTTTTTTTTTGGAGACAGTTGGGTGTAATCAATAATAAGTGTGAACTTTCTGATCCAGCTGGTCTTATAGAACAACTTAGAGTCTTGAAATCTGTAAATGTTGATGGTGTTATGGTTGATTGTTGGTGGGGCATTGTAGAAGCACATGTTCCTCAGGAGTATAACTGGAACGGCTACAGGCTGCTATTTCAAATTGTGCATAAGCTTAATCTCAAATTGCAGGTAGATTAACTCAAGATTGATGGCTTTTTTTTGTATTCTCTTTTCTGGACATATGTTTTTTATGGTTGGGAATGCTTTTGGGCTGTTCAATTATTAGGTATTTATGCATTACTAGATTGGTAATGATGTCATCATTTTCAGGAAGTACCTTGGCTTTCTTCAATATAGTATGGTGTTGTAAAGGATCTGTTTCAAAAGTTAGAAGAGAAGCTAGTTAAGGAGATATTTAGCTCATTGAAGAATACCACTGCGTGATTCTTTAGTTTTGGCTGGAATATCAATTCTATAATAATCCCATTGCTTATTCTTCAAAATGTTGATGAGTAGTTTGATTGACTAGACAACTTAGTTGAGACTAAAAGACAATTAAAGACCGACTTTGATGCTTCTTCATTTTCTTAAATTTTTTTTTTATTTGATTAGGTTGTAATGTCTTTCCATGGATTTGGATTTGCTGGTGATGATGTTTGCATTCCACTGCCTGGCTGGGTAGCTGAAATTGGTCAAAGTAATCCTGACATATTCTTCACTGATGGAGCCGGAAGGCGGAATCCAGAATGTCTATCCTGGGGAATTGACAACGAAAGAGTTTTAAGAGGTCGAACTGCAACTGAGGTACATTTTTTCCCCATCTTTTGGGCTAAGTGCAGTTCAGGTACCTATCGCAATCTTTTCAGTTCCAATAATCCTCGTGTCCTTTGAAAATCGCTTGGTACCTCACCTTTTTCCATTATGATTACTTCCATGCTTCTTCTGCAGTAAAATTATTTTTTTATCAGATATCTTACTGTCTCTTTTCTTATGATCATGCATATAGATATACTAATTAAATCTTGCAGAATTACTTGTTAACTAAGGGTTGCCTTATATTTTGAAAATCTTTTGAAGGTTTATTATGATTACATGAGAAGCTTCCGTGTTGAATTTAATGATTACTTTGAGGAGGATATCATCTCCCTGATAGAAATCGGACTTGGTCCATGTGGAGAGTTGAGATATCCATCTCATTCTGTAAAGCACGGATGGAGATATCCCGGTGTCGGTGAGTTCCAGGTAATTATAAAATGAAGTAGATTCAATGCAGCAAAATGTCGGAGTTCATTTGTTCAGTGTTGGGTTTTAAAGGTGGGAAATGAAGGGAATGAATGATGTATATAACCTTGTATTAATTAGAAGTATTTATGTTTCTGTTTTCTATGTTCATTATGTCTAATGCTGTTGAAGTCCATATTGTCATTGACACAAAGACTTGCAAAATAGGGTGCTTTGCAGTTTACTTGTCTGGAAAATTTCTACTAGAAATGAGAAATGTTTTGTTCTCTACAGTGCTATGACCAGTATTTGCTGAAAAGCTTGACAAAGGCTGCTGAAGCAAGGGGACATTCTTCTTGGGCACGAGGTCCAGAAAATGCAGGTTCTTACAATTCCCTGCCAGAGGAAACAGGATTTTTTTCTGAAGGAGGTGATTATGATGGCTACTATGGCAGGTTCTTTCTCAGTTGGTATTCTCAAGTTTTAGTTGACCATGGAGATCGGTTGCTTTCTCTAGCAAAGTTAACCTTTGAGGATACTTGTATTGCTGCAAAGGTCAGTCATCTTTCTTCGCATTGAAAATAAATTTTCCTCCTGTTAGATCAACCACTCTCCTTTTGTTTCTATTAAAGTCATGTGATTGTCTTTGTTCTCGTGCTTCATGCTTTATCTTGGTGAAAAAAGAGTCACACTGAAGAATCTTGAAACCCTCAAATAACACGAGTCATTTCTGTTCCTTTAGAAAATTTTGTTCCTATCCACATCAGCTTGAATGCTTCAGATTTCATAGTAGTTGCTTTTGTTGGCTGCGGTTGCTATATATATTTTACCTGGTTTAGTAGCATAGAAATTGTGGATGCAAATAAAGCCTTCCCAGTGCAGCTTTGAACCATTGTCTTTGACGTCCTTTTAAATTTAAGCAGCTATCAGCTATCCCTTGGTGGTACAATACTGCAAGTCATGCTCCTGAATTAACTGCTGGGTTTTATAACTCAAGCAATCGTGACGGTTATGCTGCAATCATTGCGCTGCTGATGAAGCATGGTGCCACATTGAAATTTACTTGTGCCGGTGGACTGAGAATATTAAATGAGCAAGTGATGTTTTCAGAATCTCTGGCTGATCCAGAGGGATTATACCGGCAAGTAAGAATCAATATTCTGTCCACTACCCACCCTCGCATGTTATTTAGTTAGACCTCATGCAGTGATGTGTTGTATTGGTGCAGGTTGTCTTTGCTGCTTGGGGTGCTTGTGTGCCAGTTGCCGGTGAAAATGTTCTTCCATGTCATGACAGAGAAAGCTACAATTATTTACTGAAGAAAGCCAAATCTGTTCTAGACGAGTGGCATTTTTCAGCTTTTACCTACCTTAGGCTCAGTTCCCATCTAATGGAAAGGCCCAATTTTCTAGAGTTTGAACGATTCATCAAAAGAATGCATGGTAAAATGTTAAAAACTTCTTATTTGTCACTATTAGTTAGAAGGAATTATTGACATCCGGTTTTTTGTATATGTTACAGGAGAAGCTGATTCATAGGCATAATACGAAGGAGAGATGTATGCTATGTATGTTTGTACTGTTAAGTAAGAGGAGATAATTCATAATTTTAGGCTTTTATAACATATATAACAATATTTTTGTGTATATATATATATCTACTTTACATCTGAATTCTGACCTTTTTCTTCTTCCTGAATCTCATGAAACGTTCCATAGGGAGAGGGAGAATATGCTTGGGGAACGTCTAAAGCAACTGCCCTTTGTAAAGCTGCCCGATGCTCCTCTTTGTGTTCTTTGTCAAGTGTTGTCTGTCGTTCCATTCTCTGCTCCGGTGGGATATCCATTGAAGATTCTCTTTCTAACATACACTGTTTGTTTGTAGAATAATCAATTTTCATTTCACAGAGAACCATCCTCAAAATATCAAGGAGATATTAGACTTACATAAACTGCCCTTTCAGATTCTTGCAATATCCAAGTAATTCCATGATCTGAAGTCATATTAAAAGATAGAACAATGTGCTCAAATCTCCCGTCCACCGGAACTGCTGTCTTCACAACTGGTGATATTTTTCTTGAGCTGCTGTTCCCCATCAAAATTTCAACTTGTTATTTTCAGTCACTTCTTTCCCTAGAATTACACAAATATATACATATATATATACCTGAATGGTTTTCTGACAATAATGTGATAGAGACGACCAGGTGCATACAGACGCCTTGGATCTTTAAGCATTTTCTCCTCCAGTGTGCATGTATCTTTCAAGCACATTATGCACAGCAAACATGGAAAACTTCAAAAAGTAATGGAATGAATATTTTGCATTATAACTTAAAAAAGCTGGAAAATATAAATCCACCACTGAATAAGAGAAAAGACCTGCAATCTTTTACCAGAAAAGGGACTTGAATATGGCTTCAAGTGCCACAGTAGTCCGGGGTAAGAAATCATCCTGAAAAACACAAACCATCAATTAATTAATTAGATTGATACCAATGTTAGATTGATTGAATGAATTACCTGCAACACAATTGAATTAATGACATCTGCATATCTAACAGCCAAATTGAGTGATATACATCTTGCAGGAGCAATTGCAAAACATCTGATCCTTTTTCTCTCTATATTTCCTAATCTCTCTCTGTGTTTTATGGCTAAAATGGTTAAGAGTGTAACCACACCTGCACCTAAAGAATGCCCAATAAATGTCAACTTAAAATTTGGGTACTTTTCCAGTAAGTCTCTGAGAATCTCTGAATCTTGATCAAAAACCCATTGAGCTGCTTTCAGTAAACCATTATGTACATATCCACCATCAAATTCAGTCTGTCCAAGCTTATTATCAAATAAAACAAGAAAATCACTTTCTTTCTGCATAGTAAGCCCTCTAATAGCAACAACTATATCTGCATTTTCATGATCAAGATAGATCATATAAGGAGAAACTCTTCCTTCACTTTCTTCATGGGTTCTTCTCAAAATTATCCAATCTAGATTCATACCATACCCTCCGGGAGGAGGATCCCAAATGGGATTTCTAATATCATCTTCGTATACTGATAAAATATATCGACAAAATCGAGGAACAGGTTCGAATTCTGTAGCAGTTGAAATACCCCAATTTTCACTTTCTCTGCCCGCAGTGAAGAGGAATTTCTTCCACACCCAACGGACACACCCTAAACAGTATACACATTCAACAATTGGAAGACAACAAGAAACTGACATCTGGGACCGTCAATCATATTATTACCACAAACGGCTATCCGCTTCTTGATCTAATCTAATCGACAGAATTTCAGGAATTTGATGAAAATCAAACCTTAATATCACAAAAAGCATAAATTATAATAATCAATGAAAGAAAAGATGCAATCTTTATAATTTACAAAAAAAAAAAAAACACTATCAAGAAATGTGTGTATGAATCATGATCATGATCAAGAACGTGCTGAGAGAGAGAGGAAAAGGACCCATCAAAAATCATGACTTGAAAAATGTAAAATCAGAAAGACAGAAAATTATCTATAAAGAATACAAACTTTTCATTTTATTTTTGGGCATTTGGTTCAATTACTTTGATTTTGTAGTCATTTCATAATTTCATATGAAAGTGAAAGGGAATAAGGAATCTACTCGCTTTATTCCTTAGATTCTCTCCCCTGTTTTTATTTTTTATTTATTTTTATTCTGTTGGATTCGGATATGCTAAGATTCTTATAAGATTATCTTCAATAATTTATCAATTAAATTTGTTTAGTACATAAAACATAGGTAGTAGAGAAGATGATAATTAATTAACTCAATTAATTAATTTTTTTTTGGAAAGCAAAATTTATTAAAGAATATACTTTTTTGTGGACCCACCAAAATATAGTTGGGTTGGGCTTCTGAGTATTATCTGACCCAATAGTTCACTAGAAATATTACTTTACTTAAATTTTAATTTTGAAATTACTCTTTTTAAAGAAAAAAAAATTACATTCCTAAAAAAGGGCGAAAACCACGCGGGTTTTTTTTTTATAACCGTTTGAGAGCGTGTGACAGCCTGTCTACCTCTCTAAAAGCGGTTATACTAAAATGCTAGTCTTCAAGTTTCTTCTTCTTTTCCCCCATTATTTTCTTTCTCCCCAGTGGATTTCAAACTTTCTCTGAAAGTACTTTGTAATTCGAATCTTTTTCCTCATTGGAGCTGTGCGGAAGATTAATTGATGTATTCGAATGCTGCTGATCTTCCATTGTTAGATTATATATACAGACAGAGCACCATGTAAGTACTAAACCCACTTTTTTCATTTTTTCTTTTTATTATTATTTACAGTAAAAGACTCTTCAAGGTTTCTGAATATGATAATTCAAAAAAACCATGAATTTATGTCCGCGTTAATTTTGTGAAATAGTGTTGCCTGAATCGACGCAACAGGGGAGTTGGGGGAAGTGAGGAAACTGTTTCTCTTCTTTGATTAAAAGCCAATTAATTCTTACTCTGTTAACTATTTAGGGATTGTACCTTTTCTTCGACGTTATATTTGTATTCTACAACCGAGTTTTGTGCATTCTTGACTATTTTGATTTCTTTTGCAAATATACATTGTTCAAACCCTACATCACTCCTTTCTTTTGTTAACTCTTTTTCCCTGATTTTATATTTTGGCTTTTAGTTATTTGGATTGTTGTACCATCGTAGTTGCAAAGATGAGAAAATTAACTTTCATTTCAATAGAAAGTGAAATGGATTCAAACAGGTTTGGTTTCTTCTATCAATCAATAAAACTCTCTATATACTAAATTCTTATATGCTCTATTTTCATAATCTTCTCGTGCTTATATATACATACATATTTGTTTTCAATATATGTTTTCTTTTCCGGTAATTGATCCTTTTGATGAATTTCTGATCATGTGTTTTTTTAAGCTAGTTTGAACTGCTTTTTTTTTTTTTTAATTATATCATTTAATCCCAAAAACTTCAGTGTTAAATTACCATTCTCATTATTTTATATCTTTTAAAATTTAAAAAATCTTATTTTTCCTTTAAAATTTCAACATAGTCTCTATTTAGAATTTTTATACAATGTAATCCTCAATTTATTATTTTTATCAAACTTTATCTTGGAGTTTTCCACTTTGACCAATTTTAGAGAGGAAAATAATTTGAAAATGATGGAAAATCGGGGTGGTGGAACGTGTGAATTTTTATTATATTCATCATTTTATACCCACAGAAACTTTTTTAAAACTTTTTTTTGTTATTATTATTTTATTGAAATCTTAACTGTCCTGTGGTGGAATTGAATTGAATTGAATGTCTCTGTTCACAATCTTTTTCATGCTTATATATTTCTTTTCAATATATGTCAATTTTCTAGTAATAATAGTGGATGAACCTTTTCATGAATTCCTTATGATTGGTGAGTTTGATTTTTTTTTTTTCCTTTTGGACCTGATTTTATGTTATTATTATAACCCCAAAACAATGACTTGAGTGTTGAATTCTTATAGTAAAATTACCATTTATATCATAACTTCATCATTTTTACATTCCTCAAAATTCTTTTTCTTATTACTATTATTTTATCAAACACAAATTATCATTTTCTCCTTTCAAAAATCATTATTTTTCTAATTTTACATCTTTATTTCTTCTTTCTATTTCTAATTTTATATATTATTTTTTTAAAAATTAAACTTTATCTCTATTTAAATTTTTATATAATTTAATCCTCATTTTATTATATTTAGAAAGACCAAAAGAGCTTGAAAATAATAAAACTGTTTTACCAATTTTAGAGAGATATAAAGAGTTTCAAAATGATGGAGAAGTTGTAGTGAAATGTGTGAGACCAATTAATTTTGGTATTATCATTCCGTTCCATTTAGTGGGAAAAGATAATTGAAAGTCTTTCTTTTGACTTTCTAGAATTTGGTCATTGTGGTCCAATATAGATGGAAGAATCAATGTTTAAGATAGGAATTTGATAAAACTACTTTACCAATTTTAGAGAGGTAAAAAGAGTTTCAAAATGATGGAGAAGTTGTGGTGAAACTTGTGAGACCAATTAATTTTGCTATTATTATTCTATTCCATTTAGTGGAAAAATAAAATTGAAAGTCTTTCTTTTATCTCTCTAGAATTTGGTCATTATGGTCCAATATAGATGGAAGGATCAATATTTAAGAGAGGGATCTAATAAAACCGCTATCCCAATTTTAGAGAGGTAAAAAAGTTTCAAAAGGATGGAGAAGTCGTGGTGGAACGTGTGAGACCAATTAATTTTGGTATTATCATTCCGTTCCATTTAGTGGGAAAAGAAAATTGAAAGTCTTTCTTTTATCTCTCTTAAATTTGGTCATTATGGTCCAATATAGATGAAAGGATCAATGTTTAAGAGAGAGATTTGATAAAATCACTATCTCAATTTTAGAGAGGTAAAAAGAGTTTCAAAAGGATGGAGAAGTCGTGGTGAAACGTGTTTGACCAATTAATTTTAGTATTATCATTCTTTTCCATTTAGTGGGAAAAAAAATTGAAAGTCTTTCTTTTACCTCTCTAGAATTTGGTCATTGTGGTTCAATATGGATGAAAGAATCCCTGTTTAAGATATAGATTTGATAAAACTACTTTACCAATTTTAGAGAAGTAAAAAGAATTTCAAAATGATGGAAAAGTCGTGGTGGAACGTGTGAGACCAATTAATTTTGATATTATCATTCAGGTTCATTTAGTGAGAAAAGAAAATTGAAAGTTTTTCTTTTATCTCTCTAGAATTTGGTCATTGTAGTCCAATATGGATGGAAGGATGTATAAGATGAGGATTTAATAGTATAAAACTTTTAAGTAGAGACTAAACTATACTATTTTCTTTTACAAATTATTATTTTATTAAATAAAAAATCTTTATTTTCTCCTTCAATATTTTATAAAATTAAAAATTTTCATCCAAATTCTATATTACTCTAAACTATTTACTTTTTAATCCTAATTTCTTCTTGTATCCCTCAAAACCCTTTATTAATATTATTATTTTATATTTTTTAAAAAAACAAAGAAGAATAATATTATTATTTTATTGAAGGAACTAATTTTTAAATCTTTATTTCTCCCAAAGTTTAATTTTATTTCAGTATTTTAAAAGAATTGAATTTTTATATTATTTTTATACAATTTTGTTTTTAATATTAGGGTCATCTTTTTCTTTCCCATAAATGGTTTTTGCTTATTATTTAGTAAATAACACTGATCATTTTCTATCTTTGAGGTGAACTATTTTTCTCTTTATTTTTCCTTCCAAATTTTAGTTTTATTTTAATATTTTAGAAATATTAAATTTTAACATTCAAATTTCATATTATTTTTAAGCAATTTATTTTTCATTCTTTACTCTGTCATCTTATCATAATTTCTCTCTTTCACCATTAGGCAGCAAAGGTGACTATTCTGCTTCCATAAATTTCCAACAGTCCTGTATTTATCTTTACCATCTCCATATCTTGAACTTTATTATACTAAAATCTTAATTTTCCTCATCTGGATTTTTATTTGAATTGATTTACATTTTTATTTTTGGAATCTCTTTGAGTTATTTTACTTTATTTGTCTTGCTTTTAGGTTTGAAACTTATTTTGTGAGTTAATATTTACTTTATTTTATGCTTTGTTATCACTTTGAATTTGCTTTATATTGTTAAATTATTTTACTTATTTTGAATTATTATTTGAAATTTATTTTATTTTACTTGCTTTGAGCTATCACTTTGAACTTATTTCATAATTTTGAGTAATTTTATTTTATTAATTTTGCTTGGAGTAATCAATTAAAATATTTTATTTGAGGTATTACTTAAAACTTATTTTGTAATGTTAAGTTATTCACTTTATTCGCATTGCTTTGAGTTATTTTACCTACTTTGAGTTATAATTTGAATTATAAATTAGAATTTATTTCATGTAGTTGAGTTATTTTATTTTACTAACTTTGCTTGGAGTTATCACTTTATGTAGGTAAGATATTTTACTTACTTTTCTAATTTCAAGTTATCTCTTAGAGCTTAATTTATTTAGTTAAGTAATTTTATTTGATTTGCCTTAAGTAAATTATTTTACTTGATTTGTCTTGTTTTAAAGTTGCCATTTTTTTTTTCTTATACGTAGCTAAGTGAGTTATTTTACTTGACTTGACTCAGCTTATTTTTATGTATAGTTAAGTTATTTTACTTAGTTGGCGTTGCTTTGAGTTATAACTTAGAGCTTTACTTTATATAGTTAAGTAATTTTTCTCAACTTATCTTGATTCGTGCTATAATTAAGAACTTATTTTGTATCGTTTTTTTTAATTGTGTTGCTTCAATTTATTATTTGGAACTTATTTTACTTGATAAACTTTGCTTCAAGTTATTACTTTTAGCTTCTTTTATGTATGTACTAAAAAAAGTAGGAAGTAAGAAATAAAACAGTTGGGAAAAGAAAAACAGAGAAAAAGGATCATGCCTTCACATTCTCTAATTCAATCTCCCCCCCTTTCGACAGAAGAAATTGATGTCCTTGGTAGAACTAACCAATCCATACCACCAGATACTGCTCATCACCCTTCTTCTCCCTAATCCTATCGCGATAAGCTAATTGTCTTTGCAACAGCTAATATTGCAAATAACCATGTCTTCACTCAACAGTTAAAGCCATTATACACCAACCATTTGATGGATGAAACAATAAACCCATCTGCCGGTGCAGCCTTTGTGCCTATTACCTGTGAAGATAAGCAAAGAATCTACCAGCGTTGGGCTCAGGCATTGATTGTCAAGGTCTACGGTAAAGTAGTTGGCTACAACTTCCTGTATTGGAAACTACATGAAATATGGAAGCCTACAGAAGATCTAATTCTCATTGATCTGGGTAAAGATTTCTTCTTCATTGATTTCAAGCTATCTGAAAATTATACTAAAGCTATTCATGGTGGGCCTTGATTTGTTGGTGGTCATTTCCTTGCTGTCCGACAGTGGGAACCGGCATTCAAACCATCCTTAGCAACTTTCAATTTTACAACGCTATGGATACGACTACCTGAGGTGCCTTTTGAATACTATGTTGAACAAATACTTCACAAGATTGGAAATACAATTGGGCCTCAGAATGGATATTTGCACTAAAGAAACCACACGAGGACAATATGTCAGGCTCTACATTCAAGTTCCAATCGACCAACCGCTTACTACCAAAATCTTTATTGGAAACCATCAACAACGCATATTATATGAAGGTATAAATCTTCTTTCTTATAATTGTGGTCGAATTGGTCACACTAATACTAATTGCACTTACACTTCCATCTTATCCCTAACATAACCAATCCAAATAGCACCTTTCATCCTACCTCTGCCATGCAACCGCCAAATACAATCTCACTGCCATTAAACACTACTGATACTACTATTCCCAGCTCAACAACTGTAGAAGCAAACCACATAGTCCAAACCGCGATTACGACTCATCAATTAAACCATTCAACTCATTCATATCCTACCATCAATAACTCATCTTCTCAACAAGAACCAAACCATGGTCCATGGATGCTGGTTCAACATCTAAAAAACTGCAAGCACAAATATAACCAGTCACGAACCTATCAACCAACATCCATCCTATCAAATAAACCAATTACCAAACCAATATGGATAGAAAAAACCAGCCATGTAAAATAAATTTACGATGATGTCATATCTTCAAACATTAAAAATCCAAATTACTCATTACCACCACCAAATCTAAAGAAATCTTCATCATCACCTATAATTCCACATTCTTCTATACTTCATAATCCCTCTACCATCTCAACTACCACAATTTCACACTTCCCTATTGAAAACACCATTGTCGTGCAAGAAAACAACTCTTCCAAAGTAATTGATTGTAATCATTCCACTGTCAACCCCACTATCAAACCTAATATCCCAAAAACCCTAATCTCATCTTCTTCTAAGCCAAATTCACTCCATAATACCTACACTTACAAACTCCAATCTTAAAAATGTCGCGCCAACCGATGAATCGTCAACAATATATAAGACAGTTCTTAGGGAGAAGCCAAATAAGCCATTATCCTCCTCAGAATCTACACTCCTCTCCCTCAACGATGGAAAACTCACGATCTCAAACGACCAATGCTCGCCAACGTCGACGAACAATGCGTACTCAACATCGACAACAAGAACAACATCAACACAGCAGAAGCATCACCCCACCACGACAAGTCAACGAAGAACAGATTCAGCTCAACTAGGTACAAATGAATGCATTCACCATAACAATCAAGCTGAGCCACATCACCTACCAACTTGTATATCCACATTCACCGATGATGAAAATGCAACTCAGCCAGATATCAGCACCAGGCTACCCAAGTCTCCACTATCCCACTCACGGGTTCTACCAAACTCAGTAGATTTGGGGCCAGTTCCAATGGCCTTTGACAACACAACTACACTTATGGGCACAATACCTGTGGACACTCCAAGCCATGACCACAATGACAACCAACCCGACGCTCATCATAATGGATCCTTTCAATACTCTATCATCAACAACAACTATCACCAACACAGAGATGGCCAATGCTCCAATCTATCCAACGTCCAACAACAACCAAACGATCATAGCCAACGATTAGACAATATTGAATCACATCATAGACTTGACACAAGAGACGCTAACAACACCAGAGTTATCACAGGAAACTGTGTCAGACACACAAAGTTTGAATTCCAGCAATTGATGAACATTCTCCCGAAGGACCTCTCCACCGAGCCAATCATCGAATACGAGCCCTTAATAATATTTTACACCATAAGAGAAGACTTTTTGGAGATCAGTTACTTGCCGAAGGTTTAAAAAATCTGCATCTTCTCCTGTCACCCGAGTGTCTACAGACTGTCCTTTATTCTTCGCAACTCATTTCAAATCCAACCCCAGACAGAGATCAGACTATCAGCATTGATCATACCAAGAACAAGAACTCTCCCACAGACACAAGCAAATGCCGAGACTCCACTGCCATGCAACAATGTTCAGAGTCAGAGTTCAATACGCCTGGAGGCACAATTGGTTCATCAGACGAACCAACTCACTCTAATGCCACCTCCTTACCAGACGAACACATCATTACAAATCCTGACATCATAATGGGACAACACCCTGAGTTTGATCGAACACCCCTCCCCCATGCCACCAATGATTTTTCTATTATGGAATTGTAGGGGTATACATAGCAATGGTTTTAAGACACATTTCCGTGAACTGCTCAATTATCATAACCATCTTTTGTAGTGCTTATAGAGACTAAAGCTAAAGGAGATGAAGCTGACATCATCATGGCTCAATTTAATTTTCAACATACAGCTAAGGTTGATGCTGACAGTTTATCTGGTGGAATCTATATTCTTTGGAATGATCAAGCAGATGTTCAACTAGTGGTGTTCACTCCACAAGAAATCTATCTCAGCGTCAAGGTATCCGCTTCTCCATTCTTCTTTTTTCTCTCAGCTATTTATTCCAAACCATATCCCTCTTATAAGCATGCTTTATGGAAAAACCTAAATTTTTTTGCTAATAACTGATCTGTGGCTAGTTTTAGGTGATTTCAATGAAATTACTTCCACCTCTGAGAAATTTGGGGGTTTACCCCCAACCCTAATCGCATCTTAAATTTTAATAACTTCTTAAACAAATGTAATTTAATAGATTTAGGGTTTTCTGGCCCAAAATTTACTTGGACAAATAAAAGGAAAAATTCTAATATAATCCTTGAAAAGTTGGATAGATTTTTAGCAAATACTGTCTTGTTACAATTTTATTCTAAAGCTACAATTCATCATCTCCCAAGAACTTACTCATACCATTGTCCTTTATTTTAAATGCAAATCTTTCACCACATATGATTAGTATTAAACCTTTCATAATAGAACCTATGTGGCTAACTCATCCAAGTTTTGATGGTCTTGTTCATCATGCCACCTTCCTCAATTAATTTCATACACTCTATTCAATCACTCAAAGTTGCCATGAGTGATTGGAATAAATCGACGTTTGGCAACATTTCATCAAAACCATGCTCCAACATCCCTTTAAAAATCATTCGCATCATTCTTTCTTGTCTCTCCACTACTAATTTAGCCATTCTAATTAACGGCCAACCCACTAATTTCTTCCAACCTTCTAGGGGTGTTAGACAAGGTGATCCATTATCTCCTTACCTTTTCATCCTAGGAATGGAATTTCTCTCAATTCTCATTCATAATCAAGTTACCAATAAAAATTGGCAACCAATTCCAATCACTTCTAAAGGCCCCTTCATTTCTCATACCTTATTCGCTGATGATGTCTTTCTCTTTGCTGAGGCTACTACCTCAAATGCCCAAACCATCCTAAACGTCATTGAGGACTTCACTCATCACAGCAGTTTACACATAAACTACACAAAATCAAAAATCTTTTTCTCTGATAATTGCCTCGAAGCTACTAGATCTAACATCACAAACATCCTAACAATTAAGCAAACAACCTGTTTAGGTAAATATTTAGGATTTCCTCTAATCCTTAATACTCCAAAGCACTCTGATTTTTCACCAATCCTACTAAGCCTTAACACTAAACTTTCAAACTGGAAAACAAAAACCTTAACCATGGCTGGACGAGTCACACTAACCAAATATGTCCTTTCATCGATACCAATGCATATCATGCAGTGCCATATTTTGTCATCCAAAACTACAAATGCAATAAATAAAATTCTTAGAGATTTCATCTGGGGATCCTCTAATGAAGGTAGAAAAATCATCTTCTCAATTGGAAAACAATCACCCTTCCAAAAAGATATGGAGGCCTTCAAATTCGTGACACTAAACAACCAAATTTATCACTTTTTAGCTCTCTAGCCTGGCATTTTCTCTCATCAACTGATAAACCAATTTGGAAGCAAATACTCCACACTAAATATATGGGGTTACCACGAATAAATATAACACAACATAACCCATATATTCTTCCTTCTTCAAATCGCAAAAATTCTTTCATATGGAAAAGCTTTACTAGGTTGGAAAACTATGATTAAATTTACTAAATGGCTAATAGGAATGGATCAACTATAAGATTCTAGCTTGACCCTTGGATTAATACACTACCTCAACCATTAGTCAATTTATTAGTCGGGCCAATTAACAAAACTAATCTTAATATCACCTTAAAAGATGTTAGAACCAATGGGCAATGGAACTTCGATCAAATATCTTACCCAATACCAAAATATATCAATCCCAAATCACTGACACTTATTTTCATAGTAATCAAAAGCAACAAGATAAACTTTGTTGAAACATTACCACCAATACATCCTTTACAGTTTCTTCATGCTATCAAGTCTTAACCAATCTCAATAATCCTTCCTTATCTATTGATAATTCAATTAATCTTAAATGGATTTGGTTAACAAAAGTTCCCAATAAAATTAATAACTTCATGTGGCTTTGTTAGCACAACAAAATTAAGTCAAACTCATTGCTAAATCACAGAGGCATGAATATTGACCCTCATTGTCTTCTTTGTCCCAACATTGAGGAAAATATATTCCATATTCTGAAAAATTATACACAAGCCACTGAATTATGGAGTATTTTCTGTCCCCATATAGACAAAAATACTTATGAAATTTTGTTTACAGACTCCCCTCTCAAGATTTGTCTCTATAAGAATCTTACTAACAGAACAAACTTCTTCATTAACATTCCTTGGAACACACTATTTGCTTTCTCTTGTTGGATGTTATGGAAGAATAGAAAAATACGTAATGAATCAACTCTTACACCATCTCTTCATTGTATTCTTAGTTTGGCAACTGAGTTCATTAATATAACTATTTTAGCCAATCCTAAATGGAAGACTAAACAATCCATCTATATCAAATGGCACCCCCCCCCCCCACAAACATCCTTTTATCTCAGTCAACATTGATGGTTCTTACTCAACATCAACCAATCAAGGTGGAGCTGGTGGAATTTTCTGAGATCATAAGGAAAAATGGTTAACAGGTTTCACAACAAATTTTTATTGTTCATCGAGCAATCAAGCTGAAGTTTGGGCGCTTAAGTACGCAGTGGACATTGCATTATCTCAGAACATACAAATGCTTGAAATACAAACTAATTCCCAAGTGTTAATCAAAGGCATAATTGAAGACACAACAACACCTAATCTGAGTAATATGATTTGTGATTGCAGATTGCTCCTAAAAACATTGAAGAATTTCCAAATTAGACACATTTATCGTGAAACAAATGTTGTAACTTACTTGCTTGCCAAAAACAGACTACCTGATAGTCTCATTTTTAGAATGTTATATCACCCCTAGAGCTGTTAACGAGTCAACTGTTCACGAACAAAGCTCGTTTGAGCTCGTTTATACTCGGTTCGAGCTCGTTTATTTATTAAACAAACAAACACCGAACAAAATTTTAAGCTCGATTACATTTCAAGCTTATTCAAACATTGTTCGCGAACATACCGAGTGTTCGCAAACAAATTATAAATATTTATACATATTATTAAAAATAATATTTAATATTTAAATTACAGATTTTTTTAAAATTTTTTTTCTAATTTCTAGAGATGATTCAACTTCTCCCAATATTCTTCAAAATGCTAAAACAATTTATTTCTCTCAAAACCATAAAAAGACTTTTGAATTCTAACTCAATCAACTTTCTTTCTATACAAACCCTAAAAAGTTGTTCGTTCTCTTTCCTTTACTTTCTCAAACTCCAGACTCAACTGAAAAAATAAGTTTAAAGGTAAGTATATTATTTTTTATTATATTTATTTTATTTTATTGGGATAATTAGATTATATTTGTTTGATATTTTAAATTTTAAAAATTATATTATTCTTCATCGCTATCAGATTTTATTTGAATTGTTATATATATATATATATATGAAAGAGATAAGTAACCATGTTTATTCCATGTTTTTGTTTTATTTTATACATTACAAGAAAATATAGATAATAATAAGATATTTAATATTAAATAGAATAAATATGCTAATTTGTAGGTGAAATTTGAAATATTTATCTATTTAATTTTTTTACTGAATTCTAAATTTTTAGGTTCAAATTTAAAATTTTGATTGTATTTAACTAATTTTATAATTATTATTTATTTATTTAAACAGATATGTCAATACCATTTTCAAATTCATTTCAAGAATCTTTTTCACGTCGTGTTGTGGATGAAATAAACTCAGTAAGTATTGAGACATTAAATAATCATATTAATTTAGATAATACTGAAGACAATGATAATGACAACATTTAAGAAAATATTGCATTTAAGCGAAAGAAAAGAAAAAAAAACAGCAAGTTGTTGGAAAGAAATGGAAGAATGGACAGATGACAAAGGCTGCAAAATGGCAAGGTATTCCTATTGCAAGGACTCATGGGCAGTGAATAAACACAGTACTACCACTACATTCAATCGAAATTTGAAGACTTGTTTGCAATGAAAATTAGCTCTTGGTCAAAATTCGACATTGAAACAACATGTTCTTTCATTTACTGAAACTGGATTAGATGTGGTAAGTTCTATTACTAACTTTACATATGATCATTCTAAAGTTAGAGAACTTGCTGCACATATGGTATTAGTTCACGAGTATCCTTTTTTGATGATGGAACATGTTTTGTTCAATAAGTTTATGAAAGCTGCTTCTCCATTTTATAAAAAAATTAGTCGTCATTGTGTGAAACAAGATTGTATGTCAGTTTATGATCAAGAAAAGAAAGAGTTGAAGACATTATTACATAAAGTTGATAAGATTAACATCACTACTAATTTGTGGAAAAGTGGACAAAGTATTCAATACATGGTTGTCATTGGACATTTTGTTGATTCTAACTGGGTATTACAAAAACGTGTATTGAGTTTTAAAAATGTCCCACCTCCACATACGGGTGTTATTGTTGATGATGCACTTAGTAAATGTCTTCTTGATTGGGGAATTGAAAATAAATTGGCCTCTATTACTGTTGATAATGCGTCATACAATGATGTTTGTATTCGAAGATTGAAAAACGATCTTTTATTGAGGAAAAGTTTGTCAATTGATGGAAAGTTATTTCATGTGAGATGTTGTGCTCATATTTTGAATTTCCTTGTTCAAGATGGACTTGGTGAAATTGGAAGTATAGTTGATGTTGTTCGGGATGGTATAAAGTACTTAAAGAATTCTGAGGCTCGAATTAATGAATTTGCTAAAATTGTGAAACAACTTCAATTATCTTGTAAAAAGTTGATTTTGGATTGTCCTACTAGATGGAATGGAACATATTTGATGTTGGCAGCTGCTTTAGAAGTTAAGGATGCTTTCTCTCGTTATCATGATATTGATCCTGGTTTTTGTTATGTTCCTAATAGCTATGATTGGATGAAAGTTGAAGAAGTAACCCAATTTTTGGCTATTTTTCATGAAATTACCAATATGATATCTGGTTTTGAATATCCTACTTCGATTTTGTTTCTTCCAGAGCTTTATAGGATTCTCATGCAAATATTGAATTGGTTAAGAAGTCATCTTTATAAAGCACAGGAAAAACAAACTTAACAAGTTTCATTTTATACCTTGGATCCAAAATTGCACTAAAAGAAAATGACATGTTACATTCACCCCAATACTTATCAAATTTAGCAGCCATTTTTCCAGCCATAACTCTCATATAATCAAAATGATTCAAAGATTTTTCATTTAGTAATTCTTTAATCCTATAAAGCTATGGAAGGAACAAATTCGAAGTAGGATATTCAGAACCAGATATCATATTGGTAATTTCATGAAAAATAGCCAAAAATTGGGTTACTTCTTCAACTT
Source organism: Asclepias syriaca (assembly GCA_027405835.1). Taxonomy (NCBI): domain Eukaryota; kingdom Viridiplantae; phylum Streptophyta; class Magnoliopsida; order Gentianales; family Apocynaceae; genus Asclepias; species Asclepias syriaca. Next base: position 6,803,527 of record CM049930.1, read on the forward strand.
TCATCCAATCATAGCTATTAGGAACATAACAAAAACCAGGATCAATATCATGATAACGAGAGAAAGCATCCTTAACTTCTAAAGCAGCTGCCAACATCAAATATGTTCCATTCCATCTAGTAGGACAATCCAAAATCAACTTTTTACAAGACAATTGAAGTTGTTTCACAATTTTAGCAAATTCATTAATTCGAGCCTTAGAATTCTTTAAGTACTTTATACCATCCCGAACAACATCAACTATACTTCCAATTTCACCAAGTCCATCTTGAACAAGCAAATTCAAAATATGAGCACAATATCTCACATGAAATAACTTTCCATCAATTGGCAAACTTTTCCTCAATAAAAGATCGTTTTTCAATCTTCGAATACAAACATCATTGTATGACGCATTATCAACAGTAATAGAGGCCAATTTATTTTCAATTCCCCAATCAAGAAGACATTTACTAAGTGCATCAGCAACAATAACACCCGTATGTGGAGGTGAGATATTTTTAAAACTCAATACATGTTTTTGTAATACCCAGTTAGAATCAACAAAATGTCCAGTGACAACCATGTATTGAATACTTTGTCCACTTTTCCACAAATCAGTAGTGATGTTAATCTTATCAACTTTATGTAATAATGTCTTCAACTTTTTCTTTTCTTGATCATAAACTGACATACAATCTTGTTTCACACAATGACGACTAATTTTTTTATAAAATGGAGAAGCAACTTTCATAAACTTATTGAACAAAACATATTCCATCATAAAAAAAAGATACTCATTAACTAATATCATATGTGCAGCAAGTTCTCTAACTTTAGAATGATCATATGTAAAGTTAGTAATAGAAAGAACCTGTTGTTTCAATGTCGAATTTTGACCAAGAGCTAATTTTCGTTGCAAACAAGTCTTCAAATGTCGATTGAATGTAGTGGTAGTGCTGTGTTTATTCACTGCCCATGAGTCCTTGCAATAGGAACACCTTGCCATTTTGCAGCCTTTGTCATCTGTCCATTCTTCCATTTCTTTCCAACAACTTGCTGTTTTTTTTTCTTTTCTTTCACTTAAATGCAATATTTTCTTAAATGTTGTCATTATCATTATCTTCAGTATCATCTAAATTAATATGATTATTTAATGTCTCAATACTTACTGAGTTTATTTCATCCACAGCACGACATGAAAAAGATTCTTGAAATGAGTTTGAGAATGGTATTGACATATCTGTTTAAATAAATAAATAATAATTATAAAATTAGTTAAATACAATCAAAATTTTAAATTTGAACATAAAAATTTAGAATTCAGTAAAAAAAATTAAATAGATAAATATAACAATTAAAATAAAATCTGATAGCAATGAAGAATAATATAATTTTTAAAATTTAAAATATCAAACAAATATAATCTAATTATCCCAATAAAATAAAATAAAAAAATAATATACTTACCTTTAAACTTATTTTTTCAGTTGAGTCTGAAGTTTGAGAAAGTAAATGAAAGAGAACGATCAACTTTTTAGAATTATAAAAAGAAAGTTAATTGAGTTAGAACTCAAGTCTTTTTATGGTTTTGAGAGAAATAAATTGCTTTAGCATTTTGAAAAATGTTGGGAGAAGTTGAATCATCTCTAGAAATTAGAAGAAAAAAAAAAAAAAAAAATCTGTAATTTAAATATTAAATATTATTTTTAATAATATATATAAATATTTATAATTTATTCGCGAACCCTCGGTATGTTTGCGAACAATGTTTAAATAAGCTTGAAATATAATTGAACTTAAAATTTTATTCAGTATTTGTTTGTTTAATAAATAAACGAGTTCGAACCGAGTATAAACGAGCTTTGTTCGCGAACAGTTCGGCTCGTTAACGGTCCACAAACAAATGCTTAATGAAAATAATCTTTAGTTTTTTCATTTTGTTCCCTATATTTATAATTTTTGTAGTTAAATGGCAAATTATTTATAATTTTTGCTTCCTAGTTCTTCTTTTCTTATTCCAAGATCCTGTAGACGGGGCAACAACCAAAATTAAACTAAAAAACTCCCGCAACAACCCTAATCTAACCCTAATCCCCCAAATATAAATATTTTCGAAGCATAGAGGAGGAAGAAGAACAAAGTTCAAGATTCAATTTACCAAAATCAACTTTGTTAAAGAAGATTCAATAATTAAACAAAGCATTTACATTTAGAATAATGTTTCGAAATGCGATGATAGCCGAAAAAAGTCCAGATAAATTTACATGGATGGATCTTTGTTCAAATTTATTATAATTATTAATTTTTTTTTTATTGGGCTAATCCAAACTTTAAAAAAGTTGCGTTCAGTAATCATGAAACTGCATTCTATAAAGCGAAACAATTGGGCCCAAAATGTATGGGCTTATATGTCTGCATATTCAGTTTTCCGGTCTAGACACTTAACCTTAAACCCTAAATCATATAAAACTCTAGGGCTCGCATCTGCATCAAGCTCCAACCTCATAGTCCTCCGCCACCGCCTGCCACCACCGTTTTTCTCAACCTCATCCGCCATCTCAGGTTCGTGATTGTAATTATTTTAGTGTACCTCGTACTTTTATATGCTTGTTTATTTATTGCAATTTCAATTTAATTAACCTTTTATTGCGGTGTAAGTGCTCTTAATAGTTCAGTAGGATTCTGAATGCTTGAAATGCTTTTAGCCTTATTGTAGTTATTATATGTTTAGGTTTTAATGTTTATTGTATTTAGAAAAGCCAGCTTTTTGCTCTTTGTTGTTCGGGAAGGTCAGAACTTGTTATCTAACTGATTGCTCGGGAAGAATGAGCGATTTTTGATCGAGTTTATTTGATTAGAGTCTTCCTCACCATCTTTCATCTTCTAGTCAATAATAATTAAACTTATTTATTTTGACTCGAAACTTTCTTATGCTATCGGCTCCTTTTACTATACCATTGTGTGCTACTTTTGTTCATGTTTAAACCTAAATTTGTGAAGCAATCCTAATAACAGTGTTACTGTTACGAGAATGTGGTATGGTGATCTTGACTGAGTTTGCTATTTTGTACAGGTAATGGCTCCAAAGCAACCTAATACTGGTCTCTTTGTAGGCCTGAACAAAGGTCATGTTGTGACTAAGAAGGAGTTGGCACCTCGGCCTTCCGATAGAAAAGGAGTATGTTGTCTGTCTCTTTCATTTTAATTTTTCAGCTTCTGAATTCCTCATCTGTCGTTTTTTACAAACATCTTGTATTGATTCATCTAGAAAACCAGCAAAAGGGTGCATTTCGTGAGAAGTCTCATTAGAGAAGTTGCTGGTTTTGCTCCCTACGAGAAGCGAATTACTGAGCTTCTTAAAGTAGGAAAAGACAAAAGGGCACTTAAAGTAGCTAAGAGGAAGTTGGGAACTCACAAGAGGGCAAAGAAGAAGCGTGAAGAAATGTCCAGTGTTCTCCGCAAGATGAGGTAACTAAACAACCTCTCTGTGCATTCACAATCATACACGCGTCTAGGATATTATGGGGAATAGATTACTCTTTGTTAGTCTTTCTAGAGATTGTCTTTCTGTGCTCAAGCATACTTTCTGAATCTATTGTTTCAGGGCTGCTGGAGGTGGTCACGAGAAGAAGAAATAAGCTCCAGGGACATATATTGCTTTGGGGTATAGATATTAAGAACTTATCCAACATGTCTATCCAGAAGTTAATATTTGGTGTTTTACGGTCCAGTTTTCTTTTAATTTGACTCATGTTATCCTTATATATATATGGTCCAATTTTGGAATTTTAGCATGCTCCATGTCTCTATTATAGTGTGGTCTACCATAAAATTAACCTTCGGTGGATGTGATATTTTAAATCTGTATTTTTAATGCAAATGCATTGCGATTTAGTTGATCTTGCTGAACTGTATTTTGTTGGATCATATAAGCCTAAACTTCTCCCTCTGTTTCTTTCTAGTCTCAGCATGCCTCACAAATCATTTATAAGATACAAATATAACACAAATTTCTTTTCTTCTCATTTTGAGAGATTTGGTGGATTTAATACCATATATATAAAAATTGAAAGTAATACTATAACCATATATATAAAGAATTTCCACTTTGGTCCGATTTGTAACATGAGTCTATCTTTTTAATTTTGGTTAAGTATCTTTTTAATTATTTTATTTTTAACGAACTTAGAAAAATATTTATTTATTTAAAGTTTTCTTCCAAATGAGTAAGTCGTTTTTTTCATTTATAATGCTTCTAGTTTTATTTTTATTTGTTAATATATAAAGTTTAAATCTTTTGAATTAATTTAAAATTATGATTACTGTAATTTCATCTTGGCTATGATTAGTATAACAGAAAAAATAAAAAGTAGAATTAATTATTTTTATTAGTACATTTATTTTTAATTGTTAGAGAAAATTAATTTTAATAATAATTCGTGAATTTAAATTTAAAAAATAATTATCTAATAATATAAATAATAATCTTAATATTTAAATGTTAGTTTTTTTATAAAAAAAAAGACAATACACGTGAATTTTATTTTTTTCATTTTGGGGAATGCTTTCATACTAAGTGGGTAGTTTTCAACCAAAATAAATAAATTACTAAAAATGTAGTGCCATTTTGATGAAAAACCCCACCAATAATTACGCTGCTCAGACGCAGAGAGTAGAAAGACTGCTTCCCATCTTCTTCTCCGACAATTTCGAATTTTCTTCCTTTTTGACATCAATCAAACCACCGGAGGATTCTCTATGGACATCGAATCAGGTATATGTAAATTTATTTTACACGAAACTCTGAATTCTTCAAAAAGCAAAAACAGAATATATTCTGTAAAGTGCATTTCGATTTGCAGTGATTGAATTCTTGTGTTGCGTACCGTTGCTTCAAAGGCTTCCTAGCTCTTCCATCATAAAAATCTCCCAAATGGTCACTATGAAAACTTACGGTATTTTCCTTTTCCTTTGATTTTTGTTTCAGTTCAGTTTTTTTTTTTTTTTCCTTCAGTTGTTTGAATCTTCTTTTTCTTTCTGTCCGATTTGAACTAATCTGGGAACGAATATGTAAGAAGATATGGTTATTTGATCATTACAAGCATTGAAATAGGTTTAGGATACTATATCGGTTGTCTTTTTGATTTGCAGAAAGCGGCGAGTATGTTATTACTGAAGGAAAACCCGGGGAGGGCATTTACTTCATATTGGACGGAGAGGTACTTAGAGCTTGATTTATTTATTTATTTTATTTTTAAAATTTTATAACCTCTAAAGTTTTAGTTTAGTGTGTCTATTAAAATTCTGCAGGCGGAAGTTTGTGGACACGCTGAAGATGATAATCGCACTGAATTTCAGTTGAAGAAATATGATTATTTTGGTCATTGTGAGCAACACGAGCAAACATAACTTTACTTTATGTGTAAACATGTAACAGATTTGTCATAATTTTTTGTTTGCTTGTTTGTTAAAATTCTGGATATTGTGCAGTATTATCTAGTGGAAGTTAAACATATATATATATATATATATGTGTGTGTGTGTGTGTGTGTGTGTGTGTTATAAGTCCACTAGTTTGGAACTCCTAGTTAGGAAAAGATTCTATATTCATTGAAGATAAGCTTACGATGATAAGCTGCTACTTGCAGGTGCTGCAACGTCTACCCAACATGCCAAAGTAATTGCATTGTCAAAGGTAGATTTAGTTTCTGCTTGGTAATGCATTTCATCATCTTGACTTTAATCCCTATACATCCAAACAATTTCACATCAGTTGTTCTATGATTCCATTGACATTCTTTCTCCTGTGGCAGCTTACTTGTTTGGTGCTTCCTCATGAGCATCGCAATTTGCTGCAAACCAAATCAATTTGGAATGCAGATAATTCAATGGAGAAATGTCCACTTGTGGAAAACATATTACACTTGGACCCTATTGAAGTATGTTCCTTTTCTTGAAGGCAAATCAGAATCCCTTGTTTCCCTGTTGCACTCTGAGTAACGCCCACAAAAAGAAAAAAAAATCGAAAGCAAGAACTATAGGAAGTATTATTATTATTATTATTATTTTAAAAAAATGTTAACTAAAAAATAAATGGCATTCCTGTTGTATGAGTGGAACTTGGATGTACTTTAATTCATGATGCAGAGGTTGAAGTAATTAATTTTGAATTTCATGAAATGGAGTTAAATCAATTTTGTAGAAGAATTAAGTAAAATACATTAAGGTGTACAATTAATATCAGATTCTTGTCAAAAAATTTAGTAAAATTAAACTGCTAACAGTTGAAAGTACCTTTTAAATGTTACTTTTATTCCTATAAGACTTGCTTATGCATTGGTAGGTAAGAAGTGTTATTTTATCAAGATGATGCTTTCTGTTTCTCTTCAAATGGTTTTGTGACTGTCACGGATTAATGTTTGGGAAATCTTTCCATAGATGTGTTTGTGTATTTTCTGACATTTCAAGTGTTTATTCCTGACACTGATTTAATATTATTTTCCTTACAAATTCTATGATGTTCATTTGAAGGTCAACGTTTTTCGAGGGATTACTTTGCCTGATGCTCCTAAATTTGATAAAGTATTTGGTGGACAATTTATTGGACAGGTATATCACCCCCTTTTCTTAAAACTACTGATAACATATAATCTCCAAATTGAAGAAAATCATATATGAAAAGGTGTTGCTTATGATTCTCTCATAAGATTTTCATTACACATGTTGTAAATATGCCACTTAACCATCAGAATATCTTCATGGAATTGTTGGAAATTTTCCAATATTTAGTCTCTGCCCCTAAATGTGCAATGCGTACTTCTTCATGGACTATTGAAGTACTAGGAGTTCTGATTGTCCTTATCTTCATGGGATCTATACATATTTGTAATTCTACTATTTACTTATCAATTGACTCTTCTAAAATGATATGAATATTTACCCCTTTGTGGAGCTTCCTGGTTATTGTCGTCATGTTGTTCAAGGTTATATAATAGGGCACTGCTTGCCTGTATGTCTGTGTTATTGCTTATTTTTCATTAGTTGCTAAAGTTGTGCAGGCACTGGCTGCAGCTTCAAAAACAGTGGATTGTCTAAAGATTGTTCACAGTTTGCATGCATACTTCCTTCTTGTTGGGGATTTTGACAGTGAGTCTCCAATGTACTAAAGTAGTCTTTTATACCTATAGATTACATGAAATGCTACATTTGGTTTGCCATTATTTTGATGGTTATGGTAGCATGACATGTTTCTAATGGTATTTAATTGTTTAATGGATACTCAAAATATTGAGAAAGATGTTTTTGTTTATTTATTTACCTTTTGCATTCTTCTTTTTTGGCTGAATGCTTTGGATTAGTATTATTAATTTACTTGTTAAATTATATCAGAATATCCCATTCTCTCCCTAGCCCTATCCATGAGAGGGTGAGATCCCACTTATTCTTTTATCAGTATTGCTGGGGAAACTTTGAGGAGTCACACAAGCTCATTGCACAACTTACCTGATTTTTCATGTGAATTTGAATGTGTAATGAGAAATGGGATTTCTGGTTTGCATTTTCAGTGCCCATTATATATCAAGTTGATCGTATACGTGATGGCAAAAGTTTTGCTACACGAAGACACTTCCAAAATCATAAAAACCGTGAAATCAAGTAAATAGTAAACAATTAATGTCAATTTACTCTCAATTTCACATTAAAATATATAAAAACATGCTAAAAATGTGATACGATTTTTGCGTATCAAGTATTTACCCTTTATTAGGTACGCTGATGATGGAGCAACTGCTTGTGTATCTTGGACTGCTTGACCCGACTCTGCTCGACAGAACCTTCGGAGGACCCTTCCTCAGCCTAGTAGCTATTGCTTTACCTTACGTCCCGGGCTTAAGCAAAGCCGTGTTGACTAACTCTTCGAATGCCTAGTGCTCTCTTAGGATCTCCTAACGAAATCTTGGGTATTCTAAGATCTGAGACAGACTCTCAGAAAACAAAGAAAACGAGACACTCTCGAATACTAGAAATCTACTTGAACGAAAACACATGAGATCACTGAATGACTCATAAATAGTAGAAAACTATGTACTGGAAGCTACTGAATGATTTGGATCAAGTGGAGAGGGATGATTTCAACTGTGGAAGTCCTGGGGTAATTTTAGCAGGGAAGTTGAGTGATTTTTTATGCAGAAAATGATGTGGGAGTCTGTACAGGGGTTCGGGACGCCCGTCCTGACTTTCGAACTTCCAAAGATTATGTTTTTGCCCCAAAATTTACCATTTTCTGCATATTTCACATGAAACTTCCAAAATCACAAAAACAGTGAAATTGTGTTAATAACAGCCAATTAAGAACGATTTAACTCCAATTTCGCCCTAAATTGTGCCTAAAAACATGCTAAAAATGATATGATTTGTGCATATCAATAACCATTCATCTAATTTAAAAGAGCAAGTAGACATGCAGTCATAATGATAATTAAGCTGGTGACCTTTCCGGAAAATGTAAATAGCTTCAACATGCAAAACACATATTCATAACATCATAATTTAATATTCAAATATGTTTTTGGACAAACACAGTATAGAATACAAAGAGAGGGACAAGGGGACCACCACCATAAAGTATTCACACTTTATTAGGTCTGCTAATGGAGCAACTACTTGTATATCCTGGACTGCTTGACCCGACTCTACTCGACAGAACTTCGGGGAACGCCTCCTTAGCCTAGCAGCTATTGCTTTACCTTACGTCTCGGGCTTAAGCAAAGCCCTATTGACTAGCTCTTCGCTCACCTAATGCTCTCTTAGGTTCTCCTAACGAAATCACGAGTATTCCATGAATACAAAAAATGAACCCTATCTAGTCGTATTCTAAGATTCTGAGACAGACTCTCAAAAAGCAAAGAACACGAGAAACTCTCGTATACTAAACATACTTGAAAGAAACACTTGAGATCACTAAATGACTCATATTCTATAGAGAAATGTATACTTGAAGTCACTGAATCATTCAGATCAAGTGGAGAGGGGTGATTTCAACTGAGGAAGGCATGGGGTATTTATAGCAAGTAAGTTGAGTGATTTTTTTATTCAGAAATCGATGTGGGATACTGTTCAGGGGTTCGAGACGCCCGTCCCGATTAGTTGATCGGGTCCGGGATGCCCATCCTGATCCATGAACTTTCGAAAATCACGTTTTGCCCTAAAATTTACTGTTTTCTTGCATATTTCACCTGAAACTTCCAAAATCACAAAAACTGCAAAATTGTATTAATATTAATCAATTAAGAACGATTTATTTCCAATTTTGCCCCAATTTGTGCCTTAAAAACATGCTAAAAAAGTGATATAATTTATGCATATCACAAGTCTCTGGAGCGATTTCCTCTTCAAAAACCGATGTGGGATTCTGCGCTGGTGCTCGGGACACCCGTCCCAGTGCTTTGACCAGGTCGGGAAGCCCGTCCTGAACTTAGAAGTTCTAAAAATTACGTTTTTACCCCAATATTTGTTGTTTTCTTGCACATTTCACCTGGAACTTCCAAAATCACAAATTATGAAAAATTGTGTTAATATCATTCAATTAAGCTTGATTTAGTTCCCATTTTACCCTAATTTATGCCTAAAAACATGCTAAAAAGGTAATATGATTTGTGCATATCATATAACCCCACACTTAGCTTTTTACTTGTCCTCAAGCAAAACCTATATGAAATTATTTGAAAGTTAAATCATAGGTGCAATCACAAAAAAGGTTTTAGCATGTTTTTAGCAAAATTCTTCACTAAGTCAGATGATTCAGAAAACAGACATGCATTGATCTAGTTGCTATGTAAAGGTCTCAAATATCCGGCAAGAATGTCATGACTATTTAGATAAAACAGTTTAATGGCCCTACTGAGCTCTTCACTTAGTCATAAAGATTTTTTGAGGTGTAATGTGTGAACTGGTCTAGGTTAGATTGTCAATTGATATGCACAAATCATATCACTTTTTTAGCATGTTTTAAGGCACAATTTACGGCAAAATTGGAGTTAAATCATTCCCAATTGACTGTTATTAACGCAATTTCACAGTTTTTGTGATTTTGGAAGTTTCAGGTGAAATATGCAAGAAAATGGCAAGTTTCGAGGCAAAACATGATTTTTAGAAGTTCGTGGATCAGGACAGGCGTCCCGACCCAGTCAAAGACTTGGGACATGCGTCCAGGACCCGGGACAGGCGTCTTGACCTGGTCAACAGGCCGTGATGGGCATCCTGAGCCCCTGTACAGACTCTCACATCATTTTCTGCATAAACAATTACTCAGCTCTCCTGCTATAAATACCTCATGCCTTTCACAGTTGAATTCATTCCTCTCCACTTGATCTGAGTCATTCAGTGGCTTCTAGTACACAATTTACCACTGTCTACGAGTCATTTAGTGATTTCAGGTGTTTTCGTTCGAGTAGATTCCTAGTTTTTGAGAGTGTCTCGTGTTCTTCATTTCTGAGAGTCTGTCTCAGATCTTAGAATAAGACTAGATAGGTTAGTTTTTAATATTCATAGAATACCCGGGATTTTGTTAGGAGATCCTAAGAGAGCACTAGGTATTCGAAGAGTTAGTCAACAGGGCTTTGCTTAAGCCCGGGACGTAAGGTAAAGAAATAGCTACTAGGCTGAGGAAGCGTCCTCCGAAGGTTCTATCGAGCAGAGTTGGGTCAAGCAGTTGCTCCATCAGCGGACCTAATAAAGGGTGAATACGTTATGGTGGTGGTCCCCTTGTCCCTCTCTTTATATGTTTGTACTGTGTTTGTCCAAAGACCCATTTGAATACTGAGTTATGATATTATGAATATGTGTTATGCATGTTGAAGATATTTACATTTTTCTAGAAAGGTCACCAGCTTAACTAATATTATGACTGCATATCTACTTGCTCTTTTAAATTAGATGAACGGTTATAGACAACTCCTAACCACGGTCTAATCATAACATGTCTAGTTTATCAGGCCTTAATTTAGGGCTTTGTGTGAGGACGGAAGCATTAAGGTCTGCCATATTAGATGAAATAACCTATAGATCACCATGTTTGTTAAAGTAGTCTAAGTAGGCCGAGTTCATGTGTTTATGCCGGCGTTAGGGCGAGCGGCATGATCTCCTGAGTGACACAGGACTTTCATGGATGCTTTTAGCTCGAACCGTGAGTAGGGCCGTCAATGGCGATGGGGCGTGATGGGATTCCGACTGATATGCTAAAATAGGTGTTATTTTACCCTATGTTGACTATGAGTAATTAAGGACTTAGACTGACTAATTGTCACGTTTAGTCTCTATGATGTCACTTAATCAATTAGAACCTAAGGCACAGTACCTATCGTGTAGCTAGTCTGTTGGAAAGTATCTACGATTTTAATTAAATTAATTATCGTACTCCCAGGGAAGTGGTAACGGCTTAGTACTAACTATCCTCTTACCCTAACTCTTATCTTATGATCCAGTTATGCAATCGTTCATCAATTTCTTTGATGAGAGGGTGATTCATTCTCCACTAGGTTTAAGTCTATCTAAGCCTAAGAGGGTGTTTTACAAATAATGTTCTGATTATAAGTTATATTGTTCCTACATGTTGATTGACCTATCTTCGAGTATTTTAGATATGTCTTGGTCTAGATTGCAATTATGTACAGAGTCTAAAGGTGTACCACATCTGAGTTACCTGATAAACCGCCCTACCTTAATGACGGCCCTACTCACGGTTCGAGCTAAAGGCATCCATGAAAGTCCTATGTCACTTAGGAGATCATGCCGCTCACCCTAACGCCGGCATAAACACACAAGCTCAACCTACTTAGACTAATTTAACAAACGTGGTGATCTATAGGTTATTTCATCTAATATGGCAGACATTAATGCTTTCCGAAGGGAAAGTCCTAAATTAATGCCTGTTAAACTAAACAGGTTATGATTAGACCGTGGTTAGGAGTTGTCTATAACCATTCATCTAGTTTAAAAGAAACTACAGGAGACATGCAGTCATAATGATAGTTAAGTTGGTGACCATTTCCGGAAAAACATAAAGTACTTCAACATGCATAACACATATTCATATAATCATAGTTCAATATTCATAATACATATTTGGACGAACACAGTACAGACATATAAAGAGAGGGACAAAGGGACCGATGCCATAAAGTATTCACCCTTTACGTGGTCCGCTGATGGAGCAACTGCTTGTATATATTGGACTGCTAGACCCTACTCTGCTCGACAGAACCTTCGGAGGAAGCTTCGAAATTGGTGTTCGGAAACGATGAACACGAGACACTCTCTAAAACTATAAATAAACCTATACTAAAAACCTGAAATCACTAAGTGACTTGTATACTATGGAAAATTGTATATTTGAAGTCACTAAATGACTCAGATCGAGTGGAGAGGAATGAATTCAATTGAGGAATCCCTGGGGTATTTATAGTAGGGGAACTGGGTGAATTTCTCTCAAAATTTCGATGTGGGACTTTGACCAGGCAGTCGGGATGCCCGTCCTGGATCTGGGATGCCCGTCCCGACTTCTGAACTTCTGAAAATCATGTTTTTGCCCCGAAATTTGCCATTTTCAAGTACTTTTCACCTGACACTTCCAAAATCACAAAACTTGTGAAATTGAGTTAATAACAATCAATTAAGAGCGATTTAACACCAATTTCACCCTAAATTGTGCCTAAAAACATGCTAAAAAAGTCATATGATTTATGCATATCATATAACCCCACACTTAGCTTTTTGCTTGTCCTCAAGCAAAGTCTACCTGAAGTTAGTGATTTTAAATCATGGGTGCAGTCACTTAAAATTTCTAGTCATGTTTTTACTCCAAAATTCATCACTGAATCAGATAATTCACAACACAGGTCTGACTGGTTCAGTTGCCATGACAAGGTCTCAAATGTCTCTAGTAGATTATCATGATCAAGCAAGGATAACAACTTAATAACTAGATTGAACTCTTCTCTCAGTCACAAGGTCTTCCTGATGTGTAGTGTGTGTACTAGTCCATACTAGATTGTCAACACAATATACTCTCATCTTGACTCTTACCAGATAAAACTTCGACCCGTCGCTAGACATACCAACAACAAACAACTTTCTGAGTTCTGAGCCTTGGTGACAAGATTTTTAATTAAGCATTTATTGATTTTTCTTTTATTAATTTTTAGGGTATTTTATGTCTGCTTTCACACGTCAACTTTAACTACCCATGTAGCGAGTCCCACTCCGATGACTCCTAGACCTACATGACCTAAGGGCATCAGGCTTTAAGTTCCCCTAAGGAGTGGTGCTTGAGTAGCAAAGGCCGCTTGCAAACTACCCTATTTAGTTAACTCTCTTTTTTCCTTTTCTCTTTCAGCTCAGAGCATCATCTAGTCATTTTGATTGCCAATACATCCTCAACTGGTCTAATCTTATCTACTTAAGTTTTGAAAAGGTATTTGGTTGAGGTCTCTAATCAAACTAAGTTGTGCTCAATTATCAGGAATTCCTTATTTCTAATCGATAAATTCAAGAAAGTCATCACGTTGTCTCCTACTAATAATAACATTCTACATACATATCATAGACATCAGCAATTCTTTACCAATTATCACTGCATTTTGAAGTCAAAAATTTTGAAAACATTTGGAAGGGTGTGAAAATATGGGAAAAACATGCAAAAATCATGAAAAAATTTCTTCTATAGTGCACTGTGCACTGCTACCCCACACTTAAGTCTGACACTGTCCTCAGTGTTCATGCATATCTAAATTACCACACACTTATTTGTGATATGCATAAATCATATCACATTTTTAGCATGTTTTTAGGCATGATTTCGAGTGAAATTGATAGCAAATCGGTCTTAATTGTTTATTATTAACTCAATTTCACAGTTTTTGTGATTTTGGAAGTGTCATGTGAAACGTAGAAGAAAATGGCAAATTTCGGGGCAAAAATGCAATTTTTCAAAAGTTCAGACTTCAGGGAGGGCGTCCCGAATCAGGACGGGCTTCCTGACCTGGTCAACAGGCCAGGACGGGCGTCCAGGACTCGGGACAACCATCCTGACCTGGTTAACAGTCCAGGACGGGCGTCCCAATCCAGGCCGGGCGTCCCGAGCTGCAATTCCAAGTCCCACATCGAATTTTTGATGAAAAATCGCTCCAGAAAGCTGCTATAAATACCCCAGGCCTTCCTTAGTTGAAATCATTCCTCTCCACTCAATCTGAGTCATTTAGTGACTTAAGTTGTACATTTTTCTTGAGTACATAAGTCACTTAGAGACTCGGGTTTAGCATAAGTTTTCTTCTATTTTTAGTTAGTGTTTCCGTTTTCTTAGTTTCTGAGAATTAGTCTCAGAACTTAGGCTTCGATAGATAGGTTCGTTTCTGGTATTCATAGAATACCTGGGATTTCGTTAGGAGATCCTAAGAGGGCTCTAGGCGTTCGAAGAGTCAGTCCACAGGGCTAGGCTTAAGCTAGGTATTAAGGTAAAGTCCAGCTACTAGGCTGAGGAAGCATCCTCCGAAGGTTCTGTCGAGCAGAGTCGGGTCGAGCAGTACGACATATACAAGCAGTTGCTCCATCGACGAGACTAAGTAAAGGGTGATTTCTTTATGGCATCAGTCCCCCTGTCCCTCTCTTTATATGTTTGTATTGAGTTTGTCCAAAAATTTATTATGAATATGAGATTATGATTTCTACGAATATTTGTTATATATGTTGAGTTGTTATGTTTTTCCGGAAATGGCCACCTGCTTAATATTCATTATGTCTGCATGTCTAATGTAGTTTCTTTAAAACTAAAATTAGGGTTATAGACAATTCCTAACCACGGTCTATTCATAACCTGTTTAGTTTAACAGGCATCAATTAGTATTGGTGTTTGCCATATTAGATAAAATAACATGCGGAACACCCTGTTTGTTAGAGTAGTCTAAGTATGCTGAGTTGAGCGTTTATGCCGGTGGTTAGGGGCGAGCGGCATGATCCCCGAAGTGACATAGGGCTTTCATGGATGCCTTTAGCTGGAACCGTGAGTAGGGTCGTTTACCTTGGCGATGGGGTGGTTTATCAGATAACTCGGATGTGGTAAACCTTTAGACTCAAAACATAGTTGCAATCCAGGCCAAGACATGTCTAAAATATTCGAAGATAGGTCAATCAATGATACGCGAAAATCGTATCACCTTTTTAGCATGTTTTTATATATGATTTAGGGTGAAATTGAGGGTAAATTGATCTTAATTGTTTATTATTTACTTAATTTCACAGTTTTTATGATTTTGGAAGTGTCATGTGAAAAGTAGACGAAAACAGCAATTTTTGGGGCAAAACGCAATTTTTGGAAATGCTGACTTGGTCAAAGGCTCAGGACGGGAGTCCCGAATCCGGGACGTGCGTCCCGAACCCCAGGAAGCTGCTATAAATACCCCAGGCCTCCAGCAGTTGAAAGCATTCCTCTCCACTCGATCTGAGTCATTCAGTGGTTTCCAGTGTACAATTCTCTAGTACACAACTCACTCGGAGACTCGGATTTCAGTAGAAGTTTTCTTTCTTTCCATTTTTGTTTTTTGTTTTTCTTAGTTTCTGAGAATTAGTCTCAGATCCTAGGGTTCGATAGATAGGTTCGTTTCTGGTATTCATAGAATACCCGGGATTTCGTTAGGAGATCCTAAGAGGGCTCTAGGCGTTCGAAGAGTCAGTCCACAGGGTTGGGCTTAAGCTGGGTATTACGGTAAAGCCATTTACTAGGCTGAGGAAGCGTCCTCCGAAGGTTCTGGCGAGCAGAGTCGGGGCTAGCAATATGACATATACAGCAGTACGCTCCATCGGCGAGACTACGTAAAGGGTGATTTCTTTATGGCATCAGTCCCCATGTCCCTCTCTTATATGTTGTTATTGTGTTGTTCCAAAAATTGATTATGAATACGAGATTACGATTTTTATGAATATTTGTTTTATATGTTGACGTTGTTATGTTTTTTCGGAAATGGCCACCTGCTTAATATTCACTATGTCTGCATGTCTAATGTGCTCTTTTAAACTAAAGTTAGGGTTATAGACAATTCCTAACCACGGTCTAATCATAACCTGTTTAGTTAACAGACATCAATTAGTATTGGTGTCTGCCATGCTAGATAAAATAACCTGCTGAAGACCCTGTTTGTTAGAGTAGTCTAGGTAGGCCGAGCTGAGTCCGATTATGCCGGTGGCTAGGGCAAGCGGTATGATCCCCGAAGTGACATAGGGCTTTCATGGATGCCTTCGTCCCGAACCGTGAGTAGGGCCGTCATTAAGGTAGGGCGGTTTATTAGAAACCTCGGATGTGGTACGCCTTTAGACACAGAACATAGTTGCAATCCAGGCCAAGACATGTCTAAAATACTCGAAGATAGGTCAATCAACATGTAGGAACAGTATAACATAGAAACAAGACCTCATCTATAAAACACTTTTGGGCTTAATTAAACTTAAACCTAGTGGAGAATGGATCACCCTCTCATCAAAGTTATTGATGAAGATTGCATAACTGGATCATAAGATAGGAGTTAGGATAAAAGGCTAGTTACTACTAAGTCGTTACCACTTCCCTGGGAGTACGATATTTAACTTAATAAAATCGTAGATACTTTCCAACAAACTAGCTACACGATAGGTACTCTGCCTTAGGTTCTGGTTGATTAAGTGATAATAATTGAATGCTAAGTGACAATTAGTAAGATCCAGTCCTTAATTACTCATAATCGACATAGGTAAATAAAGCCTATCTTTTAGCATACCAATCGGAACACATCAGATTTTTGGCACCATTGCCGGGTTATATCATAATGAATTTAGGATTCTTGATAAAAATTCTAGAGACTTATGATAGGTAACGGTAGTAACCTAGACCTTAAAACCTAACACTTGTTTTATGCTAGTTAGACAATCAATTTCCGAAATATAGGATTATCACAACTAATTAATTTTAGATATTATTTGGAATTAAGACAATTAGGATAATCAAATTTTAGAAAATTATTCTAAAACCATATTGAGGAAATTTAACTGCTTTCAAAATAAAAAGAAAAAAAAATTTAAAATTTAAAAACCGAAAAAATGTATTTTTCTTGCTCAATGGTAAGTTGTTCTTTTCCCTATCTCTTGTTCTTTCTTAGTTGTTTTCTTAGTTCTACATTTGTTGCTCTTTTTCGTGTTATTTCTATTTGTTAATTTCGAAAAAATAAAAATGGAAATGAGGATAGAATATTTTTCTGATTTGTCAAATTTTGGCTCAGATTTTAATCTGGAAGAAATATCATTATGGAATTTTCTTAGGTCATGCTTAGTTTATTAGACGGAATCATGAAATAAAATTTTCTTTAATAGACAGACCTCTGAGTATTCTAATGAGAAAGGATATTCCTTTTGTTTGAGGATAAATGCATGAGATTGTTTAAACCAAAAGGAATTACTGCACCCATTATGACATCACCTAATTGGAATTTGCTTGGTGAATTAATATGTGATGCTAGTGACCATGTAGTAATGATTGTTTCAAGAAATAGGCAAGATTAGAACTTCATACAAGTAAGACCTTTTACTGATGCCTAGTAGAACCTTACCACCACTGAAAAGGGATTACTAGTTATTGCATATGCCTATGATACATTCATGCCATGCCTAGTCTAAACAATAGGTTACACTGATCACTCTGAGATATCTGTGTTCAATAAAACTAATGTTGAACCATAATTGATTATGTTAGGTTTTATTGTTACTTGAACTTGATATAGAATGAAGGGATAAGAAAAAGGGTTGAAAATCTAGAAAGCAAACATTTGTCTAGATTAGGAAACCCTGAGTTTGAGGCTAGTTTAATACTGATGAATTTTTGGATGAAAACTTATTTGCATTGTTTGCTATGTATAATAATTTTCATCTGTGGTTTATTGTTGTTGCAAATTATCTAGTCACTGAATAAGTTCCAAGTGATATCACTTATCAGCAAAAGAAGAAATTCTTTGCTGATTTGAAATATTACTACTGGGCAGTTTCTCTTCTATTTCAAATTTTTGCAGATCAGTTGATCAGAAGATGTGTATCAGAAGACGAAGGCCACAAGAGTTTGGAGCATTGCCCTAAAGAATCTATGGGAGACCAATTGACTACTATCAACACTGTCCGGAAAGTGTTGAAAGCAGGATCTTGTTGACCCACCACATTCAAGGATTTTGTATCTCTGAGACTGTCCTACGATGCTTGCCAAATAACAAGTAACACCTCTTCCAGAGATCGCCTACCCCAGCAAGGTATACAGAATACTAAAATCTCTTATAACCGGGGTACTGATTAATTCCTTTTCTTTTCTTCCTGTGAACTATTTTCATCATAGTAGTTGTGGAACACTTTTCAAAAATGACCTGAACCACAGGCATTACCTACTAATGATGTTAAAGTCATGTGCAGATTCTATGAGAAGTTGTTTTCCAGATTCAAAGTGCCAATGTCTTAGGAAGAAATGTTCAGTCTGTGTATCAAATTTGTGAAGTCTGCCAAGTACCACACTTTAGCAGAGATTGCTATGGGAATGGAATACTAACCATTCCAAAAGAGGTAGGAGTAGGTTACTGCAGAATACTACTCCAATGGGAAATGCATACAATCCCAACTAGAGGAATCGTACGGGATTTAGCTGAGGAATAATTTAGAAATTGGAAAATTTCAGAAGATACCACTACAGCAAAACCCCTACCCGCAAAATCAACAGATGAGATACTGGCAACAATTAAAGCCAGACCAGTGTAAGCAAGTGATCTACCAGTTGGTATCGAACGGTCGAAGGATATAGAGGAATTTGGCATTGTATCAGGAGCATAGCAATGGAGGAGCTTGCATCCCCTGCATACAATCAGCTGTGAGAAACCTCCCCGAGGAAATTTCAAATACTTGGGCCCAGATCTACACCACTGGAGCGTCCTACCACCACGGCTTAGCCAAAGCTTCAGGTATCTCTTCTACCATTCAGAATTTGCATGCAATACCTTCACTGACATTGGAAGGTAGGCACACCAATCCAAAGAAGTCTCATTCCTAGACACGTTCCTTCTGGACACGTGCTACGATTACGAGAAACTTTGCAAATGAGTCGAGGAAACAGTCCTTGAGGCTTGAGTCATTCATCAAATGGATAGGCCACTACCTGGAGCTCGAGAATAAAGGATCGGAGCTGACGTCATCCTTTCCAATATCTAGAGCTTGCAGAGTCAAGAACACCTCAGCAATAGCACATGGCTAAGGTAAAACGCCAATTGATAGATCAGAGAAGACCCTTCTGCTCGCGACATGAAGGGAGTTTTTCTAATCTCATCTTCCTTTACTTTTATTTTCTTCATTTTTGTGTCCTGTTTTGTTATTTCTTTGGTTGTTTTATTTTCTCTCTTACCTTTAGTTAGTCAAATAAGTGTGGGGTAAGAGTTTTCTATTTTGTTTTTGTTTCTTGTTTGCAAATAAGTGTGGGGTAGTCTAGATATGCATGAACACTGAGGACAGTGTCAGACTTAAGTGTGGGGTAGCAGTGCATGGTGCACTGTAGTAGCCTGAGAAAATTTTTGCATGCTTTTGCTTGTTTTCCCCGTATTTTCACACCCTTCCAAAAATTTTCAAAATTTTTCATTCTTTCAGACTTCTAAATGCAGTATGATTGGTTAAACATTGCTTATGTCTATGATATGTAGGTAGAATGTTATGGTTAGTAGGAGGCAATGTGATAGCTATCTTGGACTAATTGATTAGGAATAGGGAATTCCTAATAACTGAGCACAACTTTGTCTGGATTAGAGACCTCAACCAATTACCTTTTCAAGACTGAACTAGATAAAATTAGACCAGTTGTGGATGTTTTGACAATTAGAATGACTAGATGAGACTCTGAGCTAAAAGTGAAAAGAAATTAAAGAAAGTTAATTAAATAAGGGTAGCTTGCCAGCGGCCTTCGCTACTTGAGCACCACTCCTTCGGGGAACTTAAAGCCTGATGCCCTAAGGTCGTGTAGATCTGGGAGTCATCGGAGTGGGACTCGCTACATGGGTAGTTGAAGTTGACGTGTTCTAAGCAGACTCAAAATACCCTACATCTATAAAGAGAATCCATAAATGCTAAATCATTAAAAATCTGATCACCAAGGCTCAGAACTCAGAAAGTTATCTTTTGTTATTATGTCTAGCAACATGGTCGAGATATTATCTGGTGATAGTTAAGACGAGAGTATATTGTGTTGACTATCTGGTCTAGACTAGTACACACACTACACATCAGGAAGACCTTGTGACTAAGAAAGGAGTTCAACCTAGCTGTTGAGTTGTTTTCTGCTTGACTATAACAATCTGCTGGACTATAACATTTGAGACCTTGTCATAGCAACCTGAGCAGTCAGACCTGTGTTAAGAGTTATCTGAATAAATTTTTGGAATAAAAACATGACTAGGAATTTAAGTGACTGCATTGTGATTTAGAATCACTAACTTCAGGTAGACTTTGCTTGAGGACAAGCAAAAAGCTAAGTGTGGGTTATCTGATACGCGAAAATCGTATCACCTTTTTAGCATGTTTTTATATATGTTTTAGGGTGAAATTGAGGGTAAATTGATCTTAATTGTTTATTATTTACTTAATTTCACAGTTTTTATGATTTTGGAAGTGTCAGGTGAAAAGTAGACGAAAACAGCAAATTTTGGGCCAAAAACGCAATTTTTGGAAATGCTGACTTCGGCAAAGGCTCAGGACGGGCATCCCGAATCCGGGACGGGCGTCCCGACCCAGTCAAAGCACCGAGATGGGCGTCCAGGACTCGGGACGGGTGTCCCGACTTGGTCAACAGACCAGGCCGGGCGTCCCAATCTGGGCGGATGTCTCGAACCCCCAAATCAAGTCCCACATCAAAGTTTTGATGAAAAATCACCCCGAGAAGCTGCTATAAATATCCCAGGCCTCCAACAATTGAAATCATTCCTCTCCACTCGATTTGAGTCATTCAGTGGTTTCTAGTACACAACTCACTCGGAGACTCGGATTTCAGTAGAAGTTTTCTTTCTTTCCTTTTTTGTTTTTCATTTTTTCTTAGTTTCTGAGAATTAGTCTCAGATCCTAGGGTTCGATAGATAGGTTCGTTTCTGGTATTCATAGAATACCCGAGATTTCGTTAGGAGATCCTAAGAGGGCTCTAGGCGTTCGAAGAGTCATTCCACAGGGCTGGGCTTAAGCTGGGTATTAAGGTAAAACCCAGTTACTAGGCTGAGGAAGCGTCCTCCGAAGGTTCTGGCGAGTAGAGTCGGGGCTAGCAATACGACATATACAGCAGTACGCTCCATCGGCGAGACTACGTAAAGGGTGATTTCTTTATGGCATCAGTCCCCATGTCCCTCTCTTATATGTTGTTATTGTGTTGTTCCAAAAATTGATTATGAATACGAGATTATGATTTTTATGAATATTTGTTTTATATGTTGACGTTGTTATGTTTTTCCGGAAATGGCCACCTGCTTAATATTCACTATGTCTGCATGTCTAATGTGCTCTTTTAAACTAAAGTTAGGGTTATAGACAATTCCTAACCACGGTCTAATCATAACATGTTTAGTTAACATGCATCAATTAGTATTGGTCTCTGCCATGCTAGATAAAATAACCAGCTGAAGACCCTGTTTGTTAGAGTAGTCTAGGTAGGCCGAGCTGAGTCCGATTATGCCAGAGACTAGGGCAAGCTGTATGATCCCCGAAGTGACGTAGGGCTTTCATGGAAGCCTTCATCCCGAACCGTGAGTATGGCCGTCATTAAGGTAGGGGAGTTTATTAGAGACCTCGGATGTCGTACGCCTTTAGACACAGAACATAGTTGCAATCCAGGCCAAGACATGTCTAAAATACTCGAAGATAGGTCAATCAACATGTAGGAACAGTATAACATAGAATCAGGACCTCATCTATAAAACACTTTTGGGATTAATTAGACTTAAACCTAGTGGAGAACGGATCACCCTCTCATCAAAGTTATTGATGAAGATTGCATAACTGGATCATAAGAATGGAGTTAGGATAAAAGGCTAGTTACTACTAAGCCGTTACCACTTCCCTGGGAGTACGATATTTAACTTAATAAAATCGTAGATACTTTCCAACAGACTAGCTACACGATAGGTACTCTGCCTTAGGTTCTGGTTGATTAAGTGACAATAATTGAATGCTAAGTGACAGTTAGTAAGACTCAGTCCTTAATTACTCATAATCGACATAGGTAAATAAAGCCTATCTTTTAGCATACCAATCGGAACGCATCAATCAACATATATAAACAATATAACATAGAATCAGGACATTATCTATAAAACACTTTTAGGCTTAAAAAGACTTAAACCTAGTGGAGAATGAATCACCCTCTCATCAAAGTTATTGATGACGATTGCATAACTGAATCATAAGATAAGAGTTAGGATAAAAGGCTAGTTACTAATAAGTCGTTACCACTTCCCTGGGAGTACGATCTTTAACTTAATAAAATCGTAGATACTTTCTAACATACTAGCTACACGATAGGTACTCTGCCTTGGGTTCTGACTGATTAAGTGACACTATACAGACTAAACGTGACAATTAGTCAATCCCAGTCCTTAATTACTCATAATCAACATAGGGTAAATCAACACCTATTTTAGCATATCAATCGGGAACGCATCAGATTTTTGGCGCCGTTGCCGGGGAAATATCATAATGAATTTAGGATTCCTGATCAAAATTCTAGAGACTTATGATAGGTAACGGTAGTAACCTAGACTTTAGACCTACACTTATCTTATGCTAGTTAGACAATCAATTTCCAAAATGTAGGGTTATCGTAACTAATTAATTTTAGATATTATCTGGAATTAAGACACTTAGGATAATCAAATTTTAGAAAATGATTCTAAAACCATATTGAGGGAATTTAATTGCTTTCGAAAAATAAAAAAATGTTAAAATTTAAAATCCAAAAAAAAAATTGTACTTTTCTTGTTCAAATGGTAAGTTGTTCTTTTTCCTATCTCTTGTATGATTTTCTTTTTCCCTTTCATAGTTGTTTTTGTTCCAAATTCTTAATTTTTCACTTTTCGTGTAACTCCACTAACCAGTTTGCTCAGGCTTAATCATATTCTTCTCTGTAGTTGCATGACTCGAACTTCATAAGCTAACCTTGAAACACCAGTTGAGAATCCTGAACGTCTCATTCGTACAACTAACAGGCGAAGAATAGAAATGTGATACGCGAAAATCGTATCACCTTTTTAGCATGTTTTTATGTATGATTTCGGGTGAAATTGAGGGCAAATTGATCTTAATTGTTTGTTATTTACTCAATTTCACGATTTTTATGATTTTGGAAGTATCAGGTGAAAAGTAGACGAAAACAGCAAATTTTGGGGCAAAAACGCAATTTTTGGAAATGTTGACTTGGTTAAAGGGTCAAGACGGGCGTCCCGAACCTGGGACGGGTGTCCCAACCCAGTCAAACCGCCGGGATAGGCGTGCAGGACTCGGGACGGGCGTCCCGACCTGGTCAATAGATCAGGACGGGCGTCCCAATCCGGGACGGGCGTCCCGAACCCCTAGAACCAGTCCCACATCGAATTTTTGATGAAAAATCACCCCGGGAAGCTGCTATAAATACCCCAGGCCTCCAGCAGTTGAAATCATTCCTCTCCACTCGATCTGAGTCATTAAGTGGTTTCCAGTGTACTCTTCTCTAGTACATAACTCACTCAAAGACTCGGATCTCAGTTTTCTTTCTTATTAGTGTTTTGTTTTAGTTTCTCAGAAATAGTCTCAGATCTTAGGCTTCTATAGATAGGTTCGTTTCTGGTATTCATAGAATACCCGGGATTTCGTTAGGAGATCCTAAGAGGGCTTGAGGCGTTCGAAGAGTCAGTCCACAGGGCTGGGCTTAAGATGGGTATTAAGGTAAAGCCCAGTTACTAGGCTGAGGAAGCGTCCTCCGAAGGTTCTGGCGAGCAGAGTCAGGGCGAGCAATACGACATATACAGCAGTACGCTCCGTCGGCGAGACTACGTAAAGGGTGATTTCTTTATGGCATCAGTCCCCATGTCCCTTTCTTATATGTCGTTATTGTGTTGTTCTAAATATTTATTATGAATACGAGATTACGATTTTTATGAATAGTTGTTTTATATGTTGACGTTATTATATTTTTCCGGAAATAGCCACCTGCTTAACATTCACTATGTCTGCATGTCTAATGTGCTCTTTTAAACTAAAGTTAGGGTTATAGACAATTCCTAACCACGGTCTAATCATAACCTGTTTAGTTTAACAGGCATCAATTAGTATTGGTGTCTGCCATGCTAGATAAAATAACCTGCTGAACACCTTGTTTGTTAGAGTAGTCTAGGGTAAGCCGGGCCGAGTCTGATTATGCCGGCGGCTAGGGCAAACGGTATGATCCCCGAAGTGACATAGGGCTTTCATGGATGCCTTCGTCCCGAACCGTGAGTAGGGCCGTTATTAAGGTAGGGCGGTTTATTAGAAACCTCGGATGTGGAACGCCTTTAGACACAGAACATAGTTGCAATCCAGGCTAAGACATGTCTAAAATATTCGAATTTAGGTCATTCAACATATAGGAACAGTATAACATAGAATCAGGACTCATCTATAAAACACTTCTAGGATTAATTAGACTTAAACCTAGTGGAGAATGAATCACCCTCTCATCAAAGTATTTGATGAAGATTGCATAACCGGATCATAAGATAGGAGTTAGGATAAAAGGCTAGTTACTACTAAGCCGTTGCCACTTCCCTGGGAGTACGATATTTAACTTAATAAAATCGTAGATACTTTCCAACAGACTAGCTACACGATAGGTACTCTGCCTTAGGTTCTGGCTGATTAAGTGACACCATAGAGACTAAATGTGACAATTAGTCAATCACAGTCCTTAATTATTCATAATCAACATAGGGTAAAATAACACCTATTTAGCACGTCAATCAGAATTCCATCAGATTTTTGGCGCCGTTGCCGGGGAAATATCATAATGAATTTAGGATTAAAGGCCACAATTCTAGAGACTTATGATAGGTAACAGTAGTAACCTAGACCTTAGACCTACACTTATCTTATACTAGTTAGACAATCAATTTCCGAAATATAGGGTTATCATAACTAATTGATTTTAGATATTATCTAGAATTAAGACACTTAGGATAACCCAATTTTAGAAAATTATTCTAAAACCATATTGAGGGAATTTAATGGCTTTCGAAATTAAACATAAAAAGAAAAAAAATGTTAAAAATTTAAAATCCAAAAAAATTGTATTTTTCTTGCTCAACGGTAAGTTGTTCTTCTTCCCTATCTCTTGTTCTTTCTTAGTTGTTTTTTTTTCGTGCATTTGTTTCTCTTTTTCGTTTTTTCCCTATTAATTTCGAAAAAAATAAAGATGGAAATGAGGATAGAATATTTTTTTGAGTTGTCAATTTTTGGCTCAGGTTTTAATCTGGAAGAAATATCATTGTGGAATTTTCTTAGGTCATGCTTAGTCTATTAGACAGAATCATGAAATAAAATTTTCTTTAATAGACAAACCTCTGAGTATTCTAATGAGAAAGGATGTTCCTTTTGTTTGATGATAAACGCATGAGATTGTTTAAACCAAACGGAATTACTGCACCCATTATGACATCACCTAATTGGAATTTGCTTGGTGAATTAATATGTGATGCTAGTGACCATGTAGTAATGATTGTTTCAGGAAATAGGCATGATTAGAACTTCATACAAGTAAGACCTTTTACTGATTTTTTTTTGTAGAACCTTACCACCACTGAAAAGGGATTACTAGTTATTGCATATGCCTATGATACATTCATGCCATGCCTAGTCTAAACAATAGGTTACACTGATCACTCTGAGATATCTGTGTTCAATAAAACTAACGCTGAACCATAGTTGATTAAGTTAGGTTTTATTGTTATTTGAATTTGATATAGAATGAAGGGATAAGAAAAATGGTTGAAAATCTAGCAAGCAAACCATTGGTCTAGATTAGAAAACCCCGAGTTAGAGGCTAGTGTAATACTGATAAATTTTTGGATGAAAACTTATTTGCATTGTTTGCTATGTATAATAATTCTCATATGTGGTTTATTTCAAATTATCTAGTCACTGAATAAGTTCCAAGTGATATCACTTATCAGCAAAAGAAGAAATTCTTTGCTGATTTGAAATATTACTACTGGGCAGTTTCTCTTCTATTTCAAATTTTTGCAGATCAGTTGATCAGAAGATGTGTCTCAGAAGATGAAGGACACAAGATTTTGGAGCATTGCCCTAAAGAATCTACGGGAGACCAATTGATGGCTATCAACACTGTCCGGAAAGTGTTGAAAGCAGGATCTTGTTGACCCACTATATTCAAGGATTTTGTATCTCTGATACAGTCTTGCGATGCTTGCCAAATAACAGGTAACACATCCTTCAGAGATCATCTACCCCAACAAAGGACACAAAGTTTTACAATCTTTTTTATATCTGGGGGTATTCATTAAATCCTTTTTTTTCTTTCCTTTGAAAATAATTACATCATAGTAGTCGTGGAACACTTTTCAAAAATAGCCTAAACCACAGGCATTACCTACTAATGATGTTAAAGTCATGTGCAGATTCTAGTTGTTTTCCAGATTCAGAGTGCCAATGTTTTAGGAAGAAATGTTCAGCCTGTGTATCAAATCTGTGAAGTCTGCTAAGTACCACACTTTAGCAGGGATTGCTATGGGAATGACTGACCATTCCAAAAGAGGTAGGAGTAGGTTACTGCAGAATGCTGCTCCAATGGGAAATGCATACAATTCCAACTAGAGGAATCATACGGGATTTAGTTGAGGAATAATTCGGAAGCTGGAAACTTTCAGAGGATACTACCACAGCAAAACCCCTACCCGCAGAATCAACAGATGAGATACTGGCAACAATTAAAGCCAGACCAGTGCAAGCAAGTGATCTACCAAGAGGTAACGAATGGTCGAAGGATATAGAGGAATTTGGCGTTGTATCAGGAGCATAGCAATGGAGGAGCTTGCATTCCCTGCATACCAATTAGCTGTGAGAAACTTCCCCGAGGAAGTCTCAAATACTTGGGCCCAGATCTACACAACTGGAGCCCCCTACCACCACAGCTTTGCCAAAACTTCAGGTATCTTTTCTTCCATTCGAGACTTGCATGCAATACCTTTACTAACATTGGCAGGAAGGCACACAAATACCAAGAAATCTCATTCCTAGACACGTTCCTCTGGGACACGTTGCTATGATTGTGAGAAATCTTACAAATGATTCGAGGAAGCAGTCCGTGGGGATTGAGCCATTCCTCAAATGGATATGCCACTACCTGGAGCTCGACAATGAAGGATCGGAGCTGACGTCATCTGTTCCAATATCTAGAGCTTGTAGAGTCAAGAACACCTCAGCAATAGCACATGGCTAAGGTGAAGAGCCAATTGACAGATCAGAGAAGACCCTTCTGCTCGCGACATGAAGGGAGTTTTTCTAATCCTCATATTCCTTTTATTTTATTCGTTTTGTGTTCTATTTTGCTATTCTTCTTGTTTTGTTGCTTTATTTTCTCTCTTACCCTTAGTTAGTCAAATAAGTGTGGGGTAAGAGTTTTCTATTTTGTTTTCATTTCTTCTTGTCTTCAAATAAGTGTGGGGTAGTTTAGATATGCATGAACACTGAGGACAGTGTCAGACTTAAGTGTGGGGTAGCAGTGCACAGTAGCAGTTTGCAAAACTTTTTCACATGATTTTGCTTGTTTTCCCCGTATTTTCAAACCCTTCCAAAAAATTTTCAAAATTTTTCCGTCTTTCAAACTTCTAAATGCAGTATGCTTTGTTAAACAATTGCTTACGTCTATGATATGTAGGTAGTATGTTATGGTTAGTAGGAGATAATTGATGACTACTGCTGAACTAATTGATTAGGAATAGGGAATTCCTGATAACTGAGCACAACTTTGTCTGGATTAGAGACCTCAGCCAATTGCATGTTCGAGACTTAACTAGATAAAATTAGACCAGTTGTGGATATATTGGCAGTTAGAATGACTAGATGAGACTCTGAGCTAAAAGTGAAAAGAAACAAAAGAAAGTTAATCAAATGAGGGTAGTTTGCCAGCGGCCTTCGCTACTCGAGTACCACTCCTTCGGGGAATTTAAAGCCTGATGCCCTAAAGTCGTGTAGATCTGGGAGTCATCGGAGTGGGACTTGCTACATGGGTAGTTGAAGTTGACGTGTCCTAACCAGACTCAAAATACCCTGAATCTATAAAGAAAATAACTGAATGCTAAAACATTAAAAATCTGATCACCAAAGCTCAGAACTCAAAAAGTTGTCTGCTGTTAATATGTCTAGCGATGGGTCGAAGTGTTATCTGGTAGTAGTTAAGATAAGAGTACATTGTGTTGACTATCTGGTCTAGACTAGTACACACACTACACATCAGGAAGACCTTGTGACTAAGAAAAAAAGTTCAACGTAGTTGTTGATTTGTTTTCTGCCTGATCATAACAAGCTACTAAAAACATCTGAGACCTTGTCATAGCAACCTAACCAGTCAGACCTGTGTTAAGACTTGTCTGAAGAATTTTTGGAATAAAAACATGACTAGGAATTTAAGTGACTGCACTACGATTTAGAATCACTAACTTCAGGTAGACTTTGCTTGAGGACAAGCAAAAAGCTAAGTGTGGGGTTATCTGATACCCAAAAATCGTATCACCTTTTTAGCATGTTTTTATGTATGATTTCGGGTGAAATTGAGGGCAAATTGATCTTAATTGTTTGTTATTTACTCAATTTCATGGTTTTTATGATTTTGGAAGTGTTAGGTGAAAAGTAGACGAAACCAGCAAATTTTGGGGCAAAAACGCAATTTTTGGAAATGTTGACTTGGTCAAAGGGTCAGAACGGGCGTCCCGACCCAGTCAAACCACCGGGACGGGCGTCCAAGACTCGGGACGGGCGTCCCAACCTGGTTAACAGACTAGGACGGGCGTCCCAAACCCCCAGAACCAGTCCCACATCAAAGTTTTGATGAAAAATCACCCCGGGAAGCTGCTATAAATACCCCAGGCCTCTAGCAGTTGAAATAATTCCTCTCAACTCGATCTGAGTCATTAAGTGGTTTCCAGTGTACTCTTCTCTAGTACATAACTCACTCAGAGACTCGGATCTCAGTTTTCTTTCTTATTAGTGTTTTGTTTTAGTTTCTCAGAAATAGTCTCAGATCTTAGGCTTCTATAGATAGGTTCGTTTCTGGTATTCATAGAATACCCGGGATTTCGTTAGGAGATCCTAAGATGGCTCGAGGCGTTCGAAGAGTCAGTCCACAGGGCTGGGCTTAAGATGGGTATTAAGGTAAAGCCCAGTTACTAGGTTGAGGAAGCGTCCTCCGAAGGTTCTGGCGAGCAGAGTCAGGGCGAGCAATACGACATATACAGCAGTACGCTCCGTCGGCGAGACTACGTAAAGGGTGATTTCTTTATGGCATCAGTCCCCATGTCCCTTTCTTATATGTCGTTATTGTGTTGTTCTAAATATTTATTATGAATACGAGATTACGATTTTTATGAATAGTTGTTTTATATGTTGACGTTATTATATTTTTCCGGAAATAGCCACCTTCTTAACATTCACTATGTTTGCATGTCTAATGTGCTCTTTTAAACTAAAGTTAGGGTTATAGACAATTCCTAACCACGGTCTAATCATAACCTGTTTAGTTTAACAGACATCAATTAGTATTGGTGTCTGCCATGCTAGATAAAATAACCTGCTGAACACCCTGTTGTTAGAGTAGTCTAGGGTAAGCCGGGTCGAGTCTGATTATGCCGACGGCTAGGGCAAGCGGTATGATCCCCGAAGTGACATAGGGCTTTCATGGATGCCTTCGTCCCGAACCGTGAGTAGGGCCGTCATTAAGGTAGGGCGGTTTATTAGAAACCTCGCGAGACTTCGTAAAGGGTGATTTCTTTATGGCATCGGTCCCCCTGTCCCTCTCTTATATGTTGTTATTGTGTTTGTCCAAATAACAATTTGAATAAAAGATTATGTTTTTATGAATATTTGTCATATATGTTGAAGTTATTATGTTTTTCTAGAAATGGCCACCTGCTTAAATATCCATTATGTCTACATGTCTATCGCCGTTCTTTTAAACTGAAATTAGGGTTATAGACAATTCCTAACCACGGTCTATTCATAACCTGTTTAGTTTAACAGGCATCAATTAGTATTGGTGTCTGCCATACTAGATAAAATAATGTGCGGAACACCCTGTTGGTTGAAAGTAGTCTAGGTAGGCTGAGTTGAGTTTTATGCCGGCGGTTATGAGACGAGCGGTATGATCCCCAAAGTGACATAGGGCGTTCATTGCTGACTTCAGTCCGAGCCGTGAGTAGGGTCGTTACCCTTAACGATGGGGCGGTAGCGTAGAAACTCAGATGTGGTAACCTTTAGACACAGAACATAGTTGCAATCCAGGCCAAGACATGTCTAAAATACTCGAATATAGGTCAATCAACGTATAGTAACAGTATAACATAAAATCAGGATCTCATCTATAAAAGACTTTCAGGTTTGGCTAGACTTAAACCTAGTGGAGAATGAATCACCTTCTCATCAAAGTTATTGATGAAGATTGCATAACTGGATAATATGATAAGAGTTAGGAATAAAGGTGATGCGATTCCGGTTGACGTATTAAATAGGTGTTATTTTACCCTATGTCGATTATGATTAATTAAGGACTGTGATTGACTAATTGTCACGTTTAGTCTTATGGTGTCACTTAATCAGCCAGAATCTAAGGCAGAGTACCTATCGTGTAGCTAGTCTATTGGAAAGTATCTACGATTTTACTAAGTTAATTATCGTACTCCCAGGGAAGTGGCAACGACTTAGTAGTAACTAGCCTCTTATCCTAACTCTTATCTTATGATCCAGTTATGCAATCTTCATCAAATACTTTGATGAGAGGGTGATCCATTCTCCACTAGGTTCAAGTCTAATTAACCCTAGAAGTGTTTTAAAGATAAGTTCTGATTCTATGTTATACTGTTCCTATATGTTGATTGACCTATATTCGAGTGTTTTAGATATATCTTAGCCTGGAATGCAACTATGTTCTGTGTCTAAAGGTGTACCACATCTGAGTCTCTATGCTACCTCCCCCTATCATTAAGGTAAACGGCCCTACTCACGGTTCGAACAAAGACAGTTATGAAAGCCCTATGTCACTTTCGGGGATCACTCTGAAGGCTCGTAATCGCTGGCATAACGCTCTACTCAGCCTACCTAGACTACTCTAACAAGCCAGGTGTTCAGCATGTTATTTTATCTAGTATGGCAGACACCAATACTAATTGATGCCTGTTAAACTAAACAGGTTATGAATAGACCGTGGTTAGGAATTGTCTATAACCCTATTTTAGTTTAAAAGAAACTACATTAGACATGCAGACATAATGATTATTTAGCAGGTGGCTATTTCCGGAAAAACATAATAACTTCAACATACAAAACAACTATTCATAAAATCATAATCTGATATTCATAATTGATGTTTAGGACAAAGCAATAAAACATATAAGAGAGGGGTATGGGGACTGATGCCATAAAGAAATCACCCTTTACTTAGTCTCGCCTACAGAGCGTACTGCTGTATACGTCGTATTGCCCGCCCTGACTCTGCTCGCCAGAACCTTCGGAGGACGCTTCCTCAGCCTAGTAGCTAGACTTTACCTTACGTCCTGGGCTTAAGCCTAGCCCTGTGGACTGACTCTTCGAACGCCTAGAGCTCTCTTAGGGTCTCCTAACGAAACCCCGGGTATTCTATGAATACCGGAAACGAACCTATCTATAGAAACCTAAGATCTGAGACTATTTCTCAGAAACTAAAACAAAACACTAATAAGAAAGAAAACTGAGATCCGAGTCTCTGAGTGAGTTGTGTACTGGAAAATTGTACACTGGAAACCACTTAATGACTCAGATCGAGTGGAGAGGGATGAATTCAACTGCTGGAGGCCTGGGGTATTTATAGCAGCTTCCCGGAGTGAAAAATTCTGAAAAATTCGATGTGGGACAGCTTCTGGCGGCTCGGGACGCCCGTCCCGGTTCGGGACGCCCGTCCTGATTCGTTGACCAGGTTCGGGACGCCCGTCCCGGTTCAGGACGCCCGTCCTGGCGATTTGACCGGGTCAACATTTCCAAAAATTGCGTTTTTGCCCCGGAATTTGCTGTTTTCGTCTACTTTTCACCTGACACTTCCAAAATCATAAAAACCGTGAAATCAAGTAAATAGTAAACAATTAATGTCAATTTACTCTCAATTTCACATTAAAACATATATAAAAACATGTTAAAAATGTGATACGATTTTCGCGTATCAGATAACCCCACACTTAGCTTTTTGCTTGTCCTCAAGCAAAGTCTACATGGAGTTAGTGATTTTAAACCGTAGTGCAGTCACTTAAATTCCTAATCATGTTTTTATTCCAAAAATTCTTCAGACAATTCTTAACACAGGTCTGATTGGTTAGGTTGCTATGACAAGGTCTCACATGTCTCTAGTAGTTTGTTATGATCAGGCAGAAAATAAATCAACAACTAGGTTGGACTTTTTTCTTAGTCACAGGGTCTTCCTGATGTGTAGTGTGTGTACTAGTCTAGACCAGATAGTCAACACAATGAACTCTTATCTTAACTGCTACCAGATAATACTTCGACCTATCGCTAGACATACTGACAACAGATAACTTTCTGAGTTCTGAGCTTTGGTGATCAGATTTTTAATGTTTTAGTACTTAGTTATTTTCTTTATAGATTCAGGGTATTTCGAGTTTGCTTAGAACACGTCAACTTCAACTACCCATGTAGCGAGTCCCACTCCGATGACTCCCAGATCTACACGACCTTAGGGCATCAGGTTTTAAGTTCCCCGAAGGAGTGGTGCTCGAGTAGCGAAGGCCGCTGGCAAACTACCCTATTGTAATTAACTTCCTTAAGTTCTTTTCACCTTTAGCTCAGAGTCTCATCTAGTCATTCTAACTGCCAATATATCCACAACTGGTCTAATTTTATCTAGTTAAGTCTCGAATAGGCAATTGGTTGAGGTCTCTAATCCAGACAAGGTTGTGCTCAGTTATCAGGAATTCCCTATTCCTAATCAATTAGTCCAAGATAGCTATCAATTATCTCCTACTAACCACAACATACTACCTACATATCATAGACATAAGCAATTTGTTTAACCAAGCATACTGCATTTAGAAGTCTGAAAGACGGAAGAATTTTGAAAAAATTTTGGAAGGGTGTGAAAATACAGGGAAAACAAGCAAAAGCATGCGAAAAAGAAAAATTTTTTTTTTTCAAACTGCTACAGTGCACCGTGCACTGCTACCCCACACTTAAGTTTGGCACTGTCCTCAGTGTTCATGCATAGCTAATTACCCCTCACTTATTTGAAGACAAGAAATAAAACATAAAAAAAACAAGAAACAAAATAATGCTACAATTCTGTATGTCATATAAATCAATTTTGTACAAAGATTCATAGTCATACAGCCTAGACATACACAAAGAACAAGATAAACAAAAGACAAAAGAAAAAGAAAGAAAAGAAGGGGAGAGAGAGACTAAGAACCCGGCGGGTCGCCATCCAGTGGACCGAGGTCTGTTAGGTCAAACTCGAAGTTCTCCGCTACTCGGGCAGTCTGCTGATGTATCTCCTCAATCCTACTGGTGATCATGGCGATCCTGTCATCCATCACCGCCAGTCGTCTGTCAATCCGGTCATCCATCATGGCCAGCCGGCTGTCAATCCGGTCCATGTCTCGATTGTATCGTGCCGATAGTTCTACCAATCCGTGCGACATGTGTCGTTCGAAGGTAGTATGTGGCACGAACGTCTCGGATGGAGGGATATGCGGTGGAGCTGCTTTTGATGCCGAGGCCTGTCCTGGCTGCTCTGTGTGGATGGTGTAGCGGCCGCTCGCATCCCGGACAACCATTCCCATGTTCCGTAGGATGGTAACGTCTGTGGGAATAGTGGTTGGGGCGACCAGAGTAAGCTCCGAGCCCTCTATGTCCAACTCCAGGTAGCGGGCTATCCTGGTGATGAATGGCCCGAGCCCCAGACACTGTTTCCGAGTGTCCGTAGCAAAACCCCGCATGATGACTGTGATAAGTCGAGCCATCTCTACTGTGGATCCCATATGCATGTTGGCCAAGAGGAATGTCTCCATCTGGGTGACATTCCCGGGGGCCGTCCGTCGTCCTGACAAAGTGTGTGCAATAATGGCATGTAAGTAGCGAAGAGCAGGATAGATACCTGTGGCTTTCGCAAAGCCATGCTGGTAGGGAACACCCGTCATACAGATCTGAGCCCAAGCAGTGGAGACCTCTGCAGAAGTGAAGTCCCGAACTGCTGTGGTGTAGGCGGGCGTATCCAGCTCCTCTCTCTGCCAGATACCCAAAGCGATGCCGAACTCGGCCATGCTCATCGACCGATCTATTCCGCCTAAGCGGAATGTGATCTGCTCCTGATGGCATGCAAAGGATGCATAGAACTCACATACCAGCTCCAGGTACGTGGGCTCTGTGACGATGAATACTCGACTGTAGGGTAGTACATCGAGTATGCGTCTGACCTCAGCCTCTACTCCCAGTGTCTGTACTGCTGCCCAATCCAGCGTTCTGCCCGTCAGTCGTGCGTCCGATGTACCCAGTGCATCTCTCCTGATATGCTGTGCTGGAGGGAAACAGCATAAAAGGATGTGTCACTGAGGTAACTGTCATAGTGGATGGGGTACGAGCACGTTTGGCAGCCATTTGGTTTGAAAGTGTTTGAGAGACTTTTGGGAGTTTTAGGTAGGAAGGAAGGTTCGAATTCGAATTCTGGAGGTGAATTTGAATTCAAAAGGGTGAAATTAGGCTAGGGAAAGATTTCGAAATTTTTGGCGGGAAATTCGAATTTTGGAGGGAAATTCGAATTTGGAAGGAAATTTAAAATTTAAATTTTGGAGGGAAATTTGAAATTTTAAATTTGAAAAGTTTGCCAAAGGTAAGAGAGAGAGTTATTTGAGAGAGGTGGATTTTTGGAAGTGAATTTTGAGGGAAAAATGAAAAAATTGAGATTTTATAGAAGGGGAGGCCTTCGGGACGCCCGTCCCGGAGGCAGGACTCCCGTCCCGCTGGACGCCCGTCCCGGGTTGCCTCGGGACGCGTGCCAATTCCGAAATTTTTTTTTTTCTTAATTCCTGCAAATCTCAGTATACCAAAAATAATCATAATTTTTAACAAGGCTTCCTGTTTATCCAATGAAATTCAGAAGTTGTTAAAAAAACTCTATGCAAAAATTCCTCAGTCTCACTTTTTCGAAAATCATACTACCCTAATTTTATTCCTATTTAAATTCAGCAAGAAAAACAAAAATTTGAATTTATACAATTTAGTTAATGAAAAATAAACTGTAATTGCAAAATTTTCGTTTTTCATAGAAATAAAATGTCTGAAGAAAATTGTTGAAAATAAAGGACCCTTTAAAAATGTTTGAAAAATAGAAAAATATGGGTCAATTATTCAAGTTTCAGTTCAAACTTATTATTTGCTGAAAATAAAAGTAAAAGAATCTTCCCTTTTTAACGAATCCTGTCTCTGATCTCCTGTAGTTCTGTCGAATGTTTCGCATCTCTTGCAGTTCTGCTTGTATGTTGCGCATTTCCTCCTGCTGGTTCCTTTGTTCCTTCAAGATTTCCATCATCTCTCGGAGTAATTGCACATTTTGGCGTTCTATTGTGGTTCTGAGTTGGGTTACTTCAGAACTTAAGGTTAGAACAGCCTGATATGATCGTCTTAGTCCGCCCGGTATTGTCTGAGTCATAGCGCTTATCCTGTGAGATATAGCATCTACCCGGGCAGCCAAGGCTGATTGAGAACTGTCAGTGCTATCCTCTGATGAAGGTGGTTGGTCGTTAGGTGCGGGGGATGCAGGAGTATATTCAGGAGATTTCGGGGTGTACTCGGGAGATTTAGGAGTATATTCGGGAGAAGCAGGAGTGTATTCGGGAGGCAGGATGTATTCGGGAGAAGAAGGAATTGTTTGGATTTCTGGGGAAGTGTTATGTTCTACTTCGTCCAGAGTATCCTGGGCTCTTGTTCCCTTCATTTCTGAGTGCAAAGTCTGGTTAAAAATAACAAATAACAAACATAGGAAAGTGAAGAAAAACGAGAAAAATATTTTTATGGATTTTAAAATTTATTTAGAAAGCAGGTAAATTTCCTCAATATGGTTTAGAATAATTTTCTAAAATTTGATTATCCTAAGTCTCTTAATTCCAGATATTATCTAAAATTAATTAGTTATGATAATCCTATATTCAGGAAAGTGATTGTCTAACTGGTATAACATAAGTGTTAATCAAAAGTCTAGGTTACTACCGTTACCTATCATAAGTTTCTAGAATTGTGGCCAATAATCCTAAATTCATTATGATATTTCCCCGGCAACGGTGCCAAAAATCTGATGGGGGATTCCGGTTGACGTACTAAATAGGTGTTATTTTACCCTATGTCGATTATGATTAATTAAGGACTGTGATTGACTAATTGTCACGTTTAGTCTTATGGTGTCACTTAATCAGCCAGAATCTAAGGCAGAGTACCTATCGTGTAGCTAGTCTATTGGAAAGTATCTACGATTTTACTAAGTTAATTATCGTACTCCCAGGGAAGTGGCAACGGCTTAGTAGTAACTAGCCTCTTATCCTAACTCTTATCTTATGATCCAGTTATGCAATCTTCATCAAATATTTGATGAGAGGGTGATCCATTCTCCACTAGGTTCAAGTCTAATTAACCCTAGAAGTGTTTTAAAGATAAGTTCTGATTCTATGTTATACTGTTCCTATATGTTGATTGACCTATATTCGAGTGTTTTAGATATATCTTAGCCTGGAATGCAACTATGTTCTGTGTCTAAAGGTGTACCACATCTGAGTCTCTATGCTACCGCCCCCTATCATTAAGGTAAACGGCCCTACTCACGGTTCGAACAAAGACAGTTATGAAAGCCATATGTCACTTTCGGGGATCACTCTGAAGGCTCGTAATCGCTGGCATAACGCTCTACTCAGCCTACCTAGACTACTCTAAC
Source organism: Asclepias syriaca (assembly GCA_027405835.1). NCBI lineage: Eukaryota > Viridiplantae > Streptophyta > Magnoliopsida > Gentianales > Apocynaceae > Asclepias > Asclepias syriaca. Next base: position 6,840,773 of record CM049930.1, read on the forward strand.
AAGCCAGGTGTTCAGCATGTTATTTTATCTAGTATGGCAGACACCAATACTAATTGATGCCTGTTAAACTAAACAGGTTATGAATAGACCGTGGTTAGGAATTGTCTATAACCCTATTTTAGTTTAAAAGAAACTACATTAGACATGCAGACATAATGATTATTTAGCAGGTGGCTATTTCCGGAAAAACATAATAACTTCAACATACAAAACAACTATTCATAAAATCATAATCTGATATTCATAATTGATGTTTAGGACAAAGCAATAAAACATATAAGAGAGGGGTATGGGGACTGATGCCATAAAGAAATCACCCTTTACTTAGTCTCGCCTACAGAGCGTACTGCTGTATACGTCGTATTGCCCGCCCTGACTCTGCTCGCCAGAACCTTCGGAGGACGCTTCCTCAGCCTAGTAGCTAGACTTTACCTTACGTCCTGGGCTTAAGCCTAGCCCTGTGGACTGACTCTTCGAACGCCTAGAGCTCTCTTAGGGTCTCCTAACGAAACCCCGGGTATTCTATGAATACCGGAAACGAACCTATCTATAGAAACCTAAGATCTGAGATTATTTCTCAAAAACTAAAACAAAACACTAATAAGAAAGAAAACTGAGATCCGAGTCTCTGAGTGAGTTGTGTACTGGAAAATTGTACACTGGAAACCACTTAATGACTCAGATCGAGTGGAGAGGGATGAATTCAACTGCTGGAGGCCTGGGGTATTTATAGCAGCTTCCCGGAGTGAAAAATTCTGAAAAATTCGATGTGGGACAGCTTCTGGCGGCTCGAGACGCCCGTCCCGGTTCGGGACGCCCGTCCTGATTCGTTGACCAGGTTCGGGACGCCCGTCCTGGCGATTTGACCGGGTCGGGACGCCCGTCCCGGACCTTTGACCGGGTCAACATTTCCAAAAATTGCGTTTTTGCCCCAGAATTTGCTGTTTTCGTCTACTTTTCACCTGACACTTCCAAAATCATAAAAACCGTGAAATCAAGTAAATAGTAAACAATTAATGTCAATTTACTCTCAATTTCACATTAAAACATATATAAAAACATGCTAAAAATGTGATACGATTTTCGCGTATCAAAAGGCTAGTTACTACTAAGCCGTTACCACTTCCCTGGGAGTACGATATTTATTTAATAAAATCATAGATACTTTCCAACAGACTAGCTACACGATAGGTACTCTGCCTTAGGTTCTGGCTGATTAAGTGACACCATAGAGACTAAATGTGACAATTAGTCAATCACAGTCCTTAATTATTCATAATCAACATAGGGTAAAATAACACCTATTTAGCACATCGACTGGAACGCATCAGATTTTTGGCGCCGTTGCCGGGGAAATATCATAATGAATTTAGGATTATTGGCCACAATTCTAGAGACGTATGATAGGTAACGGTAGTAACCTAGACTTTTGATTTACACTTATCTTATACTAGTTAGACAATCACTTTCCTAAATATAGGATTATCATAACTAATTAATTTTAGATAATATCTGGAATTAAGACACTGAGGATAATCAAATTTTAGAAAATTATTCTAAAACCATATTGAGGAAATTTACCTGCTTTCTAAATAAAATTCAAAATCCATACAAATATTTTTCTTGCTTTCTTATTTCACTTTCCTACTTTTGTTATTTGTTATTTCTAACCAGACTTTGCACTCAGAGATGAAGAGAACAAGAGCAGCTACTAACCAGGCAAAGAAAACAGAAAACCCTGACACTCTAGGACTAAAGAAGACAAAGCCAGAAGGCCCATCTAGGCCTGCACCAGAAATACCACGAGGGACTCTTCCTTCACAACCAGTGGAAGTAACTCAAGCCCAGATGCCAGTGACCTAGTGAGACGATTCCTGAACGCCCGTGAGCTTAGTCCCACGGAAGAAGATCCTTCTGAGGATACCTTCCCTCCTAGAGAAGAACCCCAGAGATCTCCAGTTCATCCTCCTGCCCAGAGAGTTCCTATAAATCCACCACCTACTGACCAAACCCAAAATTCACCAACCTCTCCTGCATACACCCCAACACCTAACGATGGCACCCCTTCATCCGGGGGGAGTACTAACGGTTATCATTCAATGTTGTCTGTGCAGATAGATACGTTGGCTCAAAGGGTCTATGAGATGGACCAAGGGATTTCCAGCAGACTGTGTCATTTAGACCAACTTAGTCTGAATATCACAACTAACCTGGACCGACTCAGAGACACGGTCAGTCTTCAGGAGAACCAAGGTGCACAACTACTCCGAGAGATAGCTGATTTACGCAGTGAGCAGAACAGGCAGAGTGATGAGATGAGAGCCATACGCATAGAAATGCGAAGCATTCGAACAGAACTACAGGAGATCATAGATAAGGGTCGTTAAAAAAGGGAAGATTCTTTTACTTTTATTCTTAGAAAATAATTCGTTTGAACTGAACCTGAATAATTGACCCATATTTTTCTATTTTTCGAACTTTTTAAAGGGTCCTTTATATTCAATAATTTTCTTCAGACATTTTATTTCGAATTTCTATGAAAAAACAAAAGTTTTGCAAATACAGTTTATTTTTCACTAATTAAATTGTACAAACTTGGTTTTTTTTTCTAAAATTCTTGCTGGATTGGGATAAAATTAGGGTAGTCATGATTTTCGAAAAAGACTGAGGAATTTTTGCATAGAGTTTTTAACAACTTCTGAATTTAATTGGATAAACATGAAGCCTTGTTAAAAAATTATGATTATTTTTGGTATCTTGAGATTTTCAGGGAATTACGTGATACGCGAAAATCGTATCACCTTTTTAGCATGTTTTTATATATGATTTAGGGTGAAATTGAGGGTAAATTGATCTTAATTGTTCATTATTTACTTAATTTCACAGTTTTTATGATTTTGGAAGTGTCAGGTGAAAAGTAGACGAAAACAACAAATTTTGGGGCGAAAACACAATTTTTGGAAATGTTGACTTGGTCAAAGGGTCAGGACGGGCGTCCCAAACCCGGGATGGGCGTCCAAGACTCGGGACGGGCGTCCCAACCTGGTCAACAGACCAGGACTGGCGTCCCGAATCCCCAGATCCAGTCCCACATCAAATGTTTGATGAAAAATCACCTCGAGAAGCTGCTATAAATACCTCAGGCCTCCAACAGTTGATTTCATTCCTCTCCACTCGATCTGAGTCATTTAGTAGTTTCCAGTGTACACTTCTCTAGTACACAACTCACTCAGAGACTCGGATCTCAGTTTTCTTTCTTATCAGTGTTTTGTTTTAGTTTTTGAGAAATAGTCTCAGATCTTAGGCTTCTATTGATAGGTTCATTTCTGGTATTCATAGAATACCCGGGATTTCGTTAGGAGATCCTAAGAGGGCTCTAGGCGTTCGAAGAGTCAGTCCACAGGGCTGGGCTTAAGCTGGGTATTAAGGTAAAGCCCAGTTACTAGGATGAGGAAGCGTCCTCTGATGGTTCTGGCGAGCAGAGTCAAGGCAAGCAATACGACATATACAGCAGTACGCTCCGTCGGCGAGACTACGTAAAGGGTGATTTCTTTATGGCATCAGTCCCCATGTCCCTCTCTTATATGTTGTTATTGTGTTGTTCCAAATATTTATTATGAATACAAGATTACGATTTTTATGAATAGTTGTTTTATATGTTGACGATGTTATGTTTTTCCAGAAATAGCCACCTGCTTAACATTCACTATGTCTGCATGTCTAATGTGGTATTTTAAACTAAAGTTAGGGTTATAGACAATTCATAACCATGGTCTAATCATAACCTGTTTAGTTTAACAGGCATCAATTAGTATTGGTGTCTGCCATGCTAGATAAAATAACCTGCTGAACACCCTGTTTGTTAGAGTAGTCTAGGGTAAGCCGGGCCGAGTCCGATTATGCCGGCAGCTAGGGCAAGCGGTATGATCCCCGAAGTGACATAGGGCTTTCATGGATGCCTTCGTCCCGAACCGTGAGTAGGGCTGTCATTAAGGTAGTGCGGTTTATTAGAAACCTCGGATGTGGTACGCCTTTAGACACAGAACATAGTTGCAATCCAGGCTAAGACATGTCTAAAATACTCGAATATAGGTCAATCAACATATAGGAACAGTATAACATAGAATCAGGACTCATCTATAAAACACTTCTAGGAGTAATTAGACTTAAACCTAGTGGAGAATGGATCACCCTCTCATCAAAATCATTGATGAAGATTGCATAACTGGATCATAAGATAGGAGTTAGGATAAAAGGCTAGTTACTACTAAGCCGTTGCCACTTCCCTTGGAGTACGATATTTAACTTAATAAAATCGTAGATACTTTCCAACAGACTAGCTACATGATAGGTACTCTGCCTTAGGTTCTGGTTGATTAAGTGACAATAATTGAATGCTAAGTGACAGTTAGTAAGACTCAGTCCTTAATTACTCATAATCGACATAGGTAAATAAAGCCTATCTTTTAGCATACCAATCGGAACTGCATCAGATTTTTGGCGCCGTTGCCGGGGAAATATCATAATGAATTTAGGATTCCTGATCAAAATTCTAGAAGCTTATGATAGGTAATGGTAGTAACCTAGACCTTAGACCTACACTTATCTTACACTAGTTAGACAATCACTTTCCGAAATATAGGATTATCATAACTAATTAATTTTAGATATTATCTGGAATTAAGACATTTAGGATAATCAAATTTTAGAAAATCATTCTAAAACCATATTAAGGAAATTTAACTGCTTTCTAAAAACAAAAAGAAAAAAAATTGTTAAAAATTTAAAATCCAAAAAGAATGTATTTTTCTTGCTCAACGGTAAGTTGTTCTTCTTCCCTATCTCTTGTTCTTTCTTAGTTGTTTTTTTCGTACATTTGTTTCTCTTTTTCGTTTTTTTCCCTATTACTTTATTTCGAAAAAAATAAAAATGGAAATGAGGATAGAATATTTTTCTGAGTTGTCAATTTTTGGCTCAGGTTTTAATCTGGAAGAAATATCATTGTGGAATTTTCTTAGGTCATGCTTAGTCTATTAGACAAAATCATGAAATAAAATTTTCTTTAATAGACAAACCTCTGAGTATTCTAATGAGAAAGGATGTTCCTTTTGTTTGATGATAAATGCATGAGATTGTTTAAACCAAAAGGAATTACTGCACCCATTATGACATCACCTAATTGGAATTTGCTTTGTGAATTAATATGCGATGCTAGTGACCATGTAGTAATGACTGTTTTAGGAAATAGGCATGATTAGAACTTCATATTATACACTATGCAAGTAAGACCTTTTACTGATGTCTAGTAGAACCTTACCACCACTGAAAAGGGATTACTAGTTATTGCATATGCCTATGATACATTCATGCCATGCCTAGTCTAAACAATAGTATACACTGATTACTTTACTCTAAGATATCTGTTCAATAAAACTAATGATGAACCAAGATTGATTAGTTAAGTTCTATTGAATTTGATATAGAAAGACGGGATAAGAAAAAGGGCTAAAAATCTAGAAAGCAAACCTTTGGTCTAGATTAGAAAACCCCGAGTTAGAAGCTATTGATGAGACAGTCGTATCTGATAAACTTCTGAATGAGAAATTATTTGCTATGAATAATGATTCTCCTCCGTAGTTTACTGATATTACTAATTATCTAGTTGCTAATTATTCCCAAGTGATATGACTTATCAACAAAAGAAGAAATTCTTTGTTGATTTGGAATGTTACTCTAGGGAGATCCATTTTTCTATTTTGAATCATTGCAGGGTAAGTGATCAGAAGACGTGTCTCAGAAGATGAAGGACACAAGATTTTGGAGCATTGCCCTAAAGAATCTACGGGAGACCAATTGACTACTATCAACACTGTCCGGAAAGTGTTGAAAGCAGGATCTTGTTGACCCACCATATTCAAGGACTTTTGTATCTCTAATACAGTCCTGCGATGCTTGCCAAATAATAGGTAACACATCTTCCAGAGATCGTCTACCCCAGCAACGTACACAGAATGTTGCAACCTTTGATATCAGGGGTATTTCGAATCCTTTTCTCTTTCTTCCTTTGAACATAATTACATCATAGTAGTCGTGGAACACTTTTCAAAATGGCCTGAACCATAGGCATTACCTACTAATGATGTTAAAGTCATGTGCAGATTCTAGTTGTTTTCCAGATTTAGAGTGTCGATGTCTTAGGAAGAAATGTTCAACATGTGTATCAAATCTGTGAAGTCTGCTAAGTACCACACTTTAGCAGGGATTGCTATGGGAATGACTGACCATTCCAAAAGAGGTAGGAGTAGGTTACTGCAGAATGCTGCTCCAATGGGAGACGCATACAATCCCAACTAGAGGAATCATACGGGATTTAGCTGAGGAATAATTCGGAAGCTGGAAACTTTCAGAAGATACCACCACAGCAAAACCCCTACCCGCAGAATTAACAGATGAGATACTGACAACAATTAAAGCCAAACCAGTGTAAGCAAGTGATCTACCAAGTGGTATCGAAGGGTCGAAGGATATAGAAGAATTTGGCATTGTATCAGGAGCATAGCAATGGAGGAGCTTGCATTCCCTGCATACAATCAGCTGTGAGAAACCTCCTCGAGGAAGTTTTAAATACTTGGGCCCAGATCTACACCACTGGAGCCTCCTACCACCACGGCTTCGCCAAAGCTTCAGGTATCTTTTCTGCCATTCAAAAATTGCATGCAATACCTTCACTGACATTGGCAGGTAGGCACACTAATCCAAAGAAGTCTCAGTCTTAGGCACGTTCCTTCTGGACACGTTGCTACGATTATGAGAAACTTTGCAAATGATTCGAGGAATCAGTCCTTGGGCCTCGAGTCATTCATCAAATGGATAGGCCACTACCTGGATCTCGACATTGAAGGATCGGAGCTGACGTCATCTGTTCCAATATCTAGAGCTTGCAGAGTTAAGAACACCTCAGCAATAGCACATGACTAAGGTGAAGAGCCAATTGACAGATCAGAGAAGACCCTTCTGCTCGCGACATGAAGGGAGTTTTTCTAATCCTCATGATCCTTGACTTTTGTTTTCTTTGTTTTGTGTTCTGTTTTGTTATTTCCATTACCCTTCTTGTTTTATTTTCTCTCTTACCCTTAATTAGTCAAATAAGTGTGGGGTAAGAGTTCTTTGTTTTGTTTTCATTTCTTCTTGTTTGCAAATAAGCGTGGGGTACTTAGATATGCATGAACACTGAGGACAGTGCCAGACTTAAGTGTGGGGTAGCAGTGCACGGTGCACTGTAGTAGTTTGCAAAATTTTTTGCATGCTTTTGCTTGTTTTCCCCGTATTTTCACACCCTTCCAAACGTTTTTCAAAATTTTCCGTCTTTCAGACTTCTAAATGCAGTATGCTTGGTTAAACAATTGCTTACATCTATGATATGTAGGTAGTATGTTATGGTTAGTAGGAGATAATTGATGACTAGTGCTGAACTAATTGATTAGGAATAGGGAATTCCTGATAACTGAGCACAACTTTGTCTGGATTAGAGACCTCAGCCAATTGCCTGTTCGAGACTTAACTAGATAACATTAGACCAGTTGTGGATATATTGGCAGTTAGAATGACTAGATGAGACTTTGAGCTAAAAGTGAAAAGAAACAAAAGGAAGTTAATCAAATAAGGGTAGTTTGCTAGCGGCCTTCGCTACTCGAGCACCACTCCTTCGGGGAATTTAAAGCCTGATGCCCTAAGGTCGAGTAGATCTGGGAGTCATCGGAGTGGGACTCGCTACATGGGTAGTTGAAGTTGACGTGTTCTAAGCAGACTCAAAATACCCTGAATCTATAAAGAAAATAACTAAATGCTAAAACATTAAAAATCTGATCATCAAAGCTCAGAACTCAAAAAGTTATATGTTGTTAATATGTCTAGCGATGGGCCGAAGTGTTATCCGGTAGTAGTTAAGACAAGAGTACATTGTGTTGACTATCTGGTCTAGACTAGTACACACACTACACATCAGGAAGACCATGTGACTAAGAAAAAAAGTTCAACCTAGTTGTTGATTTGTTTTCTGCCTGATCATAACAAGCTACTAAAAACATCTGAGACCTTGTCATAGCAACCTAACCAGTCAGACCTGTGTTAAGACTTGTCTGAAGAATTTTTGGAATAAAAACATGACTAGGAATTTAAGTGACTGCACTACGGTTTAGAATCACTAACTTCAGGTAGACTTTGCTTGAGGATAAGCAAAAAGCTAAGTGTGGGGTTATTTGATACGCGAAAATCGTATCACCTTTTTAGCATGTTTTTATATATGATTTAGGGTGAAATTGAGGGTAAATTGATCTAAATTGTTCATTATTTACATAATTTCACAGTTTTTATGATTTTGGAAGTGTCAGGTGAAAAGTAGACGAAAACAGCAAATTTTGGGGTAAAAACGCAATTTTTGGAAATGTTGACTTGGTCAAAGGGTCAGGACGGCCGTCCCGACCCAGTCAAAGCACCGGGACGGGCGTCCCGACCGGGTCAATAGACCAGGACAGGCGTCCCGAACCCCCAGATCCAGTCCCACATTGAATTTTTGATGAAAAATCACCCCGGGAAGCTACTATAAATACCTCAGGCCTCCAACAGTTCATTTCATTCCTCTCCACTCGATCTGAGTCATTTAGTGGTTTCCAGTGTACACTTCTCCAGTACACAACTCACTCAGAGACTCGGATCTCAGTTTTCTTTCTTATTAGTGTTTTGTTTTAGTTTCTGAGAAATAGTCTCAGATCTTAGGCTTCTATAGATAGGTTCGTTTCTGGTATTCATAGAATACCCGGGATTTCATTAGGAGATCCTAAGAGGGCTCTAGGCATTCGAAGAGTCAGTCCACAAGGCTGGGCTTAAGTTGGGTATTAAGGTAAAACCTAGTTACTAGGCTGAGGAAGCGTCCTCAGAAGGTTCTGGCGAGCAGAGTCAGGGCGAGCAATACGACATATACAGCAGTACGCTCCGTCGGCGAGACTACGTAAAGGGTGATTTCTTTATGGCATCAGTCCCCATATCCCTCTCTTATATGTTGTTATTGTGTTGTTCCAAATATTTATTATGAATACAAGATTACGATTTTTATGAATAGTTGTTTTATATGTTGACGATGTTATGTTTTTCCAGAAATAGCCACCTGCTTAACATTCACTATATCTGCATGTCTAATGTGCTCTTTTAAACTAAAGTTAGGGTTATAGACAATTCCTAGCCACGGTCTAATCATAACCTGTTTAGTTTAACAGGCATCAATTAGTATTGGTGTCTGCCATGCTAGATAAAATAACCTACTGAACACCCTGTTTGTTAGAGTAGTCTAGGGTAAGCCGGGCCGAGTCTGATTATGCCGACGGCTAGGGCAAGCGGTATGATCCCCGAAGTGACATAGGGCTTTCATGGATGCCTTCGTCCCGAACCGTGAGTAGGGCCGTCATTAAGGTAGGGCGGTTTATTAGAAACCACGGATGTGGTACGCCTTTAGACACAGAACATAGTTGCAATCCAGGCTAAGACATGTCTAAAATACTCAAATATAGGTCAATCAACATATAGGAACAGTATAACATAGAATCAGGACTCATCTATATAACACTTCTAGGAGTAATTAGACTTAAACCTAGTGGAGAATGGATCACCCTCTCATCAAAATCATTGATGATGATTGCATAACTGGATCATAAGATAGGAGTTAGGATAAAAGGCTAGTTACTACTAAGTCGTTGCCACTTCCCTGGGAGTACGATATTTAACTTAATAAAATCGTAGATACTTTCCAACAGACTAGCTAAAATTAGTAATATTACCTATTGTACATGGCAAAGTGAAACAACCTGGATCTTTCTTTTTGGAAGGCAATTTGTTCAAGAGAACTGCCGAACATCCTTCATTAAGAATTACCTTGTCCATGTCAATCTTTCTTTTGTTACTAATAATATCCTTCAGAAATTTAGCATATTTAGGCATTTCAGAAATAACATCAAGAAAAGGTAAATTAACCTGAATTTTACCAAAAGTTTTGAAAAACCTCTCGAGTTGCTCCTTATCTTTATTCTGCATTAGTCTTGTAGGGTAAGGTACTCTTGGCCGGTACTCAAGGATGGACTCTTTCTTCTCTTTCTCTGCTACTTTGTTTTCAACTACTGACGGTGTTAATTCCTCAGAGCTATCTTCTTTTTCCTGTACAAAAGTAGAAGTGTGAGAAGATTTTGGGAAAGAAGGATTTAGAGTTTTACCAGATCTCAGAGTTAAGGTATTGCAATCATTTAATGGGTCGGTCCCAGTGTTGCTGAATAGCGTTCCATGTGACTGATGGGTTGATAACTGTCCCATTTGTCTTTCTAATGTCTGCAAGGAGGCTTGTGTGTCCCTGACTATCTGCTCAATTTGCATCTGCCTATTCTCATTTTGTTGAATTCTTTCTGCATGAGCTTCCTGGACCTTCCTGTTTGACTCTATCATCTCCTTGTTAGAGTCGGCAATGCCTTGCAGTATGTCCCTGAATTCTTGCATGGGGTCGATTGGAATGATGTAATTCTTTGGTGCGGGCAGAGCGACTTGATATACTGGCTGAACGCTTTTCCCTTGTTGAAAAGCATTCAATTGATTAGTAATGCTGGCCTTCAGTGCCTCAAATTGATCATCAGTGGATGCGATGGCCGCATTTACTGGTTGCTTCTTAGCTCGATCACTTGTCCGCCAGTTCTTGCTATTCCTATATAGTCTCTCCAGAGCGTTTCTAGCATCTGCATCACTCATTCCATTGAAACCGCTATGGGGATTGAGTCTATCAAGAACTTGCTTGCCCATGTCCGTCATACCCCCGTAGAATTGCTGGATCAGCAAGGCTTCGGTAAGTCCATGTTGGGGGCAGAGCCTGAGTAGCTCCTTGAATCTGTCCCAAGCTTCGATCACTGTCTCATCAGCAGCTTGAGTAAAACTGGACAGAGCCCTTCGGTATTCTAGGACTCTTGCTGCAGAGTAGTACTCTTCTAGGAAGGCTTTGCTTAACTCATCCCAAGAGGTGATGGAGTTATTGGGTAGCTGGGCCAACCATCTCTTAGCTCTGTCCCTCAGTGAGTAGGGAAAAAGGTTGAGTTTGGTTACTTCTGCAGTATGATCTCCCTTGAGGCCTTCGCAGAGAGAAGAGAAATCAGATAGGTGTTCCAGTGGATTCTCGGTTGCAGTTCCTCCAAACTGAACTCGATTAATGATCAACTGGATCACATTCGGTTTAAGATCATAGCGAGGGTTCCCAGGGATTTGGATGGCCGATGATACTGGAACAGTCTGTGGCTGGATGTAGGATTCGAGGGGAGGTCTTTCAGCAGCCATTTCTGTTCTTCGTCTATTAGCTGTACGAATGAGACGTTCAGGATTCTCAACTGGTGTTTCAAGGTTAGCTTCTGAAGTTCGAGTCATGCAACTACAGAGAAGAATACGTTTGAGCCTGAGCAAACTGGTTAGTGGAGTTACACGGGAAGTGAAAAAAAAAATCGGAAGAAAAACAACTATTTAACTATGAAAGGGAAAAAGAAAAAAATAATATAAAAGATAGGAAACTTACCATTGAACAAGAAAAATACAATCTTTTTGGATTTTAAATTTTTAACATTTTTTTTCTTTTTATGTTTAATTTCGAAAGCAATTAAATTCCCTCAATATGGTTTTAGAATAATTTTCTAAAATTTGATTATCCTAAGTGTCTTAATTCCAGATAATATCTAAAATTAATTAGTTATGATAACCCTATATTTTGGAAAGTGATTGTCTAACCAGTATAAAATAAGTGTAGGTCCAAAGTCTAGGTTACTACCGTTACCTATCATAAGTCTCTAGAATTTTGATCAGGAATCCTAAATTCATTATGATATTTCCCCGGCAATGGCGCCAAAAATCTGATGCGATTCTGGTTGACGTGCTAAATAGGTGTTATTTTACCCTATGTTGATTATGAATAATTAAGGACTGTGATTGACTAATTGTCACATTTAGTCTCTATGGTGTCACTTAATCAGCCAGAACCTAAGGCAGAGTACCTATCGTGTAGCTAGTCTGTTGGAAAGTATCTACGATTTTATTAAGTTAATTATCGTACTCCCAGGGAAGTGGCAACGGCTTAGTAGTAACTAGCCTTTTATCCTAACTCTTATCTTATGATCCAGTTATGCAATCTTCATCAAATACTTTGATGAGAGGGTGATCCATTCTCCACTAGTTTAAGTCTAATTGATCCTAAAGTGTTTATAGATGAGTTCTGATTCTATGTTATACTGTTCCTATATGTGATTGACCTAATCTTCGAGTATTTTAGACATGTCTTGGCCTGGATTGCAACTATGTTCTGTGTCTAAAGGCTACCACATCTGAGTTTCTACGCTACCGCCCCATCGTTAAGGGTAACGGCCCTACTCACGGCTCGGACTAAAGTCAGCAATGAACGGTACCCTATGTCACTTCGGTATCATGCTCTCGTCTCATAAACCGCGGCATAACACTCTACTCAGCCTACCAGATACTTTCAACCAACAGGGTGTTCCGCAGATTATTTTACTAGTATGGCAGACACCAATACTAATTGATGCCTGTTAAACTAACAGGTTATGAATAGACCGTGATTAGGAATTGTCTATAACCCTAATTTCAGTTTAAAAGAACGGCAATAGACATGCAGACATAATGAATATTTAAGCAGGTGGCCATTTCCGGAAAATCATAATAACTTCAGCATAATAAACAGATATTCATAAGAATCGTAATCTGATATTCAAATTAATATTTAGATAAAACAATTCGTAAACATACAGAACCTCGTCTAGGGGACCCACTGTCATAAAGTAATCACCACTCTATGCAGGTCCAGCCGGCGCTGCAGCTCCTGTATGCTCCTAACTGCTCGATCCTACTCTGCTCGGCAGAGCCTTCGGAGAACGCTCCTCAGACCTAGTAGCAATTGCTTTACCTTACATCCCGGGCTTAAGCAAATTGCCCTAATCTGACTAAGAACACGCACCCTATCTCTCTCTTAGGATCTCCTAACGAAATCCCGGTATTCTATGAATACCAAAAACGAACCTATCTATAGAAACCTAAGATCTGAGACTATTTCTCAGAAACTAAAACAAAACACTAATAAGAAAGAAAACTGAGATCCGAGTCTCTGAGTGAGTTGTGTACTAGAGAATTGTACACTGGACACCACTAAATGACTCAGATCGAGTGGAGAGGAATGATTTCAACTCCTGGAGGCCTGCGGTATTTATAGCAGCTTTCTAGAGTGAAAAATTCCAAAAAATTCGATGTGGGACAAATTCTGGTGCTTCGGGACGCCCGTCCTGGTGGTCTGACTGGGTCGGGACGCCCGTCCCGAATTCGGGACGCCCATCCCGGACCGTTGACCAAGTCAACATTTCCAAAAATTGCATTTTTGCCCCAAATTTTGCTGTTTTCGTCCAATTTGCTCCTGAAACTTCCAAAATCGAAATTTAAGCAATATTATGTCAATTTGATTCAATTAAGATCAAATACATTCAAATATGGCCCTAATTTATGTCTAAAAACATGCTAAAAAGGGTATATGATTTGTGCACATCAATTGTCTAACTTAATCAATCAGAGCCTAAGGCAGAGTACCTATCGTGTAGCTAGTCTGTTGGAAAGTATCTACGATTTTATTAAGTTAAATATCGTACTCCCAGGGAAGTGGCAACGGCTTAGTAGTAACTAGCCTTTTATCCTAACTCCTATCTTATGATCCAGTTATGCAATCTTCATCAATAACTTTGATGAGAGGGTGATCCATTCTCCATTAGGTTTAAGTTTAATTAAGCCTAAAAGTATTTTATAGATAATGTCCTGATTCTATGTTATATTGTTCCTACATGTTGATTGACCTATCTTCGAGTATTTTAGATGCATCTTAGCCTGGATTGCAACTATATTCTGTGTCTAAAGGCGTACCACATCCAAGATCTCTAATAAACCGCCCTACCTTAATGACGGTCCTACTCACGGTTCGGAACGAAGGCATCCATGAACGGTACCCTATGTCACTTCGGTATCATGTTGCTTGCCCTAGCCGGCGGCATAATCGGACTCAGCTCGGCCTACCTAGACTACTTTAATAGGCAGGGTGTTCTGCAAGTTATTTTATCTAGCATGGCAGACACCAATACTAATTGATGCCTGTTAAACTAAATAGGTTATGATTAGACCGTGGTTAGGAATTGTCTATACCCCTAACTTTAGTTTAAAAGAGCACATTAGACATGCAGACATAATGAATATTTAGCAGGTGGCTATTTTCAGAAAATCATAACAACTTCAACATATAAAATAGATATTCATAAGAATCGTAATCTGATATTCAAATTAATATTTAGATAAAACAATTCGTAAACATACAAAACCTCGTCTAGGGGACCCACTGTCACAAAGTAATCACCACTCTATGCAGGTCCAGCCGGCGCTGCAGCTCCTGTATGCTCCTGACTGCTCGATCCTACTCTGCTTGGCAGAGCCTTCGGAGAACGCTCCTCAGACCTAGTAGCAATTGCTTTACCTTACATCCCGGGCTTAAGCAAATTGCCCTAATCTGACTAAGAACACGCACACTATCTCTCTCTTAGGATCTCCTAACGAAATCCCGGTATTCTATGAATACAAAAAACGAACCAATCTATCGAAGCCTAAGATTTGAGACTATTTCTCAGAAACTAAGAAAATGAAATACTAAAGAAAGAAAGAAAACTGAAACTGAAACCCGAGTCTCTCAGTGACTTGTGTACTCGAGAATTGTACACTGGAAGTCTCTGAATGACTCAGATCGAGTGGAGAGTGATGATTTCAACTCATGGAGGCCTGGGGTATTTATAGCAGCTTTATAGAGTGAAAATCTCCAAAACTTTCGATGTGGGACAGCTTCTGGTGCTTCGGGATGCCTGTCCTAGATTAGGGCACCCATCCTGGTGGTTTGACTGGGTCGGGACGCCCATCCCGAACCGTTGACCAAGTCAGCATTTCCAAAAATTGCATTTTTACCCAAAAATTTGTTGTTTTTGTCTACTTTTCACCTGACACTTCCAAAATCATAAAAACTGTGAAATTGAGTAAACAACAATCAATTAAGATCGATTTCCTATCAATTTCACCCTAAATCATATATAAAAACATGATAAAAAAGGTATATGATTTTCGCGTATCAGATAACCCCACACTTAGCTTTTTGCTTGTCCTCAAGCAAAGTCTACCTGAAGTTAGTGATTCTAAATCATATGTGCAGTCACTTAAATTTCTAGTCATGTTTTTATTCCAAAAATTCTTCAGACAATTCTTAATACAGGTCTAACTGGTTAGGTTGCTATGACAAGGTCTCAAATGTCTCTAGTAGATTGTTAGGATTGAGCAGAAAACAATTTAACAACTCGGTTGAACTCTTCTCTTAGTCATAAGGTCTTCCTGATGTGTAGTGTGTGTACTAGTCCAGACCAGATAGTCAACACAATAAACTCTTGTCTTAACTATTATCAGATAACACTTCGACCTGTCACTAGACACACTAACAACAGATAACTTTCTGAGTTCTATGTTTTGGTGATCAGATTTTAATTATTTAGCTCTTATTGATTTCTTTCGTTTATAGATTCAGGGTATTTTGAGTCTGCTTAGAACACGTCAACTTCAACTACCCATGTAGCAAGTCCCACTTCGATGACTCCCAGATCTACATGACCTTAGGGCATCAGGCTTTAAGTTCCCCGAAGGAGTGGTGCTCGAGTAGTGAAGGCCGCTGGCAAACTACCCTATATTCTCATTATCATTTTTTTTCTTTTCCTTTCACTTTTAGCTCAGAGTCTCATCTAGTCATTCTAGTTGTCAATGCATCCTACAACTGGTCTACTTTTATCCAGTTAAGTCTTGAAAAGGTAATTGGCTGACGTCTCTAATCTAGA
Source organism: Asclepias syriaca (assembly GCA_027405835.1). Classification (NCBI taxonomy): domain Eukaryota; kingdom Viridiplantae; phylum Streptophyta; class Magnoliopsida; order Gentianales; family Apocynaceae; genus Asclepias; species Asclepias syriaca. Next base: position 6,856,747 of record CM049930.1, read on the forward strand.
CTAAGTTGTGCTCTTTTATCAGGACTTCCCTACTCCTAATCAATAAGTTCAACAATAGTCATCAATTGTCTCCTACTAACCATAACATACTACCTACATATCATAGACATAAGCAATTGTTTAACCAATCATAATGCATTTAGAAGTCTGAAAGAATGAAAAATTTTGAAAACAATTTTGGAAGGGTGTGAAATTACAGGGAAAACATGCAAAATCATGCAAAATTTTCAAAATACTACAGTGCACTGTGCACTGCTACCCCACACTTAATTCTGGCACTGTCCTCAGTGTTCATACATTTCTCAACTACCCCACACTTATTTGAAAACAAGAAACAAAAACAAAATAGAAAACTCTTACCCCACACTTATTTGACTAACTAAGGGTAAGAGAGAAAATAAAATAACCAAAGAAATAACAAAACAGGACACAAAAAATGAAGAAAATAAAAGTAAAGGAAGATGAGATTAGAAAAACTCCCTTCTTGCCTCGAGCAGAAGGGTTTTCTCTGGGCTGTCAATTGACTCTTCACCTTAGCCATGTGCTATTGCTGAGGTGTTCTTGATTCTGCAATCTCTAGATATTGGAACGGATGACGTCAGCTCCGATCCTTCATTGTCGAGCTCCAGGTAGTGGCATGTCCATTTGAGGAATTGCTCAATCCCCAAGGACTGTTTCCTCGAATCATTTGTAAGGTTTCTCATAATCATAGCAACGTGTCCAGGGGGAACGTGTCTAGGAATGAGACTTCTTGGGATTTGTGTGCCTTCTTACCAATGTTAGTAAAGGTATTGCATGCAAGTCTCGAATGGAAGAAAAGATACCTGAAGTTTTGGCGAAGCTGTGGTGGTAGGGGGCTCCAGTTGTGTAGATCTGGGACCAAGTATTTGAGACTTCCTTGGGGAAGTTTCTCACAGCTGATTGGTATGCAGGGAATGCAAGCTCCTCCATTGCTATGCTCCTGATACAACGCCAAATTCCTCTATATCCTTCGACCCTTCGTTACCTCTTGGTAGATCACTTGCTTGCACTGGTCTGGCTTTAATTGTTGCCAGTATCTCATCTGTTGATTCTGCGGGTAGGGGTTTTGCTGTGGTGGTATCTTCTGAAAGTTTCCAGCTTCCGAATTATTCCTCAGCTAAATCCCGTTGATACGCGAAAATCATATCACCTTTGTAGCATGTTTTTATGTATGAATTTGGGTGAAATTGAAGGTAATTTGATCTTGATTGTTCATTATTTACTTAATTTCACAGTTTTTATGATTTTGGAAGTGTCATGTGAAAAGTAGACGAAAACAGCAAATTTTGGGGCAAAAACGCAATTTTTGGAAATATTAACTTACTCAACGGGTCAGGACGGGCGTCCCGAACCCGGGACGGGCGCCCTGACCCAGTCAACCCACCGGGACGGGCGTCCCGACCTGGTCAACAGATCAGGACGGGCGTCCCAATCTGAGACGGGCGTCCCGAACCCCCAGATCCAGTCCCACATCGAATTTTTGCTGAAAAATCACCCCGGGAAGCTGCTATAAATACACCAGGCCTCCAACAGTTGAATTCATTCCTCTCCACTCGATCTGAGTCATTTAGTGGTTTCTAGTGTACAATTCTCTGGTACACAACTCACTCAGAGACTCGGATCTCAGTTTTCTTTCTTATTAGTGTTTTGTTTTAGTTTTTGAGAAATAGTCTCAAATCTTAGGCTTCTATAGATAGGTTCGTTTCTGGTATTCATAGAATACCCGGGATTTCGTTAGGAGATCCTAAGAGGGCTCTAGGCGTTCGAAGAGTCAGTCCACAGGGCTGGGCTTAAGCTGGGTATTAAGGTAAAGCCCAGTTACTAGGCTGAGGAAGCGTCCTCCGAAGGTCCTGGTGAGCAGAGTCAGGGCGAGCAATACGACATATACAGCAGTACGCTCCGTCGGCGAGACTACGTAAAGGGTGATTTCTTTATGGCATTAGTCCCCATGTCCCTCTCTTATATGTTGTTATTGTTTTGTTCTAAATACATATTATGAATACGAGATTACGATGTTTATGAATAGTTGTTTTATATGTTGACGTTATTATGTTTTTCCGGAAATAGCCACCTGCTAAATATTCACTATGTCTGCATATTTAATGTGCTCTTTTAAACTAAAGTTAGGGTTATAGACAATTCCTAACCACGGTCTAATCATAACCTGTTTAGTTTAACAGGCATCAATTAGTATTGGTGTCTACCATGCTAGATAAAATAACCTGCTGAACACCCTGCATGTTAAAGTAGTCTAGGTAGGGGCCGAGCCGAGTCCGATTATGCCGGCGGCTAGGGCAAGCGGTATGATCCCCGAAGTGACATAGGGCTTTCATGGATGCCTTCGTCCCGAACTGTGAGTAGGGCCGTCATTAAGGTAGGGCGGTTTATTAGAGACCTCGGATGTGGTACGCCTTTAGACACAGAACATAGTTGCAATCCAGGCTAAGATATATCTAAAATACTCGAATATAGGTCAAACAACATGTAGGAACAATATAACATAGAATCAGGACTCATCTATAAAACACTTCTAGGTTTAATGACTTTAACATCATTAGTAGGTAATGCGTGTGGTTCATGCCATTTTGAAAAGTGTTCCACGACTACTATGATGTAATTATGTTCAAAGGAAGAAAGAGAAAAGGATTCGAAATACCACTGATATCAACGGTTGCAACATTCTGTGTACGTCGCTGGGGTAGATGATCTCTGGAAGATGTGTTACATGTTATTTGGCAAGCATCGCAGGACTGTATCAGAGATAAAAAAGTCCTTGAATATGGTGGGTCAACAAGATCCTGCTGATACGCGAAAATCGTATCACCTTTTCAGCATGTTTTTATGTATGAATTTGGGTGAAATTGAAGGTAATTTGATCTTGATTGTTCATTATTTACTTAATTTCATAGTTTTTCTAATTTTGGAAGTGTCAGGAGAAAAGTAGACGAAAACAGCAAATTTTGGGGCAAAAACACAATTTTTGGAAATGTTGACTCGGTCAAAGGTTCAGGACGGGCGTCCCGAACCCGGGATGGGCGTCCCGACCAAGTCAAGGCATCGGGACGGGCGTCCAGGACCCGGGACGGGCGTCCCGACCTGGTCAACAGATCAGGATGGGCGTCCCAATCCGGGACGGGCATCCCGAACCCCCAGATCCAGTCCCACATCGAATTTTTGCTGAAAAATCACCCCGGGAAGCTGCTATAAATACCCCAGGCCTCCAGCAGTTGAAATCATTCCTCTCCACTCGATCTGAGTCATTTAGTGGTTTCTAGTGTACAATTCTCTAGTACACAACTCACTTAGAGACTCGGATCTCAGTTTTCTTTCTTATTAGTGTTTTGTTTTAGTTTCTGAGAAATAATCTCAGATCTTAGGCTTCTATAGATAGGTTCGTTTCTGGTATTCATAGAATACCCGGGATTTCGTTAGGAGATCCTAAGAGGGCTCTAGGCGTTCGAAGAGTCAGTCCACAGGGCTGGGCTTAAGCTGGGTATTAAGGTAAAGCCCAGTTACTAGGTTGAGGAAGCGTCCTCCGAAGGTCCTGGTGAGCAGAGTCAGGGCGAGCAATACGACATATACAGCAGTACGCTCCGTCGGCGAGACTACGTAAAGGGTGATTTCTTTATGGCATCAGTCCCCATGTCCCTCTCTTATATGTTGTTATTGTTTTGTTCTAAATACATATTATGAATACGAGATTACGATGTTTATGAATAGTTGTTTTATATGTTGACGTTATTATGTTTTTCCGGAAATAGCCACCTGTTAAATATTTACTATGTCTGCATGTTTAATGTGCTCTTTTAAACTAAAGTTAGGGTTATAGACAATTCCTAACCACGGTCTAATCATAACCTGTTTAGTTTAATAGGCATCAATTAGTATTGGTGTCTACCATGCTAGATAAAATAACCTGCTGAACACCCTGCATGTTAAAGTAGTCTAAGTAGGGGCCGAGCTGAGTCCGATTATGCCGGCGGCTAGGGCAAGCGGTATGATCCCCGAAGTGACATAGGGCTTTCATGGATGCCTTCGTCCCGAACTGTGAGTAGGGCCATCATTAAGGTAGGGTGGTTTATTAGAGACCTCGGATGTGGTACGCCTTTAGACACAGAACATAGTTGCAATCTAGGCTAAGATGCATCTAAAATATTCGAATTTAGGTCATTCAACATATAGGAACAGTATAACCTAGAATCAGAACTCATCTATAAAACACTTCTAGGATTAATTAGACTTAAACCTAGTGGAGAATGAATCACTCTCTCATCAAAGTATTTGATGAAGATTGCATAACTGGATCATAAGATAGGAGTTAGGATAAAAGACTAGTTACTACTAAGCTGTTGCCACTTCCCTGGGAGTACGATAATTAACTTAATAAAATCGTAGATACTTTCCAACAGACTAGCTACACGATAGGTACTCTGCCTTAGGTTCTGGCTGATTAAGTGACACCATAGAGACTAAATGTGACAATTAGTCAATCACAGTCCTTAATTATTCAGAATCAACATAGGGTAAAATAACACATATTTAGCACGTCAACCGGAATCGCATCAGATTTTTGGCGCAGTTGCCGGGGAAATATCATAATGAATTTAGGACTCCTGATCAAAATTCTAGACACTGATCAAAATTCTAGATACTTATGATAGGTAGCGGTAGTAACCTAGACCTTAGACCTAACACTTGTTTTATGCTAGTTAGACAATCAGTTTCCGAAATATAGGATTATCATAACTAATTGATTTTAGATAATATCTGAAATTAAGACACTTAGGATAATCAAATTTTAGAAAATCATTCTAAAACCATATTGAGGAAATTTAACTGCTTTCGAAAAAAAAAAGAAAAAAAAAATTTAAAAATTTAAAAACTGAAAAAATGTATTTTTCTTGCTCAATGGTAAGTTGTTCTTTTCCCCATCTCTTGTTCTTTCTTGATTGTTTTCTTAGTTGCTCTTTTTCGTGTTTTTCTTCTATTATTTAATTTCGAATAAAAATGGAAATGAGGATAAAATATGTTTTCTTCTGAGTTGTAAAATTTTGGCTTAGATTTTTATTGGGAAGAAACTTCATTTTAGAATTTTCTTAGAGTCATACCGGCTTTATTAGGATGAGTTATGAAATAATTTTTCCATAATAGCTAGACCTTTGAATGTTCTATCGAAAAAAAGGATGTTCCTTTTGTTATGTTGATAATTGCATGAGATCTTTTAAACCAAAAGGAATTACTGCACCCATTAGGGCATCACCTGATTGAAATCTGCTTTTTGAATGAATATGTGATATAATGATGTAGTAAGAATTGTTTTAGGATAGAAAGATGATAAGAAAGTTCATACATGATAAATTCCGATCTTATCTAGTTTTGTCTAGAAACAATAGGTGACACTGATCACTCCAAGATATCTGTGTTCAATAAAACTAATGATGAACCATACTTGATTAAGTTAGGTTTTATTGTTACTTGAACTTGATATAGAATAAAGGGATAAGAAAAATGGTTGAAAATCTAGAAAGCAAACCATTGGTCTAGATTAGAAAACTCAGAGTTAGAGGCTAGTGTAATACTGATAAATTTCTGGATGAAAACTTATTTGCATTGTTTGCTATGTATAATAATTCTCATCTGTGGTTTATTGCAAATTATCTAGTCACTGAATAAGTTCCAAGTGATATGACTTATCAGCAAAAGAAGAAATTCTTTGCTGATTTGAAATATTACTACTGGGCAGTTTCTCTTCTATTTCAAATTTTTGCAGATCAGTTGATCAGAAGATGTGTCTCAGAAGATGAAGGACACAAGATTTTGGAGCATTGCCCTAAAGAATCTACGGGAGACCAATTGATGGCTATCAATACTGTCTGGAAAGTGTTGAAAGCAGGATCTTGTTGACCCACTATATTCAAGGATTTTGTATCTCTGATATAGTCTTGCGATGCTTGCCAAATAACAGGTAACACATCCTTCAGAGATCATCTACCACAACAAGGTACACAAAGTTTTACAATCTTTTTGATATCTGGGGGTATTCATTAAATCCTTTCTTTTTCTTTCTTTTGAACATAATTACATCATAGTAGTCGTGGAACATTTTTTTCAAAATGGCCTGAACCACAGGCATTACAACTAATGATGTTAAAGTCATGTGCAAATTCTAGGAGAAATTGTTTTCCAGATTCAGAGTGCCAATGTCTTAGGAAGAACCGTTGAACCTGTGTATCAAATCTGTGAAGTCTGCTAAGTACCACACTTTAGCAGGGATTGCTATGGGAATGACTGACCATTCCAAAAGAGGTAGGAGTAGGTTACTGTAGAATGCTGCTCCAATGGGAAATGCATACAATTCCATCTAGAGGAATCATACGGGATTTAACTGAGGAGTAATTCAGAAGCTGGAAACTTTTAGAAGATACCACCACATCAAAACCCCTACCCGCAGAATCAACAGATGAGATACTGGCAACAATTAAAGCCAGACCAGTAGAAGCAAGTGATCTACCAAGAGGTAACGAACGGTCGACAGATATAGAGGAATTTGGCATTGTGTCGGGAGCATAGCAATGGAGGAGCTTGCATTCCTTGCATACCAATCAGCTGTGAGAAACTTCCCCGAGGAAGTCTCAAATACTTTGGCCCAGATCTATACAACTGGAGCCCCTACCACCACAGCTTTGCCAAAACTTCAGGTATCTTTTCTTCCATTCGAGACTTGCATGCAATACCTTCACTAACATTGGCAGGTAGGCACACCAATCCAAAGAAATCTCATTCCTAGACACGTTCCTTCTGGACACGTTGCTACAATTACGAGAAACTTTGCAGATGATTTGAGGAAACAGTCCTTGGGGCTTGAGTCATTCATCAAATGGATATGCCACTACCTAGAGCTCGATGATGGGTTTCCGACCGATGTGCTAAATATGTGTTATTTTACCCTATGTTGATTATGAATAATTAAGGACTGTGATTGACTAATTGTCACATTTAGTCTCTATGGTGTCACTTAATCAGCCAGAACCTAAGGCAGAGTACCTATCGTGTAGCTAGTCTGTTGGAAAGTATCTACGATTTTATTAAGTTAAATATCGTACTCCCAGGGAAGTGGCAACGGCTTAGTAGTAACTAGCCTTTTATCCTAACTCCTATCTTATAATCCAGTTATGCAATCTTCATCAAATACTTTGATGAGAGGGTGATTCATTCTCCACTAGGTTTCAGTCTAATTAATCCTAGAAGTGTTTTATAGATGAGTCTTGATTCTATGTTATACTGTTCCTATATGTTGTTTGACCTATATTCGAGTATTTTAGATATATCTTAGCCTGGATTGCAACTATGTTCTGTGTCTAAAGGCGTACCACATCCGAGGTCTCTAATAAATTGCCCTACCTTAATGACGGCCCTACTCACGGTTCGGGACGAAGGCATCCATGAAAGCCCTATGTCACTTCGGGGATCATACCGCTTGCCCTAGCCGCCGGCATAATCGGACTCAGCTCGGCCCCTACCTAGACTACTTTAACAGGCAGGGTGTTCAACATGTTATTTTATCTAGCATGGCAGACACCAATACTAATTGATGCCTGTTAAACTAAACAGGTTATGATTAGACCGTGGTTAGGAATTGTCTATACCCCTAACTTTAGTTTAAAAGAGCACATTAAACAAGCAGACATAGTGAATATTTAGTAGGTGGCTATTTCTGGAAAAACATAATAACGTCAACATATAAAACAACTATTCATAAACATCGTAATCTCGTATTCATAATATGTATTTAGAACAAAACAATAACAACATATAAGAGATGGACATGGGGACTGATGCCATAAAGAAATCACCCTTTACGTAGTCTCGCCGACGGAGCGTACTGTGTATATGTCGTATTGCTCGCCCTGACTCTGCTCACCAGAACCTTCGGAGGACGCTTCCTCAGCCTAGTAACTGAGCTTTACCTTAATACCCAGCTTAATCCCAGCCCTGTGGACTGACTCTTCGAACGCCTAGAGCCCTCTTAGGATCTCCTAACGAAATCCCGGGTATTCTATGAATACCAGAAACGAACCTATCTATCGAAACCTAAGATCTGAGACTATTTCTCAGAAACTAAAACAAAACACTAATAAGAAAGAAAACTGAGATTCGAGTCTCTACGTGAGTTGTGTACTAGAGAAGAGTACACCGGAAACCACTAAATGACTCAGATCGAGTGGAGAGGAATGATTTCAACTGCTGGAGGCCTGGGGTATTTATAGCAGCTTCCCGGGGTGATTTTTCAGCAAAAATTTGATGTGGGACTGGATCTGGGGGTTCGGGACGCCGATGTATTGGCAATCAAAATGACTAGATGATGCTCTGAGCTGAAAGTGAAAAGAAAAAAAAGAGTTAACTAAATAGGGTAGTTTGCAAGCGGTATTTGCTACTCGAGCACCACTCCTTAGGGGAACTTAAAAGCCTGATGCCCTAAGGTTGTGTAGGTCTGGGAGTCATCGGAGTGGGACTCGCTACATGGGTAGTTAAAGTTGACGTGTGAAAGCAAACACAAAATACCCTGAAAAATCAATTTAAAAAATACATAGCCCAGTGTATTCTTCTATTGAAATGCCTAATTGAAAATCTTGTCACCAAAGCTCAGAAATTAGAAGGTTGTTTGTTGTTGGTATGTCTAGCGTCGAAGTATTATCTGGTAAGAGTCAAGATGAGAGTATATTGTGTTGACAATCTAGTCTGGACTAGTACACACTACACATCGGGAAGACCTTGTGACTGAGAGAAGAGTTCAATTTAGTTATTAAGTTGTTAACCCTTCTTGACTATGATAATCTACTAGAGACATTTGAGACCTTGTCATGGCAACTGAACCATTCAGACCTGTGTTGTGAATTATCTGATTCAGTGATAAATTTTGGAGTAAAAACATGACTAGAAATTTTAAGTGACGACACTTATGATTTAAAATCACTAATTTCAGGTAGACTTAGCTTGAGGACAAGCAAAAAGCTAAGTATGGGGTTATATGATATGCATAAATCATATCACTTTTTTTGCATGTTTTTAGGCACAATTTAAGCCGAAATCGGTGTTAAATCGTTATCAATTGACTGTTATTAACTTGATTTCACATTTTTTTGTGATTTTGGAAGTGCCATGTGAAAAGTGCAAGAAAATGCCAATTTCAGGGCAAAAACGTGATTTTCAGAAGTTCGGAAGTTGGGATGGGCGTCCAAAACCCAGGACGGGCGTCCTGGCCTAGTCAACAGACCAGGACGGGCATCCAGGACTTGGGATGACCATCTTGACCTGGTCAACAGGCCGGGACGGGCGTCCCAAATGCCTGGTCAAAGTCCCACATCGAATTTTTGAGAGAAATTCACCCAGTTCCCCTACTATAAATACCCCAGGCCTTCCTCAGTTGAATTCATTCCACTCCACTCGATCTGAGTCATTTAGTGACTTCAAGTATACATTTTTCTATAATATACAAGTCACTTAGTGATTTCAGGTTTTAGTATAGGTATATTTATTAGTTTTAGAGAGTGTCTCGTGTTCTTCGTTTCTGAGAGTCTGTCTCAGATCTGGAGGAATAACGGTGGGCGATCTCGATTAAACTAATTTGGGCAGTAGGGTGATCTCAGACCCGAGTAATTCTCTACCCATTTCCTCATTTTGTCCATTGTCTTGTATAAACTCGTACTTGAATGTTGGGTATGAGTTGGAGACGAGATTTCAGGATTAATTAAACGTGTTTTGTAATAGAATTACTCTTTATGGCCATAGGAGCATTTTATTCCATTACTTTAATTCTTGGATTTCGTTATTCCCAGTACTGAATATGTATTTATAACCTAAAGTTGATGTGGCTTAGTTAAGTATGAACATGTTGAGTACACTGTTTGGAATACAATGATGAATATGTTGTAGCATTGTTTTCTGTTTTTATGATTACTGCTTGTATGGGGCATGCTTGGTTTATCCATTTAATTACTTAAATTGATTTAGCATCACTTGCGGTTACGACTGTCCAAAGTATGAATCGAACTATTATTTGGCTTTCCAACGGAAGGGAGCTAGTGGACAAGATGATTACGTGGCACTAGATTGAGACGCATGACCGTGCGCTCAACATTGTAGGGGACATAACCAAATTCACTAACTAGTGTAGTTCTAGGTCAACGGTACTTCGCACTCCATGAGATGATGTTATCGGGGATCTAGACTAGTAGATCAAGTAATCTAGACTAGTATAGCTTTAATCTGGTAACTGAAAGCATGTTCTGTATATTTAGATTCATCTCTGGTTTATATTTACATTTTGGGTGTGAATGCCGCAGCATTGTATTACCTGCAGTACTCTTGTGGTTATTTCCAGTAGGCTGACCCTTAACTGTTAGTTTAGTTTTATTGTAGCATTAGCATTGCTATAGCATTAGACCAATCTCTTTTCATCATTCATCATTCTTTATTCTTTTATTCTTTTAACCAATTGTACAATCGTATTTGCATTTGTAATTGGCACACTTAGTTCTTGTGGGATCGATAATCTTGTACTTAGGTACATATATTACTTGTTGACCGGTGTATACTCACTTGTTAAGATTGCGTTGATTTATTTCATTTCCTTATCTTTACAAATTGTGACACATGCACATAACGCAACAGTTATGCTCTAGTTCAATAGGCAAATGGCATGCTTTTCCGGAAACCAATCTGTAAGGTGAAAATCCTGTAGAGGTTCTATACGCCGTACGAAAGGCCCATAAAGCATCATCTAATTTTATGGCCCAATCTTTATGGTTAACTCCTACAGTTTTTTTCTAAAATTCTTTTGATACCTCTATTGGTTACCTCAACCTGCCCACTGATCTGTGGGTGATAGGCCGTGGAAAAGTGATGATGAACTTCATATTGCTTGAGTACTTTCTGCAATTGTGAGTTGCAGAAGTGAGCGCCTCTGTCGCTTATGAGGGCTTTGGGACATCCAAATCTAGAAAACAATTTCTTAAGGAATCTGCACACAAATTTTGCATCATTAGTAGGTAATACATGTGCTTTAGACCATTTTGAAAAATAGTCTACAGCTACCATGATGTAATTTTTTCCAAAGGAAGAAAGAAAAGGACCCATGAATTCAATACCCTAGATATCGAACATTTCGACACTTCGTATCACCTGCTGGGGTAGACCGTCTCTAGAAGAAATATTACCTATTCTCTGGCAAGCATCACAGGAATTAATGTATGGTATTGCATCCTTGAAAATAGTAGGCCAATAGAATCCTGCTTCCAACACTTTCCTGGTAGAGTTGGTGGCAACCAGGTGGCCTCCAGTAGGTGCACAATGACAATGCTCCAGGATCTTATATCCTTCTTCTTCTGAGACGCACCTTCTGATGCGTTCCGGTTGATATGCTGAATATGTATTATTTTACCCTATGTTGATTATGAATAATTAAGGACTGTGATTGACTAATTGTCACATTTAGTCTTATGGTGTCACTTAATCAGCCAGAACCTAAGGCAGAGTACCTATCGTGTAGCTAGTCTGTTGGAAAGTATCTACGATTTTATTAAATAAATATCGTACTCCCAGGGAAGTGGCAACGGCTTAGTAGTAACTAGCCTTTCTTCCTAACTCTTATCTTATAATCCAATTATGCAATCTTCATCAATAATTTTGATGAGAAGGTGATTCATTCTCTACTAGGTTTCAGTCTAAATAAACCTGAAAATGTTTTATAGACAAGATCCTGATTTTATGTTATACTGTTACTAGACGTTGATTGACCTTTATTCGAGTATTTTAGACATGTCTTGGCCTGGACTGCAATTATGTTCTGTGTCTAAAGGCTACCACATCTGAGTTTCTACGCTACCGCCCCATCGTTAAGGGTAACGACCATACTCACGGCTCGGACTAAAGTTAGCAATGAACACCCTATGTCACTTTGGGGATCATACCGCTCGTCTCATAACCGCCGGCATAAAACTCTACTCAGCCTACCTAGACTACTTTCAATCAACAGGGTGTTCCGCAGATTATTTTATATAGTATGGCAGACATCAATACTAATTGATGCCTGTTAAACTAAACAGGTTATGAATAGACCGTGGTTAGAAATTATCTATAACCCTAATTTCAGTTTAAAAGAACGGCGATAGACACGCAGACATAATGGATATTTAAGCAGGTGGCCATTTCTAGAAAAACATAATAACTTCAACATATATGACAAATATTCATAAAAACATAATCTGGTATTCAAACTGTTATTTGGACAAACACAATAACAACATATAAGAGAGGGACAGGGGGACCGATACCATAAAGAAATCACCCTTTACGAAATCTCGCCGATGGAGCGTACTGATGTATATGTCGTATTGCTTGACTCGACTCTGCTTGCCAGAACCGTCGGAGGACGCTTCCTCAGCCTAGTAACTGTGCTTTACCTTAATACCCAGCTTAAGCCCAGCCATGTGGACTGACTCTTCAAACGCCTAGAGCCCTCTTAGGATCTCCTAACGAAATCCCGGGTATTCTATGAATACCAGAAATGAACCTATCTATAGAAGCCTAAGATCTGAGACTATTTCTCAGAAACTAAAACAAAACACTAACAAGAAAGAAAACTGAGATCCGAGTCTCTGAGTGAGTTGTGTACTAGAGAAGTGTACACTGGAAACCACTTAATGACTCAGATCGAGTGGAGAGGAATGATTTCAACTGCTGGAGGCCTGGGGTATTTATAGCAGCTTTCCGGGGTGATTTTTCATCAAAACTTTGATGTGGGATTGGATCTGGGGTTCGGGATGCCCGTCCCGGATTGGGACGCCCGTCCTGATCTGTTGACCAGGTCGGGACGCCCGTCCCGAGTCCTGGATGCCCGTCCCGGTGCTTTGACTGGGTCGGGACGCCCGTCCCGGGTTCGGGACGCCCGTCCTGACCTTTGACCAAGTCAACATTTCAAAAAATTGCGTTTTTGCCCCAAAATTTGCTGTTTTCGTCTACTTTTCACCTAACACTTCCAAAATCATAAAAACTGTGAAATTAAGTAAATAATTAACAATTAAGATAATTTTACCCTCAATTTCACCCTAAATCATATATAAAAACATGCTAAAAATGTGATACGATTTTCGCGTATCAGATAACCCCACACTTAGCTTTTTGCTTGTCCTCAAGCAAAGTCTACCTGAAGTTAGTGATTCTAAACCGTAGTGCAGTCACTTAAATTCCTAGTCATGTTTTTATTCCAAAAATTCTTCAGACAATTCTTAACACAGGTCTGACTGGTTAGGTTGCTATGACAAGGTCTCAGATGTTTTTAGTAGCTTGTTATGATCAGGCAGAAAACAAATCAACAACTAGGTTGGACTTTTTTCTTAGTCACAGGGTCTTCCTGATGTGTAGTGTGTGTACTAGTCTAGACCAGATAGTCAACACAATGTACTCTTGTCTTAACTACTACCAGATAACACTTCGACCCATCGCTAGACATATTAACAACAGACAACTTTTTGAGTTCTAAGCTTTGGTGATCGGATTTTTAATGTTTTAGCATTTAGTTATTTTCTTTATAGATTCAGGGTATTTTGAGTTTGCTTAGAACACGTCAACTTCAACTACCCATGTAGCGAGTCCCACTCCGATGACTCCCAAATCTACACGACCTTAGGGCATCAGGCTTTAAATTCCCCGAAGGAGTGGTGCTCGAGTAGCGAAGGCCGCTGGCAAACTACCCTTATTTGATTAACTTTCTTTTGTTTCTTTTCACTTTTAGCTCAGAGTCTCATCTAGTCATTCTAACTGCCAATATATCCACAACTGGTCTAATTTTATCTAGTTAAGTCTCGAACAGGGAATTAGCTGAGGTTTCTAATCCAGACAAAGTTGTGCTCAGTTATCAGGAATTCCCTATTCCTATTCAATTAGTTCAGCAGTAGTCATCAATTATCTCCTACTAACCATAACATACTACCTACATATCATAGACATAAGGAATTGTTTAACCAAGCATACTGCATTTAGAAGTCTGAAAGACGGAAGAATTTTGAAGAATTTTGAAAAAAATTTGGAAGGATGTGAAATTATGGGGAAAACAAGCCAAAACATGCAAATATTTTTGCAAAACCTGCTACAATGCACTGTGCACTGCTACCCCACACTTAATTCTGGCACTGTCCTCAGTGTTCATGCATAGCTAAACTACCCCACACTTATTTGAAAACAAGGAGAAACAAAAACAAAACAGAAATTTCTTACCCCACACTTATTTGACTGACTAAGGGTAAGAAGGAAAATGAAGTAACGAAGTAAATAACAAATAACAAAACACGAAATGAAGAAAATAAAAGGAAGATGAGGGTTAGAAAAACTCCCTTCTTGCCTCGAGCAAAAGGGTTTTCTCTAGGCTATCAATTGGCTCTTCACCTTAGCCATGTGCTATTGCTGAGGCGCTCTTGACTCTGTAAGCTCTAGATATTGGAACGGATGACGTCACCTCCGATCCTTCATTGTCGAGCTCCAGGTAGTGGCCTATTCATTTGATGAATGGCTCGAGCCCCACAGACTGCTTCCTCGAATCATTTGTAAGATTTCTCACAATCATAGCAACGTGTCTAGGAGGAACGTGTTGATGCGATTCCGGTTGACATGCTAAATAGGTGTTATTTTACCCTATGTTGATTATGAATAATTAAGGACTGTGATTGACTAATTGTCACATTTAGTCTCTATGGTGTCACTTAATCAGCCAGAACCTAAGGCAGAGTACCTATAGTGTAGCTAGTCTGTTGGAAAGTATCTACGATTTTATTAAATAAATATCGTACTCCCAGGGAAGTGGCAACGGCTTAGTAGTAACTAGCCTTTTTATCCTAACTCCTATCTTATAATCCAGTTATGCAATCTTCATCAAATACTTTGATGAGAGGGTGATTCATTCTCCACTAGGTTTCAGTCTAATTAAACCTAGAAGTGTTTTATAGATGAGTCTTGATTCTATGTTATACTGTTCCTATATGTTGTTTGACCTATATTCGAGTATTTTAGATATATCTTAGCCTGGATTGCAACTATGTTCTGTGTCTAAAGGCGTACCACATCCGAGGTCTCTAATAAACCGCCCTACCTTAATGATGGCCCTACTCACGGTTCGGGACGAAGGCATCTATGAAAGCCCTATGTCACTTTGGGGATCATACCGCTTGCCCTAGCCGCCGGCATAATCGGACTCAGCTCGGCCCCTACCTAGACTACTT
This sequence comes from Asclepias syriaca, assembly GCA_027405835.1. NCBI lineage: Eukaryota > Viridiplantae > Streptophyta > Magnoliopsida > Gentianales > Apocynaceae > Asclepias > Asclepias syriaca. Next base: position 6,872,040 of record CM049930.1, read on the forward strand.
TAACAGGCAGGGTGTTCAACATGTTATTTTATCTAGCATGGCAGACACCAATACTAATTGATGTCTGTTAAACTAAACAGGTTATGATTAGACCGTGGTTAGGAATTGTCTATAACCCTAACTTTAGTTTAAAAGAGCACATTAAACATGCAGACATAGTGAATATTTAGCAGGTGGCTATTTCCGGAAAAACATAATAACGTCAACATATGAAACAACTATTCATAAAAATCGTAATCTGATATTCATAATAAGTATTTAGGACAAAACAATAACAACATATAAGAGAGGGGTATGGGGACTGATGCCATAAAGAAATCACCCTTTACTTAGTCTCGCCGACAGAGCGTACTGCTGTATATGTCGTATTGCTCGCCCTGACTCTGCTCACCAGAACCTTCGGAGGACGCTTCCTCAGCCTAGTAACTGGGCTTTACCTTAATACCCAGCTTAAGCCCAGCCCTGTGGACTGACTCTTCGAACGCCTAGAGCCCTCTTAGGATCTCCTAACGAAATCCCGGGTATTCTATGAATACCAGAAACGAACCTATCTATAGAAACCTAAGATTTGAGACTATTTCTCAGAAACTAAAACAAAACACTAATAAGAAAGAAAACTGAGATCCGAGTCTCTGAGTGAGTTGTGTACTAGAGAATTGTACACTGGACACCACTAAATGACTCAGATCGAGTGGAGAGGAATGAATTCAACTGCTGAAGGCCTGGGGTATTTATAGTAGCTTCCCGGAGTGAAAATTTCTGAAATATTCGATGTAGGACAGCTTCTAGCGGCTTGGGACGCCCGTCCTGGTCGGTTGACCAGGTCGGGACGCCCGTCCAGGTGCCTTGACTTGGTCGGGATGCTCGTCCCGGGTTCGGGACGCCCGTCCTGAACCTTTGACCGGGTCAACATTTCCAAAAATTGTGTTTTTGCCCCAAAATTTGCTGTTTTCGTCTACTTTTCACCTGACACTTCCAAAATCATAAAAACTGTGAAATTAAGTGAATAATGAACAATCAAGATCAAATTACCCTCGATTTCACCCAAATTCATACATAAAAACATGCTAAAAAGGTGATACGATTTTCGCGTATCAGATAACCCCACACTTAGCTTTTTGCTTGTCCTCAAGCAAAGTCTACCTGAAGTTACTTAAATTCCTAGTCATGTTTTTATTCCAAAAATTCTTCAGACAAGTCTTAATACAGGTCTGTCTGGTTAGGTTGCTATGACAAGGTCTCAAATGTCTCTAGTAGCTTGTTATGATCAGGCAGAAAATAAATCAACAACTAGGTTGATCTTTTTTCTTAGTCACATGGTCTTCCTGATGTGTAGTGTGTGTACTAGTCCATACCAGATAGTCAACACAATGTACTCTTGTCTTAACTACTACCAGATAACACTTCGACCTATCGCTAGACATATTAACAACAGACAACCTTTTGAGTTCTGAGCTTTGGTGATCAGATTTTTAATGTTTTAGCATTTAGTTATTTTCTTTATAGATTCAGGGTATTTTGAGTCTGCTTAGAACACGTCAACTTCAACTACCCATGTAGCGAGTCCCACTCCGATGACTCCCAGATCTACACGACCTTAGGGCATCAGGCTTTAAATTCCCCGAAGGAGTGGTGCTCGAGTAGCGAAGGCCGCTGGCAAACTACCCTTATTTGATTAACTTCTTTTAATTTCTTTTCACTTCTAGCTCAGAGTCTCATCTAGTCATCCTAACTGCCAATATATCCACAACTGATCTAATTTTATCTAGTTAAGTCTCGAATAGGTAATTGGTTGAGGTCTCTAATCCAGACAAAGTTGTGCTCAATTATCAGGAATTCCCTATTCCTAATCAATTAGTCCAAGATAGCTATCAATTATCTCCTACTAACCATAACATACTACCTACATATCATAGACATAAGCAATTGTTTAACCAAGCATACTGCATTTAGACGTCTGAAAGACGGAAAAATTTTGAAATTTTTTTGGAAGGGTGTGAAAGTATGTGAAAACAAGCAAAATCATGCGAAAAATTTTGCAAACTGCTACAGTGCACCGTGCATTGCTACCCCACACTTAAGTCTGGCACTGTCCACAGTGTTCATGCATATCTAATTACCCCACACTTATTTGAAAATAAGAAATAAAACAGAAAAGATTCTTACCCCACACTTATTTGAAAATAAGAAGTAAAACAGAAAAATAAAGGATTCTGTATGGGTAAGTAAGACATAAAATAAAATAATGCAAACAATTCTATATGTCATATAAATCAAATTTATACATAGATTCATACGTCATACAGCCCAGACATGTTTATACACATAGAACAAGAAAAACAAAAACAAAAGAAAAAGAAAGAAAAGGAAAGAAGGAGAGAGAGACTAAGAACCCGGCGGATCGTTGTCCAGTGGACCTAAGTCTGCTAAGTCAAACTCAAAGTTTTCCGCTACTCGGGAAGTCTGCTGATGTATCTCCTCAATCCTGCTGGTGTTCATGGCGATCCTATCATCTATCATCGCCAACCGTCTGTCAATCCTATCCTCCATTATCGTCAGCCGTCTATCAATCATGTCCATATCTCGACTGTATCGGGCCGATAGTTCTGCCAATCTGTGCGACATGTGTCGTTCAAAGGCAGTACATGGCACGAACGTCTCGGATGGAGGGATATGCGCTGGAAATGCTTTCGATGCCGATGCCTGTCCTGTCTGCTCCGTGTGGATGGTGTCGCGGCCATTCGCATCCCGTACAACCATTCCCATGTTCCGTAGAATGGTAACGTCTATGGGAATGGTGGTTGGGGCGACCAGAGTAAGCTCCGAGCCCTCTATGTCCAACTCCAGGTAGCGGGCTAGCCTGGTGATGTATGGTCCGAGTCCCAGACACTGTTTCCTAGTGTCTGTAGCGAATCCTCGCATAACGACCGCTATGAGTCTAGCCATCTCTACTGTAGATCCCATGTGCATGTTGGCTAGAAGGAATGTCTGTGGCTTTTGCAAAGCCATGCTGGTATGGGACACCCGTCATGCAGATCTGAGCCCAAACAGTGGAGACGTCTGCAGACGTGAAGTCTCGAACTGATGTGGTGTATGTGGGCGTATCCAGCTCATCTCTCTGCCAGATGCCTAGGGCGATGCCGAACTCGGCCATGCTCATCGACCGATCTATCCCGCCTAAACGGAATGTGATCTGCTCCTGGTGGCAGGTAAAAGACGCATAGAACTCACATACCAGCTCCAGGTATGTGGGCTCTGTGACGATGAATACTCGACTGTACGGTGGCACGTCGAGTATGCGTCTGACTTCCGGCTCTACTCCTAGTGTCTGTACTGCTGCCCAATCCAGCGTTCTGCCTGTCAGTATCGTACGCCCGATGTACCCAGTGCATCTCGCTTGGTATGCTATGCTGGAGGGAAACAACATAAAAGGATGTGCCACTGAGGTAACTGTCATGGTAGATGTGGTACGAGCACGTTTAGGAGCCATTTAAAACGTATGAGAGAGTGTAGGTGGGAAAGAAAGCTTTAAACTCAAATTTTGAAGATGAATTTGAATTCAAAAGGATGAAATTAGGTTAGGGACGGATTTTGAATTTTTGGCGGGAAAATCGAATTTTGGAGGGAAATTCGAATTTTTAAACTTTGAGGAGTTTGCCAAAAATTTGTAGAGAGAGGCTAGAGAGAAATGTTTTTAGAGAGATGAATTTTTGGTTGTAGATTTGAGAGAAAATGAAAGAAATTGAATTTTTATAGAAGGGGCGGCCTTCGGGACGCCCGTCCCGGAGGAAGGACTCCCGTCCCGCTGGACGCCCGTCCAGAACCGGGACGTCCGTCCCAGGTTGCATCGGGACGCATGCCAATTCCGGGGGAAAAAATTTTTTTTTTTCTTCGTAATTCCCTGAAAATCTCAAGATACCAAAAATAATCATAATTCTTAACAAGGCTTCATGTTTATCCAATGAAATTCAGAAGTTGTTAAAAACTCTATGCAAAAATTCCTCAGTCTCTTTTCGAAAATTGTGACTACCCTAATTTTATCGTAACTTAAATTCAGCAAGAATTTCAGAAAAACAAAACTGAGTTTGTGCAATGGAAAATAAACTGTATTTTCAAGACTCTTGTTTTTCATAGAAATAAAATGTCTGAAGAAATTTGTAGAATATAAAGGACCCTTTAAAAAGTTTGAAAAATAAAAAAATATGGGTCAATTATTCAGGTTTAGTTCAAACGAATTATTTGCTAAGAATAAAAGTAAAAGAATCTTCCCTTTTTAACGACCTTTATCTCTGATCTCGTGTAGCTCCGCCTGAATGTTTCGCATCTCTTGCAGTTCTGCTTGTATGTTGCGCATTTCCTCCAGCTGGTTCCTTTGTTCCTTTAAGATTTCCATCATCTCTGGGAGTAATTGCACATTTTGGCGTTCTATTGTGGTTCTGAGTTGGGTTACTTCAGAACTTAAGGTTAGAACAGCCTGATATGATCGTCTTAGTCCGCCCGGTATTGTTTGAGTCATAGCGCTTATCCTGTGAGATATAGCATCTACCCGGGCAGCCAAGGCTGATTGAGAACTGTCAGTGCTATCTTCTGATGAAGGTGGTTGATCGTTAGGTGCGGGGGATGCAGGAGTATATTCAGGAGATTTCGGGGTGTACTCGGGAGATTTAGAGTATATTCGGGAGAAGCAGGAGTGTATTCGGGAGAAGCAGGAGTGTATTCGGGAGAAGAAGGAATTGTTTGGATTTCTGGGGAAGTGTTATGTTCTACTTCGTCCAGAATATCCTGGGCTCTTGTTCCCTTCATTTCTGAGTGCAAAGTCTGGTTAGAAATAACAAATAGCAAAAAGTAGGACAGTGAAACAAGAAAGCAAGAAAAATATTTTTATGGATTTTGATTTATTTAGAAAGTAGGTAAATTTCCTTAATATGGTTTTAGAATAATGATAGCGATTCCGGTTGACGTACTAAATAGGTGTTATTTTACCCTAAGTCGATTATGATTAATTAAGGACTGTGATTGACTAATTGTCACGTTTTAGTCTTATGGTGTCACTTAATCAGCCAGAATCTAAGGCAGAGTACCTATCGTGTAGAGCTAGTCTATTGGAAAGTATCTACGATTTCACTAAGTTAATATCGTACTCCCAGGGAAGTGGCAACGGCTTAGTAGTAATTAGCCTCTTATCCTAACTCTTTCTTATGATCAAGTTATGCAATCTTCATCAAATACTTTGATGAGAGGGTGATCCATTCTCAATAGGTTCAAGTCTAATTAACCCTAGAAGTGTTTTAAGGATAAGTTGATCTATGTATAACTGTTCCTATATGTTGATTGACCTATATTCGAGTGTTTAGATATATCTTAGCCTTGAATGCACTATGTTCTGGCCTTAAAGGTGTCCACATCTGAGTCTCTATGCTACCGCCCCTATCATTAAGGTAAACGGCCCTACTCACGGTACGAACAAAGACAGTTATGAAGCCCTATGTCACTTTGGGGGATCACTCTGAAGGCGTAATCGTGGCAACGCCCTATCAGCCTACCTAGACTACTATGACAAGCTAGGTGTTCAGATGTTATTTTATCTAGTATGGCAGACACCAATATAATTTTGCATGTTAAACTAAACAGGTATGAATAGACCGGTTAGGAAGTCGATAACCTATTTTAGTTTAAAAGAAACTAACATTAGACATGCAGACATAATGATTATTAGCAGGTGGCTATTTCCGGAAAAACTAAGAACTTCAACTACAAAACAACTATTATAAAATCTAATTTGATATTCATAATTGAGTTTAGGACAAAGCAATAAAACATATAAGAGAGGGGTATGGGGATGATGCCATAAAGAAATCACCCTTTACTTAGTCTCGCTACAGAGCGTAGCTGTATACGTCGTATGCCCGCCCTGACTCTGTCGCCAGACTTCGGAGGACGTTCCTCAGCCTAGTAGCTAGACTTACCTACGTCTGGGCTTAAGCCTAGCCCTGTGGACTGACTCTTCGAACGCCTAGAGCTTCTCTAGGGTCTCCTAACGAAACCCGGGTATTCTATGAATACGAGAACGAACCTATCTATAGAAACCGATGGACTCGCTACATGGGTAGTTGAAGTTGACGTGTTCAAAGCAGACTCAAAATACCTTGAATCTATAAACGAAAGAAATCAATAAGAGCTAAATAATTAAAATCTGATCACCAAGGCTCAGAACTCAGAAAGTTATCTGTTGTCAGTGTGTCTAGTGACAGGTCGAAGTGTTATCTGGTAATAGTTAAGACAAGAGTTTATTGTGTTGACTATCTGGTCTGGACTAGTACACACACTACACATCAGGAAGACCTTATGACTAAGAGAAGAGTTCAACCTAGTTGTTAAATTGTTTTCTGCTCAATCCTAACAATCTACTAGAGACATTTGAGACCTTGTCATAGCAACCTAACCAGTCAGACCTGTGTTAAGAATTATCTGAATAATTTTTGGAATAAAAACATGACTAGGAATTTAAGTGACTGCACTACGATTTAGAATCACTAACTTCAGGTAGACTTTGCTTGAGGACAAGCAAAAAGCTAAGTGTGGGGTTATCTGATACGCGAAAATCGTATCACCTTTTTAGCATGTTTTTATGTATGATTTCAGGTGAAATTGAGGGCAAATTGATCTTAATTGTTTGTTATTTACTCAATTTCACTGTTTTTATGATTTTGGAAGTGCCAGGTGAAAAGTAGACGAAAACAACAAATTTTGGGGCAAAATGCAATTTTTGGAAATGTTGACTTGGTCAACGGTCCGGGACGGGCGTCCCGAAGCACCAGAAGTTGTCCCACATCGAAACTTTTGGAATTTTTCACTCCAGAAAGCTGCTATAAATACCCCAGGCCTCCAGGAGTTGAAATCATTCCTCTCCACTCGATCTGAGTCATTAAGTGGTTCCAGTGTACACTTCTCCAGTACACAACTCACTCAGAGACTCAGATCTCAGTTTTCTTTCTTATTAGTGTTTTGTTTTAGTTTCTGAGAAATAGTCTCAGATCTTAGGTTTCTATAGATAGGTTCGTTTCTGGTATTCATAGAATACCCGGGATTTCGTTAGGAGATCCTAAGAGGGCTCTAGGCGTTCGAAGAGTCAGTCCACAGGGCTGGGCTTAAGCTGGGTATTAAGGTAAAGCCCAGTTACTAGGCTGAGGAAGCGTCCTCCGAAGGTTCTGGTGAGCAGAGTCAGGGCAAGCAATACAACATATACAGCAGTACGCTCCGTCGGTGAGACTACGTAAAGGGTGATTTCTTTATGGCATCAGTCCCCATGTCCCTCTCTTATATGTTGTTATTGTTTTTATTCTAAATACATATTATGAATACGAGATTACGATGTTTATGAATAGTTATTTTATATGTTGACGTTATTATGTTTTTCCAGAAATAGCCACCTGCTAAATATTCACTATGTCTGCATGTTTAATGTGCTCTTTTAAACTAAAGTTAGGGTTATAGACAATTCCTAACCACGGTCTAATCATAACCTGTTTAGTTTAACAGGTATCAATTAGTATTGTTGTCTGCCATGCTAGATAAAATAATATGTTGAACACTCTGCCTGTTAAAGTAGTCTAGGTAGGGGCCGAGCTGAGTCCGATTATGCCGGCGGCTAGGGCAAGCGGTATGATCCCCGAAGTGACATAGGGCTTTCATGGATGCCTTCGTCCCGAACCGTGAGTAGGGCCGTCATTAAGGTAGGGCGGTTTATTAGAGACCTCGGATGTGGTACGCCTTTAGACACAGAACATAGTTGCAATCCATGCTAAGATATATCTAAAATACTCGAATATAGGTCAAACAACATATAGGAACAGTATAACATAGAATCAGGACTCATCTATAAAACACTTCTAGGATTAATTAGACTGAAACCTAGTGGAGAATGAATCACCCTCTCATCAAAGTATTTGATGAAGATTGCATAACTGGATCATAAGATATGAGTTAGGATAAAAGGCTAGTTACTACTAAGTCGTTGCCACTTCCCTGGGAGTACGATATTTAACTTAATAAAATCGTAGATACTTTCCAACAGACTAGCTACACGATAGGTACTCTGCCTTAGGTTCTGGCTGATTAAGTGACACCATAGAGACTAAATGTGACAATTAGTCAATCACAGTCCTTAATTATTCATAATCAACATAGGGTAAAATAACACCTATTTAGCACATCGGTTGGAAACCCATCAGAAGACGACGACTTTTACCCTCAAGGAACAATCTCTGCTTATGACTTAAGTAAAATCATCCCTCCTGCACCACAACCATGTCCACTAGACAGCACTCCTGCAGCCCAGACTCCATTCTCTGCCACAACAGATGCTCCAGCAACAACCACAACGGATGCTCCGGCAACAACCACCACAGATTCCACGGCAACGACAGTGGCACATCTCCTTGCCCAACAGCAAATTTATTGGAGATATGCGAGAGATCGTGATGCTGCATACTTCAGAGTGTTGCTGCGGCAAAGGCAACATGCTGGCAACCCGTTGTCGATCTTTCCTAAACAACTCTTACCCGAGGAAGACCAAGACAAGATGGATGACGATGTTAACATCCTTTGAAGCACTCTCGTCTCAATGGGAGTAGTTCCTTCTCTTACCCTTTAACTTTTGCTTTTGCTTTTGGTCTGTACTTTATTTACCTGCTGAGCAGGATTGGACACTTTTTTTTCTTATGATCTTCTGTCATCTGAACAATGCTTTAACTGCTGCATGTTGTCTTATGTTTTGCAATGAGGACATTGCTTCTCCTTCAGTTTGGGGGAGGGTGTCCTCTGGAAAAAAATTTCCTGCTGTCTTTGAATGAATGAATGAATATCCTCTATGTTTTGATTTAAATGAATGAATATCTGATGAATAACTTATCTGACTGAATATCTGAATGAATGGATGACTTATTTGAATGAATGTTTGATGATGCCTCATAGAACGAATGATTTGGCAGGAAAGAACTATTTGCATGAATGCGGCAGCATTTCCATATGTCCCAGTAGAACCTTGGCTTAAGCAGGATTAGGGCAGACTTTGGGACCCGATTAATGATGACACCTTAAAAACAAAAATACATTCTTGTAGACTTTGGACCTCTTTTAGAATAATAGGTATTAGTTGACTCTAAGTAAAAATTATTTCTACTCCCTATCTTTTGCACATAGTCTTACTTGGAGATTTCATGTTTATAAAAAGAGTAGCTTTGGTATGAAGGTTCAGAATCTTTAGACTCGTTTGTTATATCCCTTGAGGTGAAATCCTAGTAGATTTGGCAATATAGAAATGATTAAGGCATGTTCTTGATCGTTTGAGCCTTTCTAGCTTACCCTAATGCACTTTATTTCCTTAGTTAAACCAAGTTGAGCTTAAGCCTAATTTCTTGACACCTTATTAAATAGCCACTTATCTTAAATGTTTTGCATGTATCCATTCTTTGTTTTCCCTAAACTTGATCTTTGTCTACTATGAACACGGTTAAACATAAGTTTGGGGGTATGCGGAGAATGCTGTATTAAAGAGCATAGAAATGTTGTAGCATAATGCTGCAGCAATATCATTTTTATTGGATCAGTGGTAGTTAATAGAATTTTGAAATTATGTTATGATTGCTCTATGTATTGAGGGTATATGTATTAAAAACAATGTGTGAAAAATGAAAGAACCCTCTTTACACAAAAAAAAAAAGAAAGAAAAAGAAGAACAAAAAGAGCAAAAAGGAAATACATATTATGCTTCTTTGTGGTCAAATGCTATATACTGATTGTGGTTAAATGCTGCACTTATTACTGAAGCAGGGTGTGAATGTTTATGCTCCTTGAGTTGTGAAAAGAAAAAAAAAGAGAAAAGTGATAGCATTGGGTTAAAGTTCATGGCAGACTAGGACTAAGTTTTGAGCCTACTTTTTATCTATATTTTTCCTACCTTAGCCTTAGCCTACATTACAACCAAAATAAGACCTATTTGATCTTTATTGCTGAATTTTATACATTAGTGGAGAGTGGTGTAATAGATTGAGTTTGAAGATACAAAATGAATCTTAGGATTACCATATGTTAACTTATGAATGAGAGATTGAAAAGAAAAGACTATTCACACACACACACTGGAGTAGAAATTCTTTGAGGGTTGGTTAATATTTGGTTATTCAACTAAGGATGGAACATTATGTCTGCTTGAATTCTGAAAAGTTTTTTCTCTCTGAAATCACTGGTCCCAGGTTTAGCTAAAACTGCTGAGCCAAAGTTTTTGGTGGGTATGTATACTTCCTTTTTGCTTTCGCATTGTTGCAACATTGCTTGGGAAGAGCAATGATTTAAGTTTGGGGGTGTGATAACTCTAAAATAATAGAGTTATTCACATTCAATTTGCCACGTTTTACTTTAGAATTTACTGAATTTATTTGGAAAATGGAATTAAAATACGTTGATTTGATGTTTTCCCTCTTTTTACCGAAATATGTGGATTTATTGTTAAATGCAAATTTAATTTAATTAATTTTCAAATATTTGTACGAGCTGTATTTATTGATTATTATTTGGGAATTAATTTGAATTGATTTATTGTGACAAGGGTAAAAAGAGAATAAAATTTCAGTTTTATTATTCAGCCATTTTTCAGAATGTATTTTTAACTTATTCAAACGTGGCAGACTAAAGCTGGAATCCTGCAGAGGATCCTGCAGCAAGTAGAGGAAAAAGACAAAAACTTTAGAAGGCAGCTGGAATTTATTATTGGACTATTCAGTTATTTGCTGGAATTTTTGGAGAAATTCCAAAAATATGGACAAATGGCAGCTTAAGGCTGGCTCTCAGTACAAGAGGATGCTCTATATATAATTGAAAAACCGAGAGGAGAGGGGTTGGACGTTTTTAGCATTTTTAGAGAGAGATTGGTTTTTCTTATTTCTTAGATAGTTCAGTAGTATTTCGGTAGTATAGGGTAGCTTTTCTTTTTAGTTTTAGATTAACTTTCAGTAGGGAAAACCCAAGAGTGAGCAGGGTGACTTGCTGAAGTGTTCATCAGCAGAGCAGAAAAGACGCCACAACATCAAGCAGAGGAGAATAGCACTGGACAAGCGTGATTTAACTGATTTGGGCATCAGCGTGATCTCAAGACCCGAGTAATTCTCTGCCCATTTCCTCATTATTGTTCATTGTCTTGTATAGATTCTTGCTTAAATATTGGGCATGAGTTGAAGGCGACTTTTATGAATTGATTAAACTTGTTTTGTAATAGAATTATGTACCATGACGATGGGAGTAGTTTTTGTTACATTACTTTAATTCATGCATTTCGTTATTCTCTGTACTGAACATATATTTTTAGCCTGAAGATGTTGTGGCATAGTTAAGTATGAACATGTTGAGTACACTGTTTTAATTATGATGATGAGTAGGATGTAGCATTGCTTTCTCTTTTTATGATTACTGTTTGTATGGGGCATGCTTGGTTTCTTCATGTAATTACATTAAACTGATTTAACATCACTTGCGGTTACGATGTCCAACGTATGAATCGAACTAGTGTCTAGCCTTCTAGCAGAGGGGAGCTAGTGGACATGATAATTATGTGGCACTAGATTGAGACGCAGGAGAGTGCGCTCAACATTGCAGGGGAAATGACCAAATCCACTGACTAGTGTTGCTCTAGGTCAACGGTACTTCGTACTCCATGAGACGATGTTATCGGGGATCTAGACTAGTAGATCAAGTAATATGGGTGGAACCAGATACGTTGTAGCATTGATTTGGAAAGCTGAAATCATGCTTTGTATATTTAGATTCATCTCTGGTTTGTACTTGCATTTTGGGCGTGAATGCCACAGCATTGTATTACCTGCAGTACTCTTGTGGTTATTTCCAGTAGGCCTTAACTGTAGTTTTGTTTTTCTTAGGAGTAGCATTGCCGTAGCATTAGACCAATCTCTATTTATGATTCACCATTCTTTATTCTTTATTCTTTTAATCATTTGTACAATCGTATTTGCATTTGTATTGGCACATTTAGTCTTGTGGGATCGATAATCTTGTACTTAGGTACATATATTACTTGTTGACCGGTGTATACTTGCACTTGTTAAGATTGCGTTGATTTACTTTATTTTCTTATCTTTACAAATTGTGACACACGCACACAACGCAACAGTGAAATAAACTATTAAAGATCAAATTATAATTTTTGCCAATATCCACAATTGAATTTAAAATTGAAGTATATTTTAAAAGTTTTTATTTAACATAAGAACAACAATTTGAATACATTTTTCATATAAATTTTATATATGAATGAATGTTTAATGCACCATTTGATTAAATAAAATAAAATATTGATTATCAAAACTAGTGCTTAAAAAATTACCAATACTGCAACTAATAATTAGAGTGAGAGCTAAAAAGAAGGCGGTTGAGTACTGAAATGGAGCTAACCCATTAACAATTGCCAGAATGGGCCGACTGGAAAAACAAAATACCCAATTGATTTTAGCTCATTAAATTAAAATGGAATAATCAAATAACCTGGCCAAGAAAAAATAGGTTTTGAGAGTTTCTCTTTTATTTTTTCTCTCTAAATTTTTCCTACCTTAATCATTCATAACGCTTTACGTGTAATTACTTTTCTCAATATGTTTAAAAATTATATTATCTATCTACTCCAAAAAAAAAAAAAAAAAAAGCAAAAGAGATTCATTGGACAAAGAAAAATTAATAATTTCAAATCCTACCAGGGAATCCTTAGGCACTTTGAAAAGTTTGTTTGTTTGGTTGACAAAGACATTTTATCTACGTTTCTTAGCCATCCATGGTGGCTGTCTTCATTATTTTATAATGTATGATGATATGTCTAATCTTGTTCACATGTTTTTGTTGGTTCTCAATATTTTTTTCTCCCTTTCTTTCTTGATATGATGACAATTAACCAAAGCAAATTGATTGCGTAGGGGATTTCCCGTCCCACATTTTTCTTTTCATGGGCATCATGGAGTGTGGGGGGTGTGGGGGTGGGGGGGGGGGGGGGGAGGACTTCTTATATAAACACTGCTTCTTTTAATTTCTTGATGCATACCAATTAGCCATCTTTTGATTAGTTCAAGGTTAGTTTATCTTGTTTGTTTCTTGCATTAATTTGCCTTGGTTTTGTTTTCTTTTGTTGTTCATGTATTATGGATTCTTGGCCGACACACGAAAACAGAGGAGACTGCCCGGAGATCTCACCACCACAGCAAGAAGTAAACTACCACTGTGTTGCTGACCTTCTCATGTCTTTTCTTGATGATAATCAAGTTCTTGATGAAGAAGATTGGGATGATGATGATGAAAGATTAACGACTGTGATGAGATCCCTAGAAGCAGAAATCCATGTTCAGCAGGTAACAGAAGACAAGAAGATTAATTCATTAATTGATCATGATTCTAATATACTTAATTTCAAATGGATGGATCATGATCATGATGATGATGGCATGGACGATGGATGGTACATGCATGCAATTAGTAGTAGTGTTGTTGGACATGAATCGGATTATATTTTTCATGAGGGATCTAATTATGATATTTCATATGAGGATCATGATCAACATGGTTCTTCTTATGCTAATTTATGGCAAGAAATAAACTACATGTCTATGGTACATGGATAAATTCTCAAATATATAATTTTATGTATTATATGCAATACAAATATATATTCATATATATATATATATATAACGAAAAAAATAAATTGCATACCTTCCAATTAATGCATTGAATCATATATTTTTTTCTTAATCATTAATTAATGCACGAGGCAGATATATTTTGTTTAAATAAGGAGGAAAAATTATTTTTGTGCTAATTTCAAAGTATCGTTATTATGTTAAAACATACCAAATTGTCTCTAAAGAAAAAGGCCAAGCAAGTCCTTACTTCACGGTGCTTAGTAGTAATCTTTAATAAAGGAGATCACATGCTTGGCTTCTTCATTTATTTTAAGGTACATTGAAATTAAGCAATGCAAAATTTTGGCTTCCTAGTTTAGTTTGGTCATATATATATATGAACCATCCCTTCTCCACGAAGGTCTCTTGAACCATGCCTTTAATTTCCTTACTAAATGACCTATCTTTTCTTTCTTTCTATCAAGGAGGTTTACATATGTATGTATTTTATAGTGCTGAGAAATATGGGTGGCAAGCACACTATTATTGTATACTAGAAAGGAGTACGTGCATTTTCACCTAATAATGACTATTAATTAATTATATACATATATATATATATTTTTTTAATAAATAATATTTTTTATATAAAATTTACTAAGAATTATCTGTTAATTATTAAAAATGGAGTCCCTTTAAAATTTATGCTCATTTCTCATAAATTAGAGGGGAAAAAGCAAAAATTTCATCCTTTTCATTCATATAGTTATGATTTCTCTAAAACAAATTTTAACCGTCATTTAGGTTTTTCCATTCATGGTTGATCCCGAACTTTCTTATAATCTCCGAAGATATAGATTTGGTTATCTTATAATCTAATATGTCACTCTCCCTTAGTACGTATCATACATACCTTTCTTGTCTATTGTTAGAACATTTTCTTGAAACTATAACAATTATTTCATAAGCTTTCCAAGTCTTCTTTCTAAATCCTTTGACGTTCAAAATTTATGGTGGCAAACATAAGATAGAAAATATAAGTGGAGTCATTTGATGATGGTTGTGCGTGAAAGGATCATTCGACACGTGGCATAAATTATGTCTAATTATGGATTAATTAAAATTAATAAAGTTTAATATATAGAAAAATATGATTAACAAAGTGTAGAATAGATCGGTAAATTGTACTTGTTAGAATGCCTTGAATTAGTCAAATATTCTGTTACTTCTCCTTAAGTTTAGGAAGTTAGTCAAATATTCTGATTTATTAGAATACCTTGAATTAGTCAAATGGCTGCCATCTTTTCCTATAAATAAGTTCATTTGTAAGGCATTCATTGTATTGTAGTCACATAAAATACCTCTGTAATCTCTCTCCTAAATCAGTAAAAATTATCTCATCTTCTGTTAGGTGGACGTAGCCAACACATTGTTGGTGAACCACGTTAAATCTGTGTGTCATTTCTTTATTGTTTGTTATCTTTCTTACATCCGTCATAACAAACTGGTATCAGAGTTCGGGTAATCGAGGTTTGTAATCTGGTCAGAAAGATGTCTGCGTTGAACGTAAAGATTGACAATTCTGAAGAGGACATCGCTCTAGTGGCAGACGAACACACGCATCATGCTGATGTGTGGGTCTTTGACTCTGGGGCGTCCTACCATATATGTCCAAGGAGAGAGTGGTTTTCAACCTATGAGCAGATAGACGGGGGGAAATGTCTCTATGGCAAACAGCTCGGTCTGCAAGGCGGTTGGAATAGGCTCGATCAAGATTCGAACGCATGATGGTAAATTCTGCACATTGCACAATGTCAGATATGTTCCACTAATGACGAAGAATCTGATATCCCTGAGCTTGCTGGATAGTAAGGGGTTCAGCTTCAAGGGTGAAGGTGGAGTTATACATGTCTGCAGGGGCTCTAATGTGATACTTAAGGGCGTCAAACAGGGAACTTTGTATTTCTTGCAAGGTTCAACAGTTGCTGGTTCTGCAGCTGTTGCGTCATCTGAGGTTCACCGGGATGATTTGACCAAATTATGGCATATGAGACTTGGTCACATGGGTGAAAGAGGGTTGCAGATTCTGTCAAAGGAAGATCTTCTTGGTGGTCACAAGATCAAGAGCCTTGAGTTTTGTGAGCATTGTGTCTTTGGGAAGCTACATCGCAGCAAGTTCCCAAAGGCGGTTCACCGAACAAAGGGCACGCTGGATTACATCCATTCAGACTGTTGGGGTCCGTCTCGCGTTGAGTCTTTAGGCAGTCACAGATTTTTATGTCGGTAATCGATGATTACTCAAGGATGACTTGGGTAATCATGATGAAACATAAAAGTGAAGCGTTCAAGAACTTCAGGCAGTGGAAGACGCTAGTGGAGAATCAAACTGGGAAGAAGATCAAGAGGCTGCGAACTGATAATGGTCTGGAATTCTGTTCGTCTGAGTTCGATGCGTTTTGCAAGGATGAGGGGATTGCTCGACATCGCATAGTTAGGGATACACCACAGCAGAATGGTGCAGCTGAGTGCATGAACCAGACACTTCTGGAGAGAGCGAGGTGCATGCTCTCTAACGCTGGTCTAACTAGACGTTTCTGGGCAGAAGCAATTACAACAGCATGCTACATAACAAATCGGGGACCACACACAGGTATCAACTGTAAAACACCGTTTAAGGTGTGGACAGGGAAGCCTGCTGATTACTCAAATCTGAGAGTTTTTTGCTGTACAGCTTACTATCATGTCAATGAGGGTAAGCTGGAGCCAAGGGCTAAAAAGGGAATATTCGTGGGCTATGGAGAAGGGGTGAAGGGATATAGAATCTGGTCTTCATCTGAGAATAGGGTTATACTTAGTAGGAGTGTAATTTTTGATGAGCGTTCTATGCTCAACCCTATGGTGAATCCCATTATTGTAGAGAAGAATGGAGTTGTTGATGAACAGGTGGAGGTGCAAGTCACTCAAGGGGAGAGTAAGGCACAGAAGTTGGTCAGTGACCAACTGCTACAACCAGAAAATCAAACATCTGACTTATTTCAGCATAGCATCGCGTTGAACCGACCAAGAAGGGTTGGAGTTGGACCTCCAAAGCGGTATGTTTTTGATAATATGGTGAATTATGCACTGCAAGTTGCTGAGGAAGTGGAGCTTCATGAGCCGTCCACCTACAAGGAAGCAATTTCAGGAACTGAGTCAGCACAGTGGTTAGCTGCAATAGGAGACGAAATGGAATCTCTTCACAAGAATCAGACTTGGGAGCTAGTCAGATTACCGACAGATAGAAAGGTAATCACTTGCAAATGGGTTTTCAAGAAGAAGGAAGGAATATCACCGACTGAGGGTATTAAGTATAAGGCACGAGTAGTTGCAAGAGGGTTCCATCAGACAGAGGGAGTAGACTATAATGAGATTTTCTCGCCGATGGTCAGACATACTTCTATCAGGGTGCTACTAGCAATAGTTGCACATCAGGATTTGGAGCTTGAGCAATTAGACGTGAAGACTGCTTTTCTACACGGAGAGTTGGAAGAGGAAATATACATGACTCAGCCAGATGGTTTCCAAGTTCCGGGAAAGGAGAATCATGTGTGCAAGTTGAGGAAGTCCTTATATGGGCTTAAGCAGTCTCCAAGGAAGTGGTATAAGAGATTTGACAGCTATATGATGCAGCTCGGCTACAATAGGAGTCCTTTTGACTGTTGTGTGTACCACAACGAACTGAAAGATGGTTCTCGCATCTGTCTGGTCCTGTATGTAGATGATATGTTGATTGCTGCTCGGGACAAGTCTGATATTCAGAAATTGAAGGATTGTCTCAGTGCAGAATTTGAAATGAAAGATCTGGGTGCTGCTCGGAAAATTTTGGGAATGGAAATCTATAGGGATAAAAATCAGAAGAAACTTTTCTTGTCACAAGAAGGGTACATTAACAAGATATTGTCAAGGTTTGGCATGTCATCAGCTAAACCTATAGACACTCCAACGGCTACTAACAACAAGCTGGTAATGTATGCGCCTCAATCCAAGGAAGAAAAGGAATACATGTCAAGAGTTCCTTATGCAAGTGTAGTAGGAAGTCTGATGTATGCTATGGTGTGCACCCGACCAGATTTGGCATATGCTGTTAGTATTGTTAGTCGATTTATGGCTAAACCAGGGAAGGAGCATTGGCAGGCTGTGAAAAGGATTTTTCGATATCTTAGAGGTACGTCAAATGTTGGTCTTATTTATGGGAGTAATGCACAGTGCTTGGTAACCGGCTACTCAGATTCTGATTATGCCGGGGATGTGGACAGTAGGAGATCCATGACTGGTTATGTTTTCACTCTTGGTGGTTCTGTGGTGAGTTGGAAGGCAACTCTACAGCCTACTGTGACTTTGTCTACTACAGAGGCAGAATACATGGCATTAACAGAAGCAGCGAATGAGGGAATTTGGTTAAAAGGACTAATCAATGATCTAGGCGTACATCATGATCAGGCTATAGTGTATTGTGACAGCTTGAGTGCAATATGCTTAGCCAAGGATCAAGTTCATCATGAGAGGACTAAGCACATTGATATCAGGTATCATTTTCTAAGAAGCGAGAAAAGAATCAGGGTGAAGAAAGTGGACACGGCTGACAACCCTGCTGACATGTTCACCAAGCCAGTTCCACAGATCAAGTTCCAACACTGTTTGGACTTGCTAAATATTACAAGCTGCTAAATGGCAAAAGAGAGGGGAGCGGATACATCTGGCACCAAGGAGGTGCGTCTGGTAAATTGTGAGAGAATTCAAGTCAAGGTGGAGATTTGTTAGAATGCCTTGAATTAGTCAAATATTCTGTTACTTCTCCTTAAGTTTAGGAAGTTAGTCAAATATTCTGATTTATTAAAATGTCTTGAATTAGTCAAATGGCTGCCATCTTTTCCTAGGTTCATTTGTAAGACATTCATTGTATTGTAGTCACCTAAAATACCTTTGTAATCTTTCTCCTAAATCAGTAAAAATTCTCCCATCTTCTGTTAGGTGGACGTAGCCAACACATTGTTGGTGAACCACGTTAAATCTGTATGTCATTTCTTTATTGTTTGTTATCTTTCTTACACCCGTCATAACAGTAGTATTGCTCAAAGAAGTATAATAGACAAAATGAAAAATCATGTTACTTATCTCAAAAATCACTTTTGATCTTTTATAAAAGAATATATATATTATATAAGAATTAGGGTTTGTTACTTCCTGCGTTATATATATATATATATATAAACCCTAATCATAATTTTTCTCTTCATAATCATTTGATTGATTTATCATTGAAAGGTCTAAATAATAATAAGAAAATTTGTTTACAATTATTACATATTTATTTAAATAATTTATCGGTGTGGAATGAGTATCACAAAATAAATCTATCTTTGTTTTCAAAAATTACATATAAATTTAATTTATATTTTATACACATTTCATAAATATCAAGTAAACATCACAGTAATCTTAATATATTTATATTCTCATAAAAATAATTAATTAAGGGCATTTAGAATAAATAACATGTATCCAAAAATATCACTATATAATAAATATTTAATTTTATAACATATTAAAATTTTATTAATAATTAATGTATACAATTGAGCGAATAAAAGGGGGGAAAATGTGATAAGTATTACTATAGCTTTTCGAGATAAGGAAATTTGGTGAATTTTGGCTGTTATACAATATTTTAAAAGAAAAAGAATAAAATAAACAATCTTTTTTTTTTTAAGAATAATTTTAAATTCAGATTTGTTTTTTATCAATTTTGTCATACAATATATAAATAACTTATGGGATGTTATATACATATTAATGATTAATTATTTTTTCGAAAAAAAGACAAAAGAATATTTTTGTATTTTAAAAAATGTATAATTGGTGAGTTTGATTTAAATAAATTTATTTTGGCATGTTTAATTTCAAAATAACTTTTTTTAAAATTTTTAAAGTTTTAAAAGTTTTCACTAGACAAAAATAAAGTCTACAAATTTCAATAAAAACTTAAAATTTTAGTTAATTAAAATTAAAGATGTTTTTTAACATTATTTAGTTAATTAAAGAAAAAGATAAAAATAACATGAAATAAAAATAAAATATACAAACAAATAATAAATAAACAATTTCGATTTATGGAACATTTATCTCAAATTTTAAATTTGAGATCTAGTTCATCATCTTCTCACTCATGAATAACTTTACTGAGAAATTTGACATTTAGATTTTTTGTCAACTTCATTTACGTGGAAAGAAATTTGTTACCTACAATGGAAAGTGATCTCTTGTTGAATCATGAGATTAAATTTAAGTGACTTGATAATATTCAAACTATGGTTAAAATATTAATCGATGAAATTTTGGCTCATAATAGTCGATAGATAATTATTTTATTAGAGATTATTTGGTATATTTGTATTTATCGATGTTTTACTTTTAAAACTAAAGGATTTTAGCAACTTAAAATCCAATTTGATTTAGGCAGTGAATAAACAAATGTAAATTCTCTAAGAAATAGATGTTAAACTATGTTCTAATTATTGACAAATCTAAATGAAAATTTATATAGAAATTTCTTGGAGTTCTTGGGTCGATATTGTTGCTAGAATCGCGATTTTTCTTTTTTATTTTGTTTTTTAAAAAGTTTCGTCTATTTCACTAGTTTTTTATGTTTATATATTTTTTTTAATTAATTAAACAATTTAAACTGTTAAATTTTTTTAAAATTTTAACGAAATTCATGAAAGAATACTTTATTTTTTTGTAATAAAAAAATTTAAAATTTTAAAAATTTAAAAAATATATATTTTAAAATTAAATTTACCAAAATATATTTGTTTAGAATCAAATTTACTAATTATTCTTTATTAATAATTATTGAATGATAATAAAAAAGAAAAATGAAAAAAAGAGAAAAAAAAGAAGAGGAAATATAAATTATTCATAAAGTAGATCACATGGTTGGCTTCTCCATTTAATGTAAAGGTACATTGAAAGCAATACAAAATTACGACTTCCTTATACTTTAGTTTGGTCATATATATCTATATATATGAACCATCCCTTTTCCTCGAAGATCTCTTCAAGATTTTGAAGTCCAACCAACACGTGATGCATGTCCAAGCAAACTTATATGCGCACCAAATAAAAGTGGAAGTAATTTTAATTTTAATTTTTTTATTTAAAATTTTGAATTTAAATTTTATAAAAATAATTTTTATTAAATGATAAATTTGACTATCACAAAAATTAAAATTTTTAATAGTAAAATATAATTTCATTTCGAATTAATTAGTGCAAAATAATTATAAAAAGTTAAGCAAAGAATGTGATGGATGTATGTTAGTTCGTGCATCAAATTAAATTGTGGGTTTTGGTGGTGAGAAATATGGGTGGCAAACACTCAATTATTAATAATGTTTGGGGGGACCAAATCCAAAGGCCAACAACAATTTCTTTATACAATTTTTTTTTTTTTTCAAAATCAAGATGAAGAAAATAATGTACATGAGATGTCACTCTCCAATACTACATTATTTGCCACATTGTCAGCTTCAAGCATCAACTCTGTCATGGAAAAAGATTATTTTTAGGTTAAATTTTGGGTCATGATTAATTGTGTCTAGCTTAAAATATATAAGTATATTTAAATGCATTTACCTTCTATTATATAATAGTGTTTAATTTTGTAGTTTGGTCCATAATTATATTTAAATATTCAAAACAAATTAACTATTCATTTAGGTGTTTATTAGATGTATCCCCAATATTAAAGTTATTTCTATAAATAGATCATCTCCTTTCTAACAATTAGGTTATAGACAATATTTCCTAGTAGATTTATCTAATAATACATATTACTTTTTTTTTAATATTATTATGTAATTATATAATATTATAATATATATATATATATATTTAAAAAGTTATCTTTTTTTCTCTTTTATATATACATATTATTTGTATAGAATATGTTATTTTATACCTTACATATAAAATTTATAAATATAATAATAAGAATAAGAATTATATTATATGCATCGTTCACTATATATATATATATATATTCTTTTCTTTTCTTATAGTTATATATATAAACTTATTTTATGATCGATCCCATCCCTTTTTTACTCTTAAAAACGTTCCTATAGGAATATCCATACATAATATATATATATATATGTGCGTGTGCGTGTGTGTGGGTACCAATTCCCAGTCAATCAAGTTATTTTGTGTATAAATACCATCATTTGATTCAAGAACAGATTCTGGAGATTAACTCGGATGCCATGAAAGGATATATCAAAAAATCTTTGAGAATATTATAATATATAATTAGGATTTGTCTGTATTGATATTCTTTAGATTGATAATTATCACTTGACAATACATCTTTTATATATATATAATATATATAACATGAACATAAAATAATGGCATCCCATGATTATTGGTCACAAGTGGTCAAAGTGGGATTAAATTTAATTGTTAATCGATAGATGAAATGATAAATATTAGCTGCACCTCTGGCCGGCCACCAATGGAAGATGCTGTCTGTGATCTGCGATCTTATAAATGCCATCGTAACTAATTTTTGCTTACTTGTAAAGCCATTCCAAGACAACTGCATCTGCCCATGTACTCTATCTACATCTCCCCTTATTTTATATATATATATATATATATATATATATAATCATACGTCCCTTCTGATGTTTCCTTCAACAATTATTTATGAAACAGTATATCAAAAATTATTAATCTAAATTTATATGATTGATTACTTCTGAATAAGAAAGTGAGAGCCAGCTCATTTTTTCAGTTCCCCATGCATGTTTATACTTAATTTATTACACTTATAACCAATCAAAAAATCTAAATTAATTAGTAATGTCTCCCTCTTAAGAAAGTGATCATCCATGCATATCCCAAATAATAAGATGGTGGCATTATACAAATTACCACTAACTAACTACATATATATATATATATATATATATATATATATATATATATATATTGTCTAATTGTGGTGCTTGGAATCATCAGTTAAATCTATACGTTTTTTTTTCTTCTTGGATTTAAGTCACCTACATGCGAAGATGATACGAAGAAGAAGTTGAGAGTGTTATCTAATATATAATAATTTATTTTATTATATTAATACGAAATATTTTAAAAAATATTTAAAAATAAAATTATAAAAATTTAAGTTTAAATCAAACAGTATTATATTTTCTATGAAAATGAGGTGGTGAGAGTTTCAACCTGATCGGAGTATCGAACCCAAGAGAATGAAATAAACTATATATAGAATAGGGTAAGGTGTCGAATCATGTCTACCCATAACTTTAATTTCCTTACTTATATATATAGGTCATTTTGGTATTTGCATTTCATCTCAAACATATTTCAAAACATAAATTCTCCTTTAGTTGGAAACTAACCATGGAGTCCAATTATCAATTTGAAAGTATCCCACAAATTCAAAGTTCCATTCTTACTTCCTTTCTAGATGATTCTAATGTCGAATTATGTTGCGACGACGAAAGATTGAGGGTCTTTATTCAATCACTCGAGGCAGAAATCAATCCGATTCTGATGAAAGATCAAGGAAATTATAATACAAGTGATGATGAAGAACAAATCTCCAGTTCCTCCGAAGATGTTCTTGATTTTGTAACCTGGATGGATTCCGAAATTCTGTCACCTTGTTGTATTTCTTCTATTTCTTCTGATGTTGATGAACTTTCTTGGTATGATCAAGTCTCTGGTGATGACGAGTTAGATCTGAGGTACATGATTGAGTATGGTGCTGCAGTCAACGGTGGAGATTACTCATCAGAAATACCCATGGAAATGGAGTTGGACTTGGAGGAACATATTTATACTTCTTTATGGCAAGAAAATTATGATTTACAGAGTTGTACGTCTCAGTATTCATCAACATGATTCAAATTAAGTGTAAATTAGTAAATAAGATATCAAATATATATATATATATATATATTCCTGTACAATTTAATGATTATATAAATCAAATATATCTTGATTTTTAACTTGCTTCCATCATCCTCCGAGAGAGAGAATGGAACACAAATAATTATTATCTAAACAGGGATTTCATCAGCTAGCGCTTTTTTTTTTTTTTTTTTTTGCTGCTAATTT
This sequence comes from Asclepias syriaca, assembly GCA_027405835.1. Lineage (NCBI taxonomy): Eukaryota > Viridiplantae > Streptophyta > Magnoliopsida > Gentianales > Apocynaceae > Asclepias > Asclepias syriaca. Next base: position 6,895,895 of record CM049930.1, read on the forward strand.
AATAAATAATGTAATTTCAATTCGATTTAGTTGAGGCAAAAAATGGCTAGCGAAATATATATATATATATATATTTGAAGTCAAGAAAGAGATGTTTTAGGCATATGGCTAATTAAGGAGCAGGCTCATATCAGGGTCCAGATGGCATTACCCCATTGGACATAGGTCTAATCTTACTTCTAGCTTTCCTATAAATTGTAAATCTTGTAGTATGTACGAGGTAAGTGAAACCAGACTTTGGAAAAAAGCTGTTTAAATTTAGGTTAGAACTTCTTTCTCCAAGGACAATTTTTAATTTAAATTTAGTTTTAAATAAATTTATCTTTAACAAGTTTTAAATAAATTTATCTTTAACAAATTTAATTTTAAATTAAATTTTATTTTTTATAAGAAAAATAAAATTTTTCATCACAAATATTGTCAAATTCTATTTAAAAGTTATTAGTTTAATGATTTATTAAAAAAATTAAATCATTTTATATGAAATATATTTTTATATATTTTTTTAATCTTTTAATAATATTTTTTAAAATGAGTGTTGCATTTTGTTTTTACTATAAATTTGTATATTTCATATAAAATAATTTAATTACTTTTTTTTAAATGGATTAGAATTACACAAATCAATGAATTTAACGACCTTGAATTTTTTGAAGTAAAAAGATTTAAAAGTTTAAAAAGTTAATAAAAAATCTATATATATTATAAAACTAAACTTACTAAAACATAAAATTTTTCAAACCAAATTCACCAAATATCTCAACTTTTTTTCCATGATATAAAAGTTTAATGGGTTTTAAATGGACTTTGGTGAGAAATACCCACCCATTGGTTGGCTTGGCCCGTTGAGCATCCTACTTGGGACTAGACCTCTTACTTAATCTAATTTTGAAGATGCACACTAAATATAAGGAACATGCATATATTGAAAAAGTTTTAAAGAACATATTTCATCCCTCGGTAACCTTTGGGATGGAATTGTTACAAATGCCTATATTTATAGGACACTTAAGTGAACTCCAAATTCGGAATTAAAAGACTACGAATATTATTATAAGAATACAATAATTAAAAAATATGTAATACATACAGTAATATGAAATAAAATTTTCGTTAAAAAGTAAATTATTTAAGACATGTTTTCTTATAAAGAGGTATAATCTTCGAGTATGTTTAAATGGAGGTCTTTAGACCACCCCAAATTAATTTATATATATATATATATATATATTGAGAGGTAAAAAATACCCGTGCTGACATGGGGCGAAAGTTGACATGGCAATCTGACGTGTCCGTCCACCGAGCATATCGGAGCCCACAACTCCGCTAAACAAGGCACCGAAGTCCGCGGTCTCACCTCTTAGGCAACCCACTTCGCCAATATCCTGACTACCAGCTAGTCAAGATTATGCTAGAATATTCCTCAAAGAATATCTTTTGACCAACAGTTTATCTCGGTTAAAAGTATCTCACAAATATCCCTATAACAGTAGGATATTTCAGAATCTGACAACTATCAGATTCTTCACTACGTACCTATTTCTCAGGGTCATTTATTCCTATAAATACCCCCTCATGAGGATAAAATGTAAGGCCAGATAATTCTATCAATTCTCTATCAACCTCCTAAATCTCTAATCAATATTCTGAATACTGACTTGATCGTCGGAGGGTTTGTTGGAGGTCCCTCACCCTCCGTTCTGAACCTCTCTATTTTGCAGATATGACCCGGGGAATCTTCATCAGAACAACAAACAAACAGCATTTCAAATGGAGATATTACGATAGAGACTCTCAAACGACGCCGGTTAACTGCCACGTGTCGCCAGACCGATTTACGCCAAATCAGTTTGGTTCCGTTACCGGGAACGAAAGTTTTTCTGTCTCTCTCTCCTCAAAACAGAAAATGTTAGGACGATTTGGCGGACGTGGATATCAACTTGATACCACATTTCCCACATCTCACCACGAGACCTCCGTGACGAGCAAACACACCAGGGGCCGAAGCGCCCCCTTGAGGAAGACACCTCGCTCCATCAGCGAAGTAGGCAATAGTCAACCGTCGAGCAAGCAGTCAAGGAAGAAGCCCATGCGATAGACTCCGCCCAAAGAGAAACAGGCACGAGCGCAGTCCGAAGCAGGTGCGAAGAAGCCACACCGACCACTTGAAAAAAGTACTTCGTCTAAACCATCTCACGAAGTCAGCTCAACCACCGATTCGTTTCGCCACAACCCAGTTTTCACAATCTCTTCCCATCCATTTCTTCTTCACCATAAAAAAGGAAAGTAAAATCACACCATCTTCAACTATTACTCTTTCCTCCTTCTGTTTCTCTTTTTCTCTCTATCATAAATGTTGGGTTTACTAAACCCATTGAATTAAAAAAAAAAGAAAATCGAGTAGAATTCTGAAAATGAAATGAGAGCTTTATGAGGATTAAGCTCGCGCATGTCTAAGCAACTTCGGCAATCCAATGGTGCAGCTTCGTGTCGCTCCGTTCATGTTCGTTCTAGTTTAGCTCCTCCATTGACTATCTTTGCTCCTCCTTCCTCTTAAACCCTAATTTACTCCTCTCCTTCTTCGACCTCTCATTCTCCGTGTCTAAATTCTCAATTCCCTCTTTCTCCATCGGTCTCTGTTTCTGTGCATACCCTAACGGAGTATTGCCGGCGAGGATGTATATGGCATATGGATGGCCGCAGGTTATTCCACTAGAATCTGGATTAGCATAGAGTGAGATTGGCCGAGTCGAAGAGAGGTGTAGATGCAATCCAGAAAGAAGGGGAGAATTTGCGGGCTATCTGGAGCTCTGACATGAAGTTGATTGTTGTTGTTACCTCTTCTTATTATCTTCAAATATATGAGATCCAGTTCACCGAGAAAAAAGATACAAGTAGGAGGAAAGCAACCAACTAGTTTTACTCTTGCTACTATTTCTTTTATGGTCTGTTTATTGAAAAGATTGAAATAATGTTGTTGTGGATTGGATGGATGAAAGCATCTTGAGTCATCTAGAGAATGTTGTGTCGCGAGATGCGGAGTGTGGCAGAACAAGATCTTGCAGAAGGTATCAAGGAACTCGATCTTAGTGTTCTTGTTCATATCCATGGTGGCCGAACTATCAATATGGAAGGTCTTGGGGCAGCTAAGCGACGAGCATGGCGTTGTGGTCCATTCTCCATGCCAAAAAATTGATTCACTATTTTATCAAGCTTTTCTTGGAAGTCAAGAAACAATAGATTTCGTGCTGACGCAAGGACTGTGGAACTTTAAAAACACTTTGGTCCTCATTCGTCCGGACCTTCAACGGAGTCTATTGAAGGAGAGTTTTGTGGGGCCTTTTATCTTGATGTTCAACTAAGTAATGGAATAGAAGCTAATAATTTGTCTTATGCACTTGACAATGGTCTATCTGCCAACGGAGCCAATGATGCTTTTACACTCAACTCTTATTTGTCTAAGAAGTCTGCTGTTATTCATCTAGAGTTCTCCCTACCCCTGAGATTGTTACTTGTGCTATTTGCAGAGAATTTGTTAAATAATCTGGTCTTACCTTTTACCTTTACGAGGGTGGTATTTGTGGATGTAAACTACCCTGAGAAATAGGTAGGTGGTGTGATATGCCGAATCTAGTAGTTACCAGATTTTGGAGATAAACTTGAAATATTCCACTATTTTAGGGATATTTCGTGGGATCTTTTAACTGAGTATTTTCAAGATAGACTGTTGGTCAAGAGATTCCCTTTAGGGAATCTTCTGGAAGAAGTTGGCAGACAGAGATTAGGTGAAGTGGTTTGTATAGCAGCCGCGGACTTTGTAGCTTTGGGGGCCCCATCGGATTTGGTAATCGGACTCCTGGCCGAGCAGCGGGTCCTGCCATGCTAAGTGGGCGAATACGCCAAATCACCATGCTAGCTTTCATTCCTTGTCAGCATAGGAGCAATTTATATCTTTCAGTGGCCCCTCGTCGAAGTGGAAGAATGGTTCTTTTTTTACTTAGACGCAGTCAAAATCCATTGTTACTTGTCTTCTGCGGACTTCGAGAATGATGTTAGGTCGAGCTCTGCTTCGGAAGCGACGAGGGTCGGAGTGCGAAGAGGTAGGCTGGTGATTAGCTGCGAGGCTTAAAGCTGTAAACGAACCAAACTGTTCGCGAACAAAGCTCGTTCCAGCTCGTTTATACTCGGTTCGAGCCCGTTCATTTATTAAACAATCAAACACGAACAAAATTTTAAGCTCGATTAAATTTTAAACTTATTCAAATATTATTCGCGAACATATCGAGCATTCACGAACAAATTATAAATATTTATATATATTATTAAAAATAATATTTAATATTTAAATTAGAAATATTTTTAATTTTTTTTCCTAATTTCTAGAGGTGATTCAACTTCCCGAAGGTTCTTTAAAGTGTTAAAGCAATTTGTTTCTCTCACAACCATAAAAAGACTCTTGAGTTCTAACTCAATCAACTTTGTTTCTATACAAATCCTAAAAAGTTGACCGTTCTCCTTTCTTTACCTTCTCACAGTCCAGACTCATATGAAAAAATATGTTTAAAGGTAAGTATTGTTAGGTTGTGGAGCCTGATGTTTACTTATGGATTAAGTTTACTTAATGGCTAAGGGAACCCTAATGGTGCCCTAGTGGCATGAGCCGTGGCCCGTGAGCGTGACTCTGAACCCTGCTCATCCCTAGATGGCTATAAATAGGGGTAGATTGGCAAGGCAGAAGATGTAATTTTCTCTGCAACTGTATATGCCTGAAATCATCAACAAAAATACCTAGCCGCCGTGGAGTTTACCATCCCGGTGTTACCACGTATATTTCTCCTCGTATTCTCTCTCTTGTTCTTCGTGTTCTTCATCTAGATATAGTGTGTGAGTTTTGCTATCCTAACAACTGGTATTAGAGCTAGGAGAGATTTATCACGATCTAAAAAGATGGAAAGTTTGAAGTTAGGGATCGAGAAGTTTGATGGATCCAATTTCGGTTTTTGGAAGATGCAAATCGAAGATTATCTGTACCAAAAAGATCTTCACGAACCCTCGACTGGGGTGAAGCCGGATTCCATGACAGAGGAGTAGTGGAAGCTCAAGGATCGTCAAGCGTTGGGGATGATCCGGTTGACTTTGTCGAGAAACGTGGCGTTCAACATCGTGAAAGAGAAGACTACAGCCGGTCTATTAAAGGCTCTATCAAATATATACGAAAAACCATCTGCGATGAACAAGGTATATTTGATGCATAGATTGTTCAATTTACAGATGTCTGAAAGTAGTTCTGTTGCTGATCATATAAACGATTTCAATATGATTGTAAGTCAACTGAGTTTTGTGGAAATTAACTTCGAAGATGAAATTAAAGCTTTGATTTTGATGTTATCTCTACCCTAGTCATGGGATACTGTTGTTGATGCGATTAGCAGTTCTTGTGGATCTGAGAAGCTGAAGTTCGATGAAATCCGTGATGTTGTTCTCAACGAAAGTATTCGTAAACGAGAAGTGTGAGATTCATCGGGCAGTGCTCTTAGCTTTGACCAAAGGGGAGAAGCAAGTCGAAGGGCCAACATCAACATGGTCGATCAAAATCAAAGAATCAAGGAAAATCTGTGAACAGATCAAACATAACTTGTTGGAACTATGGAGATAAAGGATACTTTCGGATAAATTGTAAGAAGCCAAAGAAGAAGCAGAATCAGAAATTGGAGATGACAATGATTTGTAAATTCAGCAGAGGACATTGGGGATGCTCTAATCCTTAGTGTGGACAACCCGGTTGAATCTTGGATTTTGGATTCAGGTGCATCATTTCATTCATCTCCAAGCAAGGAATTATTCCAAACTTTCAAATCTGAAATTTTGGAAAGGTGTATCTTGCTGACAACAAAGCCTTGTAGATTGAAGGAAAGGGGGATGTCTGCATTAAGACTCCATCGGGAAACCAATGGACATTAGAGGATGTTAGATTTATTCCTGGGCTCAAGAAGAATTTGATCTCTGTTGGTCAGTTGGATAGCAAGGACTATGCTGCAAAGTTTGGGAAAGGTTCGTGGAAGATTGTGAAGGGTGCTATGGTTGTTGCTCGTGGCACAAAATCTGGAACCTTGTACACCACTGCAGGGTGTATCAACATGGCTGCTGTTGCTGAAAATGCTTCTGGTTCATGTCTGTGGCACAACAGACTTGGACACATGAGTGCTAAGGGAATGAAGATGCTAGTTGCAAAAGGAGCTTTAGGGCCTGAAGTCTGTTGATATGAATCTTTGTGAGAGCTGTGTCATGGGTAAACAGAAAAGAGTTAGCTTCACAAAGACTCCAAGAGAGCCAAAGAAAGTGCTGTTGGAAATGGTCCATACAGATGTTTGGGGACCATCTCAAGTTTCATCACTTGGAAGATCCATGTTCTATGTCACCTTCATTGATGACTTCAGCATGAAGGTATGGGTTTACTTCTTGAAGCATAAATCAGATGTTTACAACTTTCAAGAGGTGGAAAGCTAAAGTTGAGAATCAGACTGGATTAAAGATCAAATGCTTGAGGTCTGACAGTGGGGGAGAATATGACAAGTCAGAATTTAAAGCATTTGTGCTGCTGAGGGAATCAGATTGATGAGGATAGTTCCCGAAAAGGCAAGAGAGAATGGAGTTGGGAGGATGAACAGAACATTGAATGAGCGTGCAAGGAGCATGAGGATACACTGTGGGCTGCCCAAGATGTTCTAGGCAGATGCTGTGAGCACAGCCGCATACTTGATCAATAGGAGACCATCAGTTCCCTGGGGGTTCAAGATTCCGAGGATGTGTGGACGGGAAAGGAACTTAAGTACTCACACTTGAGAACTTTTGGTTGCACTGCTTATGTTCATGTTGATCTAGAGAAGAGGGACAAACTTGATGCTAAGGCTTTGTAAAGTGTTACTTCATAGGCTATGGTTCTGACATGTTCGGTTACAGGTTTTGGGATGACAAGAATATAAGATTCTGAGACATTGTGATGTGATATTTGATGAGCTGTTCTATACAAGGACAGAGAGTAGAAGGTTGCAGAGACTACGAAGCAAGTGGGAGCTGAGATTGAGTTGCAAAAGAGTACACCAGAGATGTGCACCAGAAACTCAACCAACTTTAGACACTGTTGCTGAAGAGCCTGAGGTGGAGCAAGTGAACCTGAGCAGGTGTGAGGAGATGTTTATAGGTGGGGTCGATGTTGAGTCTGTGCTCCGCGATATCTGGCGATATTCCCAGCATGTCTTGGTGCGCCAAGCGAAGTTATGGATGTGAGCGGAGAGAAAGCGGGTCATCTCCTCCTTCATATATGATGACATTTCGCTCCCTAACTGAATTTTCTAGTCGAGATAATCATGGTGGATTATCACTTCATCAAACTCCCTTGGTTCTGGTTCGACGACATTGGTGGGGTGTCCTAACTTAACTAAAACCGTCTCACACTTCGTATCCTTGACTGTTAGGATTGACCTGACTATCATGGATGGCTGTCCGACATCTTGCTGCTTTCGAGACTTGATAATGTGTGTTAGAAGGCTCCTGAGGTTGCTTTTGATGTATCCTACCCCTCTCTTCGTCACGAAATGCACTTGCTAATGCGAAGTTGAAATAACCAGTTCGAAGGCTGAGTGGGCCAGTGTACCCAAGATAGCATTGTAAGGGGAATCAATGTCTACTACATAGAATTTGATCTCCTCTTCGCGGGTACAGGTATCGGAGCCCAAGGTTACCTTGATTTTAACCGTTCCTTTAACTCCGATCTTATGGGCTGTAAAGCCCTCCAAGACCATGTTACTAGACCTCAAGTGGCTATCGTTCATTCTCATCTCTTTGAAGCATTTGAAGTAGAGAATATTTTTTGTGGCTCCGGTGTCCACCAGGACTCTCCTTACTCAGCCCTTGTCGATCTCTTGCATGGTCATGTCTACCTCTAGGATAATGGGAGTGATTTCGGCTTCTTCGTTTAGCTCAAGGTCCTTATCAAAGAAGGTTATTGGCTCGTGCGGAAATTTGTCGAAGTGTGATGCTAAAACGGGTTTGTTCAGGTTATAAATTTTTTGCTTTATCTATTTGATGGATGAGAACTACAGAGTTATGACTTCGATCACTCTCTCAATTTTTTCTTTCGGTTGTCTTTCCGATATGTATTCCTTTAGATGTTCTTCTCGGATTAGTTTTTCTATTGCCCGCTTCAACTGCATGCAGTTTTTGGTTGTGTGACCGTAATCCTATTGGAAGCCACAGAACTTCAACTTATCCCTAGAGGGTACATTCTGAGTTCGCATGGGTGCAGGGTCACGGACTCCATATTTTTCTTTGATGACCGTGACGAGATTCTCCTTGGGAGTGTTCAACGAAGTGAATGCCTCAGTTCTCCTTGTTCTGTTTTTGCCTCTTCGATCTTAGGGAGAGGTCTCTGTATACTTGTCCTTTCTTTTGTACTGTGAGTCTTGGGCACTTCCCTCGGCTAAAGCAACTTTGTGCGCCACGTTGAAGACTTCGCTGATGGTCTTTGGCTTTCGAAGTTGGAGTTTTGTGTACAACATCCTTGACCGGAATCCGCCTTCGAAGCAAGTGATCGCCGTATCTTGACTGATTTCCTCGATCTCATCATACATTTTCTTGAAGCGTTCCAGATAAGCAAGGAATGTCTCGCCCTCTCTTTGTTTGATGTTTGCGAGGTCCCCTCTTGTCTTAGGTATCCTTCTAGCGGTATTGAACTTATCCAAGAATGACTTTTCCAGATCTTGCCAGGAGTTGATGGTTCCTAGTTTTATCAAAGTGAACCACATCAGAGCTTTATCGAATAGGGTATTGGGAAAAACTTTGCACATGACGGCTTCATCGTTAGTTACCAATCCCATGGCGTATGTGAACCAGCAGACATGCTCCTGAGGTCTGCTTAGTCCAGAGTACAAGAGGAATTGAGGGATTTTTAGAGTCGGGTCCGGAATCGCGGATTGAATCCACTTCGTGAATGGGCCCGTATCTGTTGAACAGTTTCTCTTGGTTCGATCTCTCCGCTTCTTCTCTGGACTTTGCTCCTATTTATTTCTCTTTGGGCGAAGTCTGTTGCTGTGGCTTCTCTCTCTTGGTTGCCTGCCTGACGGCTGACTCTCGCCAACTTCGCTTGTAGAGCGAAGTGCTGTGCTCTTGGAGGGAGCGTTTCGCCCCTGGTGTGTTTGCTTGCCATGGTGGGTGATTTTTGCGGCAAGGCTCAGGAGAGTTCTTTTCCATCGTCCAGGAAGGTCGGTGGTGACAGGCCCTGCCTGAGGAATTCTGCTCGGAGCTGTAACCACTGCCTTGACAGGTCGCGCTCCTTTCGAAGTTGCTCAACCTCCTTCCGCAGGTCTTCGACCTCTTTCCCATACCGTTGTTACTGAATTGCCTCTCATTTAGCTTCTCGCGTTGGTTAGGTACCTCGCGAGAGAAATCCTGGGGTTCCAAATGTTCGATGACTGACCGACACTAGGGTCTTTCAGGAACGGACGAGTGTATCGCCCGGTAGGTCTCGTTGTGAGATGTGGGAACTGTGGTATCAAGTTGATATCCACGTTCGCCGGATCGTCCTGACATTATTTGTTTTGAGGAGAGAAAAACAAGAAGATTTGGTACTTACGTTCCCGGTAACAGAATCAAACTGATTTGTCAAAAATTGGTTTGGCGCCACTGGTCGATGAAACGACATAGTTCGATGATCTCTGCCAAATATTACTGCCAATGTGAACGTTGCGTTCGTGCTTTGATGAGGATTTCTGTCTTGGGATATCTGCAAAATAGAGAGGTTCAGAACAGTGGGTGAGAGGACTCTGATGAACCCTTCAATGATAAAGTCAGTATTTTGAACTTTACTAGGGAATATCTGATTGAGCGGAGAATTTGTTGAATAATATGGTCTTACCTTTTACCTTTACGAGGGTGGTATTTGTAGATGCAAACTAGCCTGAGAAATACGTAGGTGTTGTGATATGCCGAATCTGGTAGTTACCAAATTTTGGAGATAAACCTCAAATATTTCACTGTTTTAGGGATATTTCGTGAGATCTTTTAATTTTCAAGATAGACGGTTGATCAAGAGATTCCCTTTGGGAAATCTTCCAGACAGAGATTAGGCGAAGTGGTTTGTATAGCAGCCACGGACTTCACAGCTTTGGGGGCCCCATCGGATTTGGTAATCGGACTCTGGCGAGCAACGGGTCCTACCATACTAAGTGGGCGAATACGCCAAATCACCATATGAGCTTTCATTTCTGTTAGTATAGGAGCAATTTATATCTTTCAATATATATAATGTATGAAGGAAATAATTAAAAATTTGTGTTGGACAGATATGGATAGTGGATGAAAGGTTTAGTGAAGATGATGAAATGAAGGCACCGAAAGGTACAACTTTCATACCTTCACCTGAAGAAACTTCGCAACGACTGATTCTATTACACCATTCATGCAATGCTCACACCAAAACATCTCCAGAATCTTGACTCTTGCGAGGTTAACTAGCTATAACACACACATATACATACATATAATATATATTTTTTAATTTAAAACATTTTTATCTATGTTACAAACTCATAACTTGTTATAGTTATACTTTTTTTTTTCCTCCTTAAATTGGGGGTGGTACGTGGCGGAACAGAATTGGTTGCCAAGGAGGGTTATGAGAGCATCACGTATAACTGGGACATTGTATGTTCTGGAGAATTGGAATCTGTGCCAAACTAATTACTGTATATTCGCACGTACAAAAAATCTGGGAATTGCCAGTCTCTTTCAATCAATCTAAATAAAATAAGCTAATAATATTCAGAATAAATGTTTTCATGTTTAATAATTAATCTTTGTTATATATATATATATATAGCAGACCCATGCATACGTAATATTAAATATGTTGTAGCTAAACCTAGTTCTTATGCTGTTCTTTTTCTTTAATTAATAATATTTTTAATCAAATCACTTTCCAAGGAGTTGAATTTGTATATTTATCTTAACATCTTCAAAGATATATAATGCCTCAAAGTTTTAATAATTAATCAGTCCCACACATACATAATCACGAATATATATATATATATATATATGATAATAATAAAGGTTATTTCTTTAAGATAAACAGTAGTTATAAAATCAGTTAATAAGAGATTTAAATAATAATCAGTTTAATTACTAATTTATTCGAACAAAAAAAAATGTTCTCTCTAAAAATTAAAATTATAAGAAATTAAGAGTTAAAGCTTTATTATTATTATTACAATGCTCTAGTTCATTTTAAAAGAAAGATCACTTTTTTTTTTTTTATAAGTAAAAGAAAGATCACTTACCTTAAAACAATACATATTTTATTCTCTCTTTTTTTGGAAAAATAAAAGATTTATTAATTTTAAAACAAAAAAATGATGTTAAATAATTAAAATAAAAATAATTACCAGATAGAATAATTAATGTAATTGGAGGAAAAAACGTAAGTGAAAGGTTTTTTATTATTAAAAGAAAAAAAAACTTTACCAATGATTAGTCTCCTTTTATATTCTTAACAAGGAAGAAAATTGTTGGAAAGGAAGAAAAAGATGTCACCATTCTCAATGTTTTTCCACTCTAATAAAGTGCCAAAATGTAGAGCTCCCACATGTGTAAAAGCAGCTGAATTCTTTATACTTATATATATATATATATATATATATATATTAAATCCCACTTCAATAATGCATGCACACAAGCAAAATCCAGCAATTTTAGTTAGTTACAGCAACAAATGGCATTGCTTTTAAACCACAGCGGGATCTCGAGGAAAATACCATCGGATACCTGTCTGTCGAAGTCCGAAGCTCGACAACTCGGTCTCTCCAGCGAAGTCCACACCAAGCCGTGCTACACTTCGCTGAGGGGCCACTGAACGGAAAAAGATACCCGCCAGGGGCAAACATGTCCACACGGCAAATAAATCTACACACCGCCACATACACTGCGGATTGACTCAAAGTCAAACCTACTATCATAAAAAGGGGAACAAATAACCCACTAAATCTCAACGTGGATCTCCACTCTCCTACTAACACGGACCGTTTCTCCATGACGGTAACTGCCAAGCAGCCCACGAGCTGAATCTACACGATCTCCCTACCGCGTCCTTATAAAAGGCAAGGATCATGCGAAGGTAAGGGCAAGCCAGATATACCGAATACAATTACCAATTCTCTATCAAACTAACTTGATCGTCGGAGAGTTCTCGGGGATCCACGTCCCCACCGAACTTCTTTGTTTTGCAGGTTGCTTAAATCTTCGGGATTCTCAAAGATTTCTGGAGACACATTTATTTCTTTACCCTCAAGTTACCCTTACCAATTTTTGACGAATCAGTTTGGTTCCGTTACCGGGAATCAGTTTCATCCCATAATCTTTTCACAAAAAGCCATGACGTCCCGGCAATCGGGAAATCACGAAAATCATCCTGACGCAACACTCGCGATGTCTCACCTGGAAATTCACCGGACCGCTCATTCCTCGGCACCCGTCGACCCCATCGCCGCTCAGCGCTGGAGCGACTGGGACCCAACGGATCACCTCGCCGGACGGCCGACCTCCGCGACCGCCTAAGCGAAAGGCGAAGCGACCACGACGGGCGAGCAAAAGAAATAGAAGAGTTGCAGAGAAGGTGGAAAGGCTCCAAAAAGAACGAGACCTCGCAGAACAGTGGAAACAACTCCACGCGGAGTATGCCAGAGAGGGCCTAACCCCTCCGATGCTCCGAATGGAGGACGAGCATACTCGGAAGTTCCACCCCGAGGTCCCGCACCCTGATCAGCAAACAGACCGCAGCAAGAACCGAAGGGCACCGTAGGCAGGCAAGCAGAAAGCCCCGCCCCACGGTGAGCGAAGTAGGAGAGAGCCACCATACCTCCAAACCCACTTCGAAGCTCGCTGAGAAAAAGCGAGGTGTTGAGCGAAGTCCGGATAAGGCCAAGAGTACGGCGAAAATCCCAAAAAGATCGATCGGACTAGGCCCGTTCACGAAGTGGATTCAAGACATAACACCTGATCCCTCTCTCCAACTTCCGAAGTTTGTCCCATATACTGGACAAACACGACCTCAGGAGCACATATGCCATTTCCACCAGACGCTGATGAGTCTAGTCACGAGCGACGAAGCGGTCCTGTGCAAAGCATTCCCAAGCACCCTCACCGGCAAGGCACTCACGTGGTTTACCTCCTTACAGTCAGACAATAGATTCCTGGGACACTCTGGAAAAGATCTTCCTGGACAAATTCAGTACAGCAGGAACGATTCCGAAAACCAGAGGAGACTTAGCAAATATCAAACAGCGAGATGACGAGTCCCTGCTGTCGTTCGTCGAGCGATTTAAAAAGACTAACGACGAGATAGAGGGAATTAGCTAGGACACAGTCATCACATGCTTTGAGGGAGGCTTCCGCTCCAGAATGCTCTATACCGAGCTCCAGTTAAGGAGGCCAGCGACCATAGGCGAAATGTTTGACGTAGCCAGGAAGGTCGCGTTGGCTGAGGGCAGCACGCCCGATTCCGCTAGGTCCAAGGATAAACCGACGGACCTCCCCAAGAATCTCCCGAGCCTCGCTGATAAAAAAGAAAAAGTCCGGTTCAAAAAGCCGGAAACGTTCACACCTCTGAACGTCTCGAAAGAAAGCCTCGTAGCTATTATAAAGGATAAGTACGGAGTCCAAGACGCCGCGCCGATGAAACAACAATCCTACCCCGCGAGGGATAAGACCAAATTCTGCGGGTTCCACCGCGATTATGGACACACCACGGAAGACTGCTTCCAACTAAAAAGGGCCATAGAGCGTCTCATCAAGGAAGGGTGCCTGAAGGAGTACGTCGCCAACGCACAGCAACAAAGAGACAAAGGCGAGAGAGTGATCGACATGATCAATCCCGACATATCCTCGGTCAAAAAGATCAAAAAGAAAATCTATAACCTCACCAAATCATATCTCGTCCCCGAATACGCGTTCGAACAGCGCGAGGTCATCTCTTTCTCAAACGAGGAGATAGAACACAACGAGGAAGCAAGAGCCACGCCCATTGTCCTTGAGGCGCGGATGACGAAAGATGGCATTGACAAATGCACGGTGAGGAGGATCCTGATCGACACAGGAGCTGCCAAAAACATCATGTACCTCCATTGTTTCAGAGAAATGGGCCTAAGTGATGCGGACCTTAAGGCCAGCGGAATGGTCCTCGAGGGGTTCTCCACCCACAAGCCGGTGAAAGGGACTGTCCGGATACAGGTGACTCTCGGGGAGGGAGCAACAACGGACTGAAGAGGTAAAATTTTACGTGGTGGACCTAGATTCCCCGTACAATGCAATACTAGGTACCCCATGTCACGCGGCATTCAACCTAGTCATATCCACCTCGCACCAACATTAAGTTCTACACCCCGCGGGGCGTAGGGTTTGTTAAAAGCCACCCCCGCAGCCTCCTGGGGCAAATCATGAAAATCAAAAGGAGAAGGGGCGGGCTAGACAACACCGCAACAATTAATTCGGTAGCCGCTCCCAATGATCAAAGGATATTAAAGGTCATCGAGAGGCAAATTTATGATTTAGTCATGGAAGCGTCGGGTACCCGAGAGTTCGACGAGGAAATCATCAACCCGAAGTATCCGCAACAGACCGTCAAGGTCGGTAGGGAAATACCCGACCCACTCCGGCGAAGTATTATCCACTTCTTAAAAAATCACCAGGACAGCTTTGCCTGGTGCACAGAGGACATGCCCGGCATCGACACATCGGTAGCTGAACACGCCCTCAGCATAAGTCCTAAGTGCCCACCGGTGAGACAGAAGCCGCGAAAGTTCGGAGAGGAAAAGGAGCAAGGCATGAAAGAGGAGGTAGGAAAATTACTCAAGGCGGGCTTCATCCGCGAAGTTCAATACCCGACATGGTTAGCAAACGTGGTAATGGTCAAGAAAGCCAACGGAAAGTGGAGAATGTGCGTCGACTACACCGACCTCAACAAAGCCTGCCCCAAGGATTGCTACCCGTTACCAAGAATCGACGCTCTTGTTGATTCAACCTCAGGATATGAGCTTTTAAGTTTTATGGATGCCTTCTCGGGGTACCACCAGATCAGGATGAAGCCGAGCGACCAGCTCCACACCTCGTTCCGAGCGGCAGGGGCCATATACTGCTACAATGTGATGCCCTTCGGCCTTAAGAATGCAGGGGCCACATATCAGCGGATGATGAACCATATCCTGCGACGGCAAATAGGGAGAAATGTGGAAGCCTACGTAGATGATATGGTGATTAAAACCAAGCGTGGAAAATCGCACCTGGATGACCTGGAAGAAACCTTCTCCAGCCTAGCCAAGTACAACTTGAAACTGAACCCCACCAAGTGTGCGTTCGGAGTCAAATCCGGAAAATTCCTTGGGTTCATGACATCGGAGAGAGGGATCGAGGCTAACCCGGAGAAATTGGCAGCAGTGTCACGGCTCACCGAGCCACGATGTTTGAAGGATGTTCAGCATTTAAACGGGTGTATCGCCGCCCTCGGCCGTTTTGTCTCGAAGTCGGCGGAAAGATGCTTGCCATTTTTCAAAACACTGAAGGACTCAAAAAACGGTTTCAAATGGACTCCCGAGTGCAGCAAAGCATGGAAGGATCTCAGGGCCCACTTATCCCAGTTACCCCTGCTACGACCACCAGATACAGGCGAGACACTGTTCCTGTACCTATCATTCTCGGACTTCGTGGTTGCCTCTGTACTTATAAAAGAGGACGGAAGGAAGCAGTACCCCGTCTACTTCGTCAGCAAGGCCCTAAACGGTGCCGAATCCAGGTATTCCAATATAGAGAAGCTAGCATACGCGCTGATCATCTCATCCAGGAAGCTGAGGCCATACTTCGAGTCCCATCCAATCATCGTCTACACCGA
Source organism: Asclepias syriaca (assembly GCA_027405835.1). Classification (NCBI taxonomy): domain Eukaryota; kingdom Viridiplantae; phylum Streptophyta; class Magnoliopsida; order Gentianales; family Apocynaceae; genus Asclepias; species Asclepias syriaca. Next base: position 6,911,829 of record CM049930.1, read on the forward strand.
CGCTCCGCTTAAACAGATCTTCCATAAACTAGATCAATCTGGGAGACTACTCCGATGGTCTATAGAACTGTGTGGCCAGGAAGTCACTTTCAAACCTCGGACGGCCGTCAAAGCCCAAGCCTTGGCCGACTTCCTCGCGGAGGGATCATTCACAGAGGAGCACAGCCGGCAAACGATGGATCCATGGGAATTATGGGTAGATGGTGCAGTCAATGCCAGCGGAGTGGGTATCGGCGTAGCATTGACCTCACCGAACAAAAAGTATACTGAGATGCGAGCCGCGAGACTTGAAATTGACCTATCAAATAATCAAGCGGAGTACGAAGCACTGCTTATGGGGGTAGAATGGGCTCACGCCGCGGGCATAACAGCCCTCAAAGTCTTCAGCGACTCACAACTCGTCGTTAACCAGGTACAGGGCACATATGCCGTACACTCGGAGAACCTCCAGAATTACGCTGAAAAGGCCAGACAATGGAGGGACAAATTTGGTTTCTTCACCTTGTCCCTGGTTAGCCGGAACGATAATAAAACAGCAGACCGCTTGGCGAAGATAGCCTCGGGCGAAACTCCCAATGAGGAAGGGGTCCCAGTGGAGATAAGAACAAGCCCTGGAAATACGAGGATACAGCCTATACTCCGCTCATCGGAGGACTGGGTGGATGAAATAACGAAGTACATCCAGAGTGGAATACTGCCAGAAGACACCACCCTCGCACGACAGATAAAGCGGCAGTCTGCCAGATATGTCCTTCACAATAATGTCCTCTACCGCCGATCTTTCTCCAAACCTTTACTCCGTTGCATCCCGCCATCCCAAGTGGGCGACTTACTCGCCGAGATGCATGAGGGGGAGTGTGGAGGACATCCAGGAGCCCGAGCCCTGGCGGAAAGAATAATCAATCAAGGATATTACTGGCCAACATTAAGGGAAGACGCCAAGCAATATGTCAAAAACTGCAATACATGCCAAATCTTTGGTAACGTACCACAGCTACCCTCCATAGAGCAAACCCCGGTCGTAGCAGCATGGCCGTTTGACATGTGGGGCATGGACCTGATGGGAAAATTCCCAAAAACGAGGAACGGGTATGAGTACTTAGTGGTAGCAGTGGACTACTTTTCAAAATGGATAGAAGCTAAGGCCTTGAGAAACCCCACGGAGGAAAACGTCACAAAATTCCTCAAGGAGCAAGTTATATGCCGCTTCGGAGTCCCCAGGGCAATAGTGACCGACCACGGAGTTCAATTCTCGGCCAAATTTACCTCGGAATGTCATCGATTACACGTCAAACACTGGAAATCCTCAGTCGCACACCCACAGGGTAATGGCCAGGCAGAGGCTGCAAACAAACTAGTATTACAAGCCCTGCGACGAAACTTAGAAGGGATATCGAACAAATGGGCTGACGAGCTGCACCCCGCATTATGGGCAGTTCGAACCTCGATAAGGGGCCCCACTGGCGAGTCGGCGTTCGCGCTAGCATACGGCTCGGAGGCCGTCGCACCAGCAGAAGTAGTCGTGGAGACAGCAAGAGTCGCGATGTACAACCAAGTCAACAACGAAAAAGCAAGGAATACGGACCTCGATCTCCTGGAAGAGAGGCGAATCGCAAGCCGCCTGAAATCTCAATCCTTCAAGGAAAGAATGAAGTGGTCTCACGATAAGAAAGTATTCGAGCGACCGATCAGGATCGGAGACTGGGTACTCCGGAAGATTGAGGGTACGGCAAGACACATCCAGGCAAACAAGTTAACTCCCAATTGGGAAGGCCCATACCTCGTCTGCAGCGAAGTACGCCCCGGCACGTATCGCCTCACGGACAAAGATGGCGTCCTCTTGCCAAACCCGTGGCACGCCAATCATCTGAAGAGATATTACACCTGACCAATGCCGGAAGGCTGCTTTCACTTCCCTTCATCGCAACGTTAATAAAGTACCGAGTTACGGCTTGGGAAGAATTTTATTTATGTAAAGTACCGAGTTACGGCTTGGGAAGAATTTTATTTATGTCAAGTACCGAGTTACGGCTTGGGAAGAATTTTATTTATGTAAAGTACCGAGCTACGGCTTGGGAAGAATTTTCGATTTCACGAGTACCGAGCTACGGCTAGGGAATAATTTTATAAGTACCGAGCTACGGCTTGGGAAGAATTCTATTTATGTAAAGTACCGAGCTACGGCTTGGGAAGAATTCTCGATTTCACAAGTACCGAGCTACGGCTGGGGAATAATTTTATAAGTACCGAGCTACGGCTAGGGTAGAGTTTATGTAAAGTACCGAGTTACGGCTTGGGAAGAATTTTATTTATGCAAAGTACCGAGTTACGGCTCGGGAAGAATTTTATTTAAGTACCGAGCTACGGCTAGGGAAGAATTTTCTAAGTACCGAGCTACGGCTAGGGAAGAATTTTAATGTGAGGTACCGAGCTACGGCTTGGGAAGACTCCCGGATTCTAGAAGTAACGAGCTACGGCTCGGGCGAGTTTTGTTTACAAAGTACTATTATAAAAGGAACACGAAGTTAAATACTTGGAAGCAAAGTTACTCAAGGAAAATAAGTTTGTCATTTCATCAGAAAGAAAAGATACACTGTCAGCTACGAACTAAGTTACAAACTAAAAACTAAGAGGAGCTGGGGCCGTCCAACAAATCCCAGAAGGTGGGAGCAGAGGGCTGAGGAGCTTCCCAGAGTGGCCTCCCTCTCTCTTCATCACGTTCTCGAAGTGCCTCAAGCTCCCCCTCTGAATATGGCACAAAGTCCGCTCCTCGCCTGCAAGCCTCATTGTCGAAGTTCGACTGATATGCTCGCACCAGGACATCCTTGTCTTCGAAGTGATGATGAAGCTGCCGGATCATGTGAATACAACCCCTGTCCAAGTAAGATCCCGCTTCGCGCCCAATCTCCTGGTGAAATGAGGCGGAACTCTTGTAGTCGTTAATGATGTTCTCTCTGAACCCCGCCGACCTACAGTGCTTGAGCTCCTCTTCGACAGAGAGCTTGCCAGCCACCGCCTCATCCCGGGCTGAGTTCAACTCTGTGTTGGCGGCACGCAACTTCGCCAACTCCTCCTCAGCTTTCCACAACTTCTCCTTCATCTCGGACGCCTCACCGACGAGCTGCAACCTTTCTGATTCTAACAGCTCGACCCGGGCAGCCTGCTCCCTTGTCTCGGTCTCCAAGGCGGCCAGCCGGGGTTCGTTGGCAGCTCGCCACTCAGCGTTGGCTGCACCTCCTTCCTCAGACGAAGTATACGCCCGAGATATAAACATAAGGAAGGCATGATCTGCGGAGACAAGGAAAGAGTAAAAAAAAAAAAAAAAAAAAAAAAAAATTTCAAGTCAATCTCTTACCCAGCCAGGAGGGCGCCAGCCCGGTTAGTGGCCTCACCAACAGTCAGTTCGTCCATACTGAGGAGAGACTCCAAGTCCACTGCCCGGTCTAAAATGGCCCCCCCGATGAACGTTGCAGCATAGCGGTTGGTGAACCGCAGGTTATTGAGAGGAGGGGTCCTACGAGATATCTCCGCAGCCAACTCCCCAGGGCCCCCTCCTCTGAGGGCATTACAAACCCCGGTCTCAACCAGGACGGACCGAGGTCCTCTTCCACTCCCCCACCAGCGGCTGGCGGAGTAGCCTCCTGCGGCACCTCACCGGGACCAACGTCCATAGGCGCAAGTTCTTGAGCAGGGGGACTTGGCACCATCTCCATGGAACGAGTAGGAGACAAAGTGCGTTGACGGCTGCGGGGCCGAAGTTGCTCCTCATCTACATGCTCCACCTCGTCCACGATATCCCGGATGACAGGAGGACGGGCCCTTGGTGGGTCAGAGAATGTGGACTTCGTGCGGGAGTCCCTCCTTGGACGACGACGGGTGACCTGCCCCGCTGAGGACGGATACGTCAAAGGCGTATCCCCCGCAGCACCTCGATCGATCAGCCGAGGTGGGAAACGGGGAAGCGAGTCCAAGTGTGACTGGCGCACACTCCGACCCACCTCCCGTTCCCTCCAAGCTGCTTTGAAGGTAGCAGACTCTGAAAAAATAAAGAGGGGTCAGTATCCCAGAAATAGACGAAGTAAAAGGGAAAAAGCAAAGTAAGAGTTACCCCGGTTTGGTTGGCAACCCGGATATGAAGACCGAGGACAAAGGTCACACTCGACGGAGAAGAGGTTCCCGGGGTGAATGGTCCACTCCTCGTTAGGCACCTCGGGCGTAAAGCCTAACTCCCTTCTCCTATATTCCAGACCCTCCCCTATACCACACCACTCTAGACTTTGGTCACTTAACAAGTCCTTCGAGGAGTACACCCGGGACTGACCATCTAACCTCACTCCCAAGTCCCGGGTAATGAGTTCAAGGAAAGACTTTTCAGAAGAATCCAAAGAAGAGTGGGAAACAGAAGCTAGGGGCCTGCCCTCATTGACACAGGGCTGAAAGGGGAACCCTATTTTCGACTCTACAGTTACCCACCTATTCCTAAAATCCACTTTGTTGGGAGGAGGGTCAAAGAGTGGGACAACCTTTCTACGGGGACGGAGTGACAACGTGTTGTCTGACATGCGAAGTGAGGAGTAGAACATCCCCAAGATGTTCATAGACAACTCAAAGCCTAAACGGCGACCCAGACAAATTAGGGAAAAAAGAGCCCGAACGGCGTTTGGGTGAAGTTACCCGGGTTGTACACGGGCATACACAAGAAAGTCAACGAAAGCAGGGTCCATAGGTAACCTAAGCCCCGCCTCGAAGTGAGCTAGAGGGATAGGGATGCTACGAGTAGACATTCTACCTAAATCAAAGGGCAAACCTAACCGATACGTATTCCTATCTATGCTATACTTACGAAAGAGGGAAGTAAGTTGGTCCTGGGTTACTTTAGTCCTATAGAAACAAAAATCCGTACCTAGCGGCCCAGACGAAGTGGACGCTGGAACCTCTTCAGACACGCCACCAGCCGGCTGAGGGTCCCCGAAACCCTCTGCCATCAGCTCGGACACTTCATCTCCGGCAAGGTTTCTCTGTTGATCGGCCATTACTACTACAAACAAAAGTTCAAGGGAATTCAAAACGGCGCCCGGAAAAACACCATATTCAAAACAACGTCAACAGTAACAAAGCCCTCATGAAGCACAGACAACCCAATAACAGAGTGAGATACAGGCGACCCAACAAACAGACAAATGCCTGACTTTGGCACAAAATAGCTACATGCCGGCAAGCAGAAAGAGAAAACACCAGTAAAATAGAAACACCCACAAAGGAAAGGAGCGTACCTTTTTTGGATTATCAGACGTGATCGAAATGATGGAAGCAGGACCAAATTCACAACCGAAGCAGGAGAAAATTTTGAGGGAAGCTTTGCACAACAGCAATGGCAGAGTTTCGGAAGGGAATATCAGAGGGAAAGGCAAAAACAAGTATTGCGTGAGGAAGGATAGAAAAAGGAAAGGTTTTCTTTAATGATTGTGAAAATTTTTACAAAGGCACCATGATTACTCACGAAGATCAACGCCTCGGGTCTGCCGAAAAGGACGCCTCGTAACTGACAACATTTAAAGCGAAGCGACAGCCGTCACACTCACCAGTAACCCCGACCCACGCGCCTTTTCCTCGCTGACCGAGGCTCACTAAACCACAGCGGGATCTCGAGGAAAATACCATCGGATACCTGTCTGCCGAAGTCCGAAGCTCGACAACTCGGTCTCTCCAGCGAAGTCCACACCAAGCCGTGCTACACTTCGCTGAGGGGCCACTGAACGGAAAAAGATACCCGCCAGGGGCAAACATGTCCACACGGCAAATAAATCTACACACCGCCACATACACTGCGGATTGACTCAAAGTCAAACCTACTATCATAAAAAGGGGAACAAATAACCCACTAAATCTCAACGTGGATCTCCACTCTCCTACTAACACGGACCGTTTCTCCATGACGGTAACTGTCAAGCAGCCCACGAGCTGAATCTACACGATCTCCCTACCGCGTCCTTATAAAAGGCAAGGATCATGCGAAGGTAAGGGCAAGCCAGATATACCGAATACAATTACCAATTCTCTATCAAACTAACTTGATCGTCGGAGAGTTCTCGGGGATCCACGTCCCCACCGAACTTCTTTGTTTTGCAGGTTGCTTAAATCTTCGGGATTCTCAAAGATTTCTGGAGACACATTTATTTCTTTACCCTCAAGTTACCCTTACCAATTTTTGACGAATCAATATATATATATATATATATATATTAAATCCCACTTCAATAATGCATGCACACAAGCAAAATCCAGCAATTTTAGTTAGTTACAGCAACAAATGGCATTGCTTTTAAACCATGTTTTCAAGAACCAAAAAGGTGGTTAAAGTGGCATTCCGACTGTAACATTTTTTACCAATGACCACTCCGTTTGCTGCTGTTTTTCTGATATCCCTATTATAAAAGCTTTATGTCAAAAAAATATAGTATTTTGAAAAAGTTTTTTTTTTCATAAATAAAAATTAGAAAATATGAGTGTAACTTGAATTAAATTTAAATTAATTGAATAGTTAGCTTTAAAAATTAAATAATTTTAAAAAAAAAATAAATAAATAAAAAAAAAAAAATATATATATATATATAATAATTTGTAACAACAACAAAAAAAAAAAAAAAAAAAAACTTGTATGGAGAGCTAAAATCCATGGACACACAATAAAGGGGTGGGGGAGGTTCTTTACATAAAGTCCTACTTTACATTCTCTCTTTTGCTAAAACCACAGGTCAGTAACTTCTGCTCCAACAAACACTATCCACAGAGACAATTAGCACATGCAAAATGGTGTTAGACTATAGGCAGGAAAGCCAATCAATGGATGACTAATATCAATATCAATTCCTTAGCCCGGTGAACTACGTGTGACAAGTGTCATGTTTAGACTTTCATCTAAACATACACAAAAGAAAAAAATACAAAATAAAAACAAGAGAATTATAATAATATTTTATAGTCAAGTACTTTCTTTGAACCATTAGAAAACCCGCCTAACATATAGCTTCAAAAAAGTAACGCAACTCAGTTTCCCCGCCCTTTCTTTTTTTCCATACCAACTGTCCACTTAGAGGTTAGAGCCAGATTCATCCAAAAAGCTTCAAAGAAAACACAAATACACCAAATATTTCATCAAAAATATAAAGCGAAAGTTAAAAAAAAAAAAAAAAAAAAAGTTGTGCCTTTCCGAAAAGCAAAAATCAGTGCGTTGACAGCATGTATATAGTATACACCCGAAGATCCCATTTTCTATTATCCATGCATATATGCATTCTTACTCTTCTCTGCTACAGCTACGCTTTACTCTCTGCTTCTCTGTTTCGCTTTTCTATCCATGGCAGAAATTGTTCCTGTAGAGCCAAGCACTAGTACTAGTGCACCGAGCACCAGTAGAAGAACCTACGCCACAACTAATACCACGTCCTTTACGAGATCAATTACTTCCGGACGTGAATATGTGCCTGAACCATTTGATAGCGAGAAATTGCCCGTCACTTTGGTTTCTGAGATTCAAAGATTTCTTCGCGTGGCCAATCAAATTGAACTTGAAGAGCCTCGTGTGGCTTATCTTTGTAAGTCTTTCGCTTGAAGATTGATTGCGTTGAGACTATAAATTTAACAAGTTCTGTGTTGGAATCTATTATTGTTGTTGTGAAAGTGTTTTGTTTATGTGAATAAAACTTTTGATCGGCTCAGGCGTGAATATAGGTTCAATAATTTGAATTTGAATTTGAATTTATAGGTGTTTGTCAATCCATTTTGGCACTTGGCCCTTCATTTGTTGATTGCTGATGATAAATAAAGCCAAAAGATGTTGTTTTCTTAAAAATAAAATAAAATAAAATAAATTGCAGCAGCCTCTGTCAGAAAAACAAAATTCTATTAAAGAACCTATGGTGGGGAAAACGATTTCTAAGATTCTAAAAATGCTTTTATTTTGTGTTCGTTGTTGTGATTCTTTGTATTAACTGCACCATACAAAATATAAAGTGAATGCATGTTTTCTCTATACAGGCCGATTTCATGCTTTTGCAGCAGCACACAACTTGGACAAGAACTCTAGTGGTCGAGGAGTACAACAATTCAAAACTGCTCTTCTTCAACGTCTGGAAAAGGTAGAAGAACCTCTGCATTAAGCAAAGTCTTTCTGGTAGCAGGCTAAAACAGAACCAAAGACCTTATGCAATTCGCTTGTGCTAATTACAATTTCTTATTACTTTACAAGTATAAAACAAGTCAAGTGTTGTAGTTTGTCAGCATTGGTGATTCTAGCTTAGTTCAAGTCCAGAATGTCCTTGGCACATTGCATTATCCATAAACCAAATTATAGATTCATACCTTGTTATATGAATTTGATATTGGATTCAAGAATTTAAACTACTAATTACGATTGATCATTTATTTTCACATTTTCTATTAATATATATGGGGCATGATCCTGCATTTTTTGTGGAGAGATGTTCTTATTTTCTCACGCAACAGGTGAAGGGAAGTAGAATGATATCCAGTGAATCTATGCTGCAATAATAAATCCCTGAAATATGCTAATGTAAATTTAACCATAATGGTGTCTATAGCCACACTCATTAATTTCATCTTACATTTATGCTTCTCTTAATTATTGCTTATTTATTCAATGGTTTAACCTTAGTATTTGAGTGTTTTAAAATCAACATTCGTAGGAAGAGGAGTTCACTAGGCGGACAAGAAAGGAAAGGAGTGATATACGTGAACTCAGACGAGTATATCGCAAGTATAAAGATTACATCATTAAACACAGTGGAGACTATAATTTGGAGAATAGGTGATTATCATACTCTTTTACATGTCTTCATAGGCATTTACACAAACAATTCTGAAAGCACTTGAACTTTTATAATTGATTTTAAGTTGTTATTTTATCTATATCTTGCAGAGAAGCACTGACCAGAGCTCGTGCTATTGCTTCAGTTTTATATGAAGTGTTAAATACAGTTACCAATGCAGCAGGTTCTCAGGTGCCATTGCTTTCTATGCCATATTTCTTTCCTTCATTGTTTTTTCAGTTTCTCGTTGTTATGATAAGCAATCTACTATCTTAAACTTTCCACTCAACATCCATTGTCTTCAAAATTTCTATTATAGGCCCTTGCTGACAGTGAGAGCATCAATACGGAATCTGAACTCTATCATAATATTCTTCCTCTTGATCAAGGAGGCGTTCATCATGCAATTATGCAACTACCTGAGGTCTGATGCTGTGTAAAGGATGAGTTACTTCTTTGCGGCTAAATTACTCTACAGAATATTTTCTCCTTGTGTGCTATGGAATTACTTACTGCTGAATTTTGATACAACAAAATTATAATCTTTTGACAAAAGCAAATAAAATAACATATTTCTTTCAGATTAAAGCTGCGGTCGCAGCTGTTCGGAATGTTCGTGGTTTGCCTTTTGTTGAAGATTTCGGAAGGCCTGTAGCTTGCTTGGATTTATTAGATTGGCTCCAGTTTTGTTTTGGATTTCAGGTGTGTTATTTTCTTTTGAAGAATGTGATACTGCTAAATCGATAGCTGATTGAAATATATCTCTGCACTTGTTTCCAGTTTCCTTTTCTTAATATATTGGAATTGTTATTTCTTGTTTGTGCACTCTCAGAATGGAAATGTTGCCAACCAAAGAGAGCATTTAGTCCTCCTCCTTGCTAACAGCCATATTCGGCAACCTCACAAGCGGAATTTGGGCCCAAAGGTGCTTTGTTGTTGTCTTAAAACCTGTCTACACTGAACATCTCTTTAACTGGTTGTATTTGATCTTCTTTTTCTTTTTGTTTTTCCTTTTTTTTTTTCTTTTACTTTGATAAAGCTAGAGGACGAAGCTGTAGATGAACTGATGAGAAGATTTTTCAAAAACTATACAGATTGGTGTAAATTTTTGGGGAGAAAATCCAGCATACAGTAAGAATTATTTTACCATCCTGCAACAGTTTGCTTTGATCTACTGTTGCTTTTCATGTTTCCTGAAATACCGTTAATCTCATATAATCTTCCTTCAATGTAGATTGCCATATCTGAAGCAGGAGGCTCAGCAGTACAAACTTCTTTATATTGGACTTTACCTTCTGATATGGGGAGAGGCTGCAAACTTAAGATTTATGCCTGAGTGCCTCTGCTACATATTTCACCATGTATGTGTAATTGCTTGTTTTCTTGTCATCCTTTTGCAGTTCCATTTTCTGTCCATTTTTCATGATATAGGCAGGCAGAGAAAATTAGGCTTCCAAAGCTGGATTTTGTTAATCATACATTTTGGAGATTTCTAGGACTTAATACATCCTAAGCCTAAGGATCTTTTCTCATGAGTTTCTTACTGGCCTTTACATTCTGTTTCTTGACTTCAAATGGGGACATCTCTTCACCTCATTATCATCTACAGGCTTGTATACTCACACCTCTCTTTTGATCAATCATATGTGATAAGAACAGTGACTTCATTCTTGTAGAACAGGATGGTTTATAAGAATTCTACAATTTAAATTAAAAAAGCATATCCTAAATGAAGATTCTACAGCACATTAGACATTATTTCTTTGCATTAAGGCTTTGCATTCCAATTCTTCTTGGTAAACAAATGAGTGCTTTAAAATTTGCGTAACCATTCAATAAGTTATTCTTCTCATTTCATTTGTGGAATTTTGTTCAGATGGCATATGAACTGTATAGCATGCTAGTTGGTGCTGTAAGCATAACAACAGGAGAAAAGATCATGCCTGCATATGGAGGAGGGCATGAATCTTTTCTTAACAATGTAGTTTTCCGTATATATGCTGTTATAAGTGAGGTAATAAATATTTATTTCATCCTTGATATCATTATTTAGTATCTTGTCTATTTAAGTTTTTACCAACCACTGAAGGAAGCCACGAAAAATAAAGATGGCATGACTCAACATTCATCATGGAGGAACTACGATGACTTGAATGAATTTTTCTGGTGAGGCATTAATTTTTATGCTTCCTTTGACTTTTAAGTTTTACTGTTCTGAGACAAAAGTTTTCCTAAGATGATATGTGGTAAAATTCGCAGGTCTCCAGATTGTTTTGAAATTGGTTGGCCTATGCGTCTAGATCATGATTTCTTCTGTACTAGCCCTACCAGTGGACGAAGAACTTCAAAATCTCGAAAATCAACTATCAGTGAGGAACAAAGAAGGAACACTCCCAATGAAGATGAAGAAATGGGGGTAAACTTGGCATTTTAACATTTACATTCATAATTTTCCACAATATTGAGAACATCAGAAGACGATGGAAATATAGATATGGTTGATAATAAAAATTCAAGTGAAGGATCTGGTTGGTTTGAGAATAGTGATGTTTGTTTTTATTACAATGCATCTACTCAACCATATAACAGTCTACAGATTACATTCCACGGTACTACAGTCACTGTGGCATAGAGTAGTTTGATCAATCTTTCTATTCCTTATGATATGTGCTTTCGAACAAACCTACTCAACTATGTTGTGCAATATAATCTTACAGTGGTAATGTACTATAAATTAGATATTGTGCAAGTGAAGATTCTGTTAATCTGGGCATCTAACCTTGATTGGTCAAAGAATAGTTTCTCTGCAAAACTGTTATTTAAATGAACTGGTTATATGCCACATCTCCCTTAACTTATGTACTTCATCAATTTATTAGTTCATATTCATTCAAGTGTCTCATTGTTGGGAAATTTCAGGCAACTGTAGAAGAAGTTCGAGAGCCAGCCTGGCTGGGGAAGACAAATTTTGTGGAGATCCGTTCATTTTGGCATATTTTCAGAAGTTTTGACAGGATGTGGAGCTTTTTGATTTTGGCTCTTCAGGTTTGTCTAGGTAGAGCATTATGCATACTGAATAGTTTGGCATTTACAATGGTTATCCAGATCATTCAAACACTGTTCCTCATTGTAGGCAATGGTAATTATGGCATCTCATGATCTAGATTCTCCACTGCAAGTTTTTGATGCAACTATTCTTGAGGATGTTATGAGCATCTTTATTACTTCAGCTGCTCTTAAACTCATAAAAGGTGTGTTTATCCTTTAAGACTGCGAAGCGCAATCTTCTGAAATGTTTCCATGGGATGCATTTCTTGTACAGTTATGTTTTCACAACTATGTATGTGGATAAAGAAGGATGTGCTACTACAGACAAGCTTCTCTCATTATTATGTCTTTTTGGTCTTAACTTTCAAAGTATCTTTAATGCAGCTTTTTCTTTTTTTTTTTTTTTTTTTTTTTTTGTTTCCATCTTTCTCTGAATTTGGCATATTCAAAATGCCTAACTCTGATTCTGTCCTGATAGAAAAATATTAGTTTTTGATTTTGACTGCAGAGAAATTCTTTACTTTTCAATTCTTTTTTCCTGTCAATACAGAAAGAACTGAAACATTTCTTTGTATTTCAGCTATTGTTGACATTACCTTCTCATGGAAAGCCAGAAGCACAATGGACCCTTTTAAAATCAGAAGAAATTTGTTGAAGGTGTTCATTCCCACAATATGGATTATCATCCTACCTATTTATTATGTTAATTACAGAGGAAAATATACTTGCTACTCTACTGAAAATCACAGCTGGCTTGGAGAGTGGTGCTATTCATCTTATATGGTTGCAGTTTCATTTTACCTGATGACTAATGCTGTTGACATGGTTTTATTTTTTGTGCCAATGGTTGGCAAGTATATTGAGACTTCCAATATGCGGATATGCACAATTTTGTCATGGTGGACACAGGTACAACTTGTTGATTGATTTGACCTTGACAATAATTATAAAATAGAACTTTTGACAAACTTCTTTCAGCTCAAATTCTTTCGTCTCCTATTGTCTTAGGGAATTTTTGTATGATTATCGAGTTTAACCTTGAAGGTGATAAACTTTAATCAACAGCAAAAACTATATCCTTCTATGATTTTTAATATCTATATATTGTTTTTAATTTTGTGAGATGACAGGAATTTATTTTCCACTCCTCTTTGTCTTTCTCTTTCTTTTTCTTTTCCTTTTAATGTATTTTATGACTTTTGTATGAATTGGCATTCGGGAATTCTGAAAATTTTGAATCATCCAGCCTAGGTTATACATTGGACGAGGAATGCAAGAAAGCCAAGTATCACAATTCAAGTATTTAAGTCCTCACTGAAACATTTTTGCCTCTTCTGCTATTCTCTTATGATGAACTTTAGTGACGTACTTCCCGTATCATGTTTCTAGGTATACTATGTTTTGGGTGTTACTGCTCATAAGCAAATTGACATTCAGTTACACATTTGAGGTAAGGATTGTTATTTACATTAACGCCGTATGGTGTGCTATATATTGCACTATTAAATTCTGCATAAGTTAAATAACTTCATCTAGTGCATCAGGCATCATCTGCAATGTGAGGTTTTTGTCAGAGTTCAATACTGTTATATTTTTGTTCCATTGTCATGTGTACTTTCCTAAAATGTATCTTCTGGATAGAGTTTCTGTATCATTTTACTATATGTTTTTCATTGGATTCAAATGAACATAATTTTGAAGTTTTTTTTATGGAAATAACACATTATAGAAGAAATATCTAACTGCAAATGACAGCACTATTTTATCAATCAATTTTCTTTTAAGTCCTTGAGAACTACATATTTGTGGTTCAGCAAAATTAAGTTTCAAATTTCAAGTTTGTTTGGGGTTGTGGTATCTACTATTGACAGCATTTACTATTTTCTCACTTCAAAAATTTACAGATTAAGCCTCTTATATCACCAACAAGACAGATCATGAGGATAGGGGTTAAAAATTATGACTGGCATGAATTGTTTCCAAAAGGTTAGCTTGCACATTTTTTATTTCTTTAATGCCTCATTATGTCCAGTGAATGTTTAGAGCTGATATTGTCTGATGTTATACTTTTTCATTCAGTCAAGAGTAATGCTGGTGCAATTGCTGCTATTTGGTCTCCCATTGTACTGGTGAGACAACTAAGTACAAGCAATCTCCTTTCTCGAGCATCCTCTAACCATGTGGATCAGAAGCATGCCTAGCATCTGTGTGCGCATTGCTCTCCGCAGCTAATATTACTGATGATTAAGTTCTCTTAAAATTAGCAAAATATCTATTACATTTATCACTGGATTCTTTTTTAAAATAATTTTTGTAACAATATGATCAGTCTGATATTCATGATCACTATGATTAATTGCGACATTTTATCAGGTATATTTCATGGATGGACAGATATGGTATTCTGTCTACTGTTCAATATTTGGTGGAGTTTATGGAATTTTACATCATCTTGGTGAGGTAAGTCATCATGCTCTTCCTGAATTCGTATAAGCATGTTCTCACTTGCTCCCTTTACAGATTCGAACATTGGGAATGCTGAGGAGTAGGTTTCGTACATTACCCGATGCCTTCAAGAAGTGTTTCATCCCTCAACAAGTAAAAGATAACACGGAAGGAATAAATAAGTGGTTAATCTGCTCTGGAACTCAGGTCTGTTTCATCCATTTTAAGACATGTACAAAGATAATGCCTTCCTCCAATTCTCTTACAGGGATTATGGTGGATTTTCAGGGTCTCGAAGATGATAAAAATAGTATCATGAAGTTTGTCATTGTGTGGAATCAAATCATTAATAGCTTTCGTGAAGAGGACCTCATAAATAATAGGTTAGCTATCAAGCTTAGATTCTTCTTTGCAGCTATTTTTTTATGGAAACTAATTGTAAATTTATTATCAGGGAAATGGATTTGATGAAAATGCCTTTGTCATCAGAGCTTTTTTCTGGAAAAGTTTTTTGGCCTGTATTCCTTCTAGCAAATAAGGTATATTTTAAGCTCTTTTGTCATTATAATACATAATTCCATTGTTTTTGCATTACAATTTGATATGGTTTTTATTTGTTTGCAGTTTTCTACAGCTTTGAGTATAGCAAGAGATTTTGTGGGAAAAGATCATGATCTTTTGAGAAAGATTAAAAGGGATGAATACATGTACTTGGTGGTGACTGAATGTTATGAATCACTAAAGTACATTCTTGAAATCCTTGTAGTGGGAGACCTTGAGAGGAGGTACTGCTTTCTTTTTCTTGTCGATATCATTTTTCTCAGTTATATTATGTTGGTAAAATGTCTTGTACTTACCTAACTCTGTATTTCTCTGCTACTTAGGGTTATATCTGGAATAATCAATCAAATTGAAGAAAGCATTGGAAGATCAACTCTTCTGGAGGATCTGAAACTGAGCAAATTACCAGCTTTACATAACAAATGCATTGAATTAGTTACTCTTCTGGTAAATGTAGCATGTAACTTTTCATCTTTTACATTTTTTGGAGTTTTTACCTCATGCTCGCAAATTATATTTCCCTGTAATGATTTTCTTCATATTAAGGTCGAGGGAAATGAAGAACATCATTGTAACGTTGTTATAACTCTTCAAGATATGTTTGAAATCATTACAACTGATATGATGATAAATGGTTCCAGGTAAGTGTGAAGAACTTTTATCTTGTTTCTTCATATTAATAAATTGTCTTCTCTTGATAATTTATCTAAATTTATGCAGAATAGTAGATTCACTTCATGCTAATGACCAAATAGATGAGGATGAAACTGAATTTTTCCAGGAGACAGAGCCGCAAATATTTGCATCAAGGCATTCTATCCATTTTCCTCTACCAGACAGTAGCTCTCTAATAGAAAAGGTGCTTCTGTTGACTTTTCATTATCTTGTTCTTTCTTAATGAGTAACAAATTCTTGATATTTCTCTTCAGTATGTTGAATAATGCATTTTTACTTCAAGCTACAAATACCTCTTGCATTATCCCTCTGTATTTTCCTCAGAAAATATTCATGCTTTGAAAACATTTCGAACTTTTTTCCAGATCAAGCGTTTCCAGTTGCTTCTTACCGTCAAAGATAAAGCCCTGGATGTACCTTCTAACCTGGAAGCTCGTAGGCGGATTTCATTTTTTTCCACTTCTCTTTTCATGGATATACCAAGTGCCCCAAAAGTGCGCAATATGTTGTCTTTCAGGTCAAGTGTTGAAATGAGACTTTTTTTTTTGGAAAAAAATTTAAACAAAAAATTATGGAAGCTGTTCCCTCAAGTGATTGCATAATTTTTTTAGGAGAGTCTAGAGTACTCAATTTCACTAAAAGCAGAAAGAAAGAGTGCTGCATTTTAAGCTTAAACTCTCTTGACATAATGGTTTTGACAATTATTCTTGGATCAATATAATAAGCCTGATATTTGTTGTTACCTGGACTTTAATTCAGTGTTTTGACCCCCCACTATATGGAAGATGTTAAGTATTCATCAAAGGAGCTTCATTCAAACAAAGAAGGTGTTTCAATTCTATTCTATTTGCAGAAGATTTTCCCAGGTGGGAAAATGTTTTTTTAAGCATCTCTTTTTTCATATTTTAGCTTTCTTTTCCCTTTTGGGAGAAAAGAAACTGGGGGGCATGATGTGATATAAATGCTTACAGCCTCTTCTCTGATCTCCCATTCTATATTCTCTTATTGACTGTCTTCAGATGATTGGGAAAATTTCTTAGAACGAGTAGCTAGCGAAAACCTTAATTTTCCACACGAAATCAATGAGGAGGAGGTCAGAAATTGGGCTTCTTTTCGTGGGCAGACTCTAAGTCGAACAGGCATGTTGTATCAATTTCATTTTATTAATATTATGAAACTCAACTTCATTCTGTATGACTGCATATGAACATAACAACTGGGATGTTAAATTTATCTTGTTTTATTTATATCTAACAGTTCGGGGAATGATGTACTATCGAAAAGCCATAAAGTTGCAAGCATTTCTGGACATGGCTGAAGACGATGGTGCGTTTTATCATTGATTACGGTTATTCTATCATTATGATCATGGTGATTTTAGACTTAGCAGAAACCTAGTCCAACATTTACTGAATTTGATTTCTATTGATTGACATTTTTTTTTTTTTTTTTTTTACATCTGAAAAACAATTTGAAAATGTTCAATCTGTTTAATCTGTCAACCAGATATTCTCCAAGGTTATGATGTCATAGAGAAGGGGAATGATACTTTATCAGCTCAACTTGATGCAGTTGCAGACATGAAATTTACACATATTATTTCTTGTCAAATGTTTGGATCACATAAATCCTCTGGAAACCCTCAAGCTCAGGACATCCTTGATCTGATGATAAGGTACTTCTGGAAATGGAAAAGAAACACAACTTGCAACAGAAAATAACATCAAAGCAGAATTCCTTAATACACGTAGAATAATTTATTTACCTCTAAACTGTTGATGGTAGGTACCCTTCATTACGTGTTGCTTATGTTGAGGAGAAAGAAGAAATCATGGCTCACGGACCTCACAAAGTGTATTCATCCATATTAGTTAAAGCTGTGAATGGCTTTGACCAGGTAGTATGAAATAAAATTTTGTAGAACTTTATGAGTAGGAACCAAGCTTGATGAACATGATCTCATATAATACCAGAATTATAGTGAATTTTAAGGAGATGTTTCCTCCCCAAGCAAGTTAAAGTAAACCAATTTGGAGTAGATGTTAATCATAATGCATCCCCTGCTTGGATCTTTAACATAATTTTACTGCCTATGCAGAATAATGTGGCGATTATTAGATAAGTTTTTCTTCATGGCATAAAAAATTCAGTGGAAAAGATGAATTTTATCCCTTATGCAAAAGAATCAGAGTTTTGTGTATGTTTGTGCAATAAGTTTTTTTCTGTGTATTTTTGATTAAATTGAACAGTGTTTTAGACACTATCTGGAACTGATTTTATTATACTTTTTAATTTTTATAGGAGATATACCGCATAAAGCTTCCAGGACCACCAAATATTGGAGAAGGGAAACCTGAGAATCAAAATCATTCCATTATCTTCACACGCGGCGAGGCTCTCCAAGCAATTGATATGAATCAAGTAAGTTTATCCTGTTTCTGGAGATCAAATAGTTTCTGGATATTCCCCTAATCAAATACTCTCATAGGATAATTATATGGAAGAAGCTTTCAAAATGAGAAATATCTTGCAAGAATTTGTCTGTGGAAAAAGGAGGAGCCCGCCTACTATTCTTGGGATGAGAGAGCACATATTTACAGGAAGGTCAGAATCATGATCTCAGAAAAGTTGCCAATTATCTGCTAGCAACTACTAACTACTTAATGAAGTAGTAATCACTGAAATAATTTTATCGATGAGATAACTTTATTTGCTATAATGTTTTGCTTGCTTGTTCAATGCAGTGTCTCTTCCTTGGGATGGTTCATGTCCTACCAAGAAACGAGCTTTGTAACCATTGGTCAGAGACTTCTAGCAAATCCACTCAGGTATTGCTGCAATGTTCCTTTCAGATGTGAAAAAACTAATAAAATGAATTACAATAAGGAAAAATAAAGAAGTTACAGTATTTTTTTCTCAAAATTCACAAACGTAACTGTTTGGTCGTTAAAGAATTTTTAATGAATGTTATGACAAATTGAATTGGTAGAGAAAGATCTATTTTGTCGTAAACAGAATTTATGTTAAGCCCTGTTCACTAGTTTTTGGACTTTTGCAGCTTTGTTACAGATCCATCTTATATTACAAGAAATGCTCATTTTCTTTTTCTTTTTTCATTTTCAAATCGTTTAATGCAGGGTTAGATTCCATTATGGCCACCCTGATTTATTTGATAGAATCTTTCACTTAACAAGAGGTGGAATTAGCAAAGCATCAAGGACAATCAACTTGAGTGAGGACGTATTTGCAGGTAAATTTAGATATATGCTCTACTATATTACTGATTAGTTTATAGTTTTTTTAGCTAATATATTCAGTGTAGGTTTTAATACAACATTAAGGCGGGGTTCTATATCATATCATGAGTATATGCAAGTTGGGAAAGGTCGTGATGTAGGCCTAAACCAGATATCAAAGTTTGAAGCCAAAGTAGCCAACGGAAATAGTGAACAAACTCTTAGCCGGGATGTATACCGCCTTGGTCGTCGGTTTGATTTCTTCAGAATGCTATCCTTTTACTTCACCACCATTGGTTTCTACTTTAACAGCCTGGTAAGTTTTGGTTCCTCAATTTGAAGTACAGTTAAATCTTTATATTTTCTTTTATAGATTTTTCTTAATTGTTGCTATGTTCTTTGTGATACGAGTCCTACTTATGGATCATTTCAATTGACTAAAAACTGTTCTTCATCATAAATATTTTGTTTTTGTATTATTCTTTCCTCTTCGGTGTAGAACCTATGATTATTAAAAGATTGAACGTCTTAAAGGGATCACTCACCTAGAAGCACAATAACAAGAAGAGTGAACTCTTAACAACTCAAGAAGAATAGACAAGTTAAAAGAATAGATTTGCTTTCTCCTTCTCCTTTGTTATTCCAAAATAGTAACTTAAATAGGCTTCAAAGGATAACAAACCCTACTCTAAAATAATATAACTAAAATGAAAGAATCCTATTTGGAAAGTGCTAATATGGAGTTGGCTCCCACCTTCATTGCTCTTCATAAAGTAAATCAGGCATTAAGAAGCGCTGAATGTCAACAGATAATGAACTTGTTGCTGTGGCAGGTCTATGGGATTTTGTACAATGACAGGCAAAAATTTTAGATCATGTTATACTGCCGGTTTCTTAAATGTTATATTCTTCTTGGTAAAACATTACTTGTCTCCTAAAAGTGTCGGTTGGATTTTTCATCCTATTTGCCATGTTTTTCAAGTGAGACATTTTAGGTAATTTGGATATTTGCTACTTCATTCCTTTTCACTTGAAAATAATTTTTCAGATATCAGTGATTGGCATATACGTCTTTCTATACGGGCAGTTATACCTGGTTCTTAGTGGCCTACAAAGAGCTCTCCTCATCGAGGCAAGAATACAAAACATAAAATCTTTGGAAACAGCTCTGGCATCACAATCATTTATCCAGCTTGGACTCTTGACAGGATTGCCAATGGTAGTTGAGATTGGACTAGAAAGAGGGTTCCTTAACGCTGTTAAAGATTTTGTTCTCATGCAATTGCAGCTGGCAGCTGTTTTCTTTACCTTTTCTTTTGGTACAAAAGCTCATTATTATGGTCGAACAATTCTTCATGGGGGTGCCAAGTACAGACCCACAGGGCGTAAGGTGGTAGTGTTTCATGCTAGTTTCACAGAAAATTACAGACTATACTCCCGGAGTCACTTTCTAAAAGGATTCGAGTTGCTGCTTTTGCTTGTTGTATATGACTTGTTTAGAAGATCTTACGAAAGTAGTACAGCGTATATCTTAATTACATATGCAATCTGGTTCATGTCACTGACTTGGTTGTTTGCTCCATTCTTATTTAATCCTTCTGGGTTCAACTGGGGCAAAATTGTGGATGACTGGAAAAATTGGAACAAGTGGATAATGCAGCAAGGTGGGATTGGAATACAGCAAGACAAAAGTTGGCAGTCTTGGTGGAATGATGAGCAAGCCCATCTTCGTCATTCAGGTCTTGGTTCTCGATTTATAGAAATTCTTCTTTCTCTAAGATTTTTCCTCTACCAATATGGACTGGTCTATCATCTCGATATATCTGGACAGAACAAGAACTTCATAGTGTATGTCCTCTCTTGGGTTGTGATTGTTGTGATTTTTCTGCTATTCAAGGTAAACTCCAATCATCCCTTATCATTTTTGAATACTCCTCGAGTTTCATGTTTCTCTCAACGTTCTTGTATCTTATGTTCTTCCCACTTGTTCATTTTGATCTCTTAACTTTAGTTTACTGACAAAGTTATAGGTGGCTTCTCAATACTCATACTCGGGCAACTTTTAAGATTAGAAACTGTAACTATATGATTATTCATATCAGATCTGAAAAAGGAAATAACATTCTACAAATTCTACAAATCAAATTAAAGCATTTGTTATCCTGCAGTCATATCTTAGTATTGTTTATCCTCCAATGAACTTGATTTTGCTCATGAGATTTATATAATTCTACTGTTTTTCTTTAGTTCCATGCTACAAATTTGCTTGGTTTCTTAGTTTAATACTGTTTACATATAATATCATAGAGTTTCCTTAGGTATACTGAATACATGGATGGTATGGTACAGGTGGTGAATCTAGGAAGGAAATATCTTAGTGCTAATTATCACTTAGCATTCCGGCTATTTAAAGCAATTCTTTTCCTTGGCGTTCTGGCTACCATTATCACGCTGTCAATTATTTGTGATTTATCCTTCCGAGATCTGGTTGTTTGTTGTCTAGCCTTTTTGCCCACTGGTTGGGGCTTGATTTTGGTAAGCCATGGACTGAAGTCCATTTACTTTTGAAGCTATCTAAATGTTACTTTCATTGCACTAACAACTCATTCCTTAGGTTGCACAAGCTGCAAGACCTAAGATTGAAGGCACTGCATTCTGGCATTTCACAAGGGTGTTCACTCGAGCATATGACTACGGTATGGGTGTAGTTCTTTTTGCACCAATAGCTTCTCTTGCATGGCTTCCAATCATCTCAGCTTTCCAGACTCGTTTCCTTTTCAATGAGGCTTTTAGTAGGAGATTGCAGATCCAACCAATTCTTGCAGGAAAGAATAAGAAACATGCATAATCTAAAAAATCCCAACTTAACATTAGTGTATATATCGATCTGTACACAGGTAACTATACTATAGAGAAAATAACAAAACAAATCCAATTCATGTAAAGTTAAGAAGAATAGTAGTAGAATGCACTATTGATTCTTCTTAAAAAATTTTCCTTGAAATAGAAAGTTAGGAAAGATGGTCTCATGAATTATGATTCTTAAGTCGATATATAAATAAAATAATAAAGATTAAATATCAAAATTACGTATCAAACTACTTTGGAGATCGACAACCGACTTTAATCCAATTATGACTCTCAATATGTTAGCCATATCATTGGTAACTTTTCACCATCACTGTGTTCCTTTTGCTCCTTCATATGTGATATCCTCTACTACTCTACCATCCTAGTTTCAATCTTTAGTATTTTATATTTTTTATTTATTTATTATGGTTGGAGCCATTGTTGCAGAACTTTTCTATGTTTAATATATATTAACATATTTGCTTCACATTTTTTTGCTTCATTATCAACATATTTACCACATGAAATATACAATAAGAAGAATGTTCCCTTTCTATTTACTCAGGTATACAAATAATTGCAACCATGGTTAATTGGTATAACAAAAGTATAGAATACTATACTAGATTAAGAGGTAGAAGAAGATTTAGAAATAACATGAGCTTTATCACTTTCCCAGCAGAATTTTATCATAACTAGCTAGTACTTATAAGTAGAAATTAGTATTTCTATAAGATGATAAAAGACTATCCTTGTTTCTTTTCATCATCAATAGCACAATGCTCACAATATGCATGCTCTGGTGTCAAGGCCAGCCTCTTCAATATGTTCAATGTATCTGTCCGGAAGTAGCATTGGTCTCCAATGCAACATTACATACATATATATATATATATATATATATATATATATATATATATTGTAATTAATATTTCTTGATTGAAATAAGATCAAATATACATAATATAACATATTTATTGTGAACTCAAAATATTATTTTTAAATAATTATCTTTAATTTTACATAAAGTAATCTATTGAGTTCAAGAATTATAAGATATGAGAGTTAAATCTTTTAATACATCATTTTTCAACAGTTACAAAAAGCGTCATGTTCTCGAGTCAAACATCTGACCAAGTCACCATCAAGTAGTTTACAAAATCTAAAATCTTACATCAGCTACTGTGACTGATCTTCAAGCTTCTTGAAGAAGCTTACCAGCGGCTAAACAATTCTACACCATTGATCCATATCCAAGAATTGCCAATCTTGTTCCTTCCACCAATATATATTCTTCCCTTCTCAATATGCTTTTTTTTTTTTTTAATTTCAAGTCAACTATCAAGATATTACAAAAGAAAAAATATATATTGTCAATGTTGTAACGGTTAAAATATTTTTTTAAATAATTATTTTAAATTTTGTTTAAGGTAATCCATTTAACCAAGTATTATGAGACATAATAGCTAAATCTTTAATAAATCTTTTTTCAACACTTGCCAGAATTTCATATAATTTCTAATCTCATAATAATCTTGAATGATAACAAGTGTCTCTCCCCACAACTATGTTGATGATCGAGCTTGCCTATTAGCGCACTTCGCAAAACCTTAAGTAAGCTTCATTCAATCCTTAAAGAAGGTTGAAAAATAAGTAATTTTATCATTTTTCAATTCTATACTTAATTCATCCACATATATATAAAATTGGGTGTGACACAGAAACTTGAGAGTTGTCTATTTAAAGAGTTAAAATTGAACTATATCGGTCCAATTGATGGCCATAATATGACAAATCTTGTACAAATTTTGAAACAATAAAAACTATGACGTAAAAAGGATCAGACCTCATTCACATACTTATAGAGAAAGGAAAATGTAATCTTCCTGCTGAAATTGTTGTTGATAAAATATACATATATTTTATTGTGCAATTATATGTATTGTAAGTATATATATGTGTATTGTGCATTTTGTTAGCAGCAATTTTAGGAGGAGGATAACTTTTTCCTTTCTATATGAGGATGTGGATGGGACTGGTGTTTTTTGTACCATAATTTTCACATGTTTCTGATAGAATAATAGTTTAGGGCTTAAACATGTCTAAGTGTTTCTATGTTAGTGGGGTAACTACTTAACGTTAGTGGGTAGTTTATTCAATGTTAGTGGATGAGTTAGTTATAGTAGTTATAGTTAGTTATTTAGTGGGTAGTTAACATAAGTAATGATATAGTGTTATATGTAATGGTTATGTGGGTATCATAGTTGGTAATTTTGTAAGTCTATAAATAGGCCTCACTTGTCTTTCATTTTTAAATCAGTAAAGTTAATCATCTTATTCTTAAACATTTCTCTTATTCATATTTCCAACAATT
The DNA here is from genome assembly GCA_027405835.1 of Asclepias syriaca. NCBI lineage: Eukaryota > Viridiplantae > Streptophyta > Magnoliopsida > Gentianales > Apocynaceae > Asclepias > Asclepias syriaca. Next base: position 6,935,846 of record CM049930.1, read on the forward strand.
GGTATGAGAGCTTTATTTTTAAGGGATCTGTGAGTGAGTGTGTGAGGTTGTTAAGCCATGAAAACTTCTAGTTTCTCCTCTTCAATTTTTTTTTCAATTTCTCCACCAGTATTTGATGGAGATAACTACCAAATTTGGGCACTTCGTATGGAGGCATATATGGAAGCTTTGGATATTTGGGAAGTAGTGAAGAAGATTATGAAATTTCAGCTCTTCCAAATAATCCTACCCTGGCGCAAATAAAATTGCAGAAGGAGAATAAAACAAAAAAATCCAAGGCAAATGCATATTTATTTGCTGCAGTCTCATCTACTATCTTCACTCGAATTATGACCTTGAAGCCAGCATATGAGATATGAAATTATCTCAAGTCAGAGTATGAAGGGAATGAAAGGATCAAAGGAATGCGTGTACTAAAATTGATTCAAGAATTGAGTTGCAGAAGATGAAAGAAACAAAATCAATTAAAGAGTGTTCTGATAGGTTATTAAATATTACAAACCAAATCAGAATACTTAGTTCCGTGTTCATGGACTCAAGAATTGTCAAAAAATATTCTTGTGACTGTGCCTAAAAAATTTGAGGCATCTATTTTAACCTTGGAAATACCAAGGATTTAACTAAAATTACTCTTGCAGAGATTATAAATGCTTTGCAAGCGCAGGAGCAAAAAAGAGCTATGAGGCAAAAAGGTGTTGTTGAAGGCGCCTTGCCAGACAAGTATCATGAGAATGCAAAAAACAACAAAAAAAGTTTTCAAGAAGACTCAATTGCCTACTTGTGAATTTTCAGCCAATAACAAAACTGGAGTCAAGAAAGGATCCTACCCTCCATGTTAACATTGCAATAGAAAGGGTTATCCTCCTTCCAAATGTTAGAGAAGACCAGATGCCAAGTGCACCAACTATAACCAAATGGAGCATGAAGCTGTAATTTGCATTAATAATAATCAATATCAAAGTGAAGATGCTAAGATTGCAGATCAAGAGGAGGATGATCAACTGTATGTGGCTACTTTCTTCGTGGAGAGTAAATCAAATCTCTAAACAACTCATGACAAAGAGTTGTTTAGAGATTTGAAGCCGACTAACTTCCAAAGTCAAAATTGGGAATGATGAAAATATTTCAGTTAAAGGAAAGGGAACAATTGCTATAACAAGTTGTTCAGGTACAAAACTAATTTCTGATGTTCTCTTTGTCCTTGAAATCCAACAAAACTTATTAAGTGTTGGGCAACTGATTGAAAGAGGTTTTAGGTTATTTTTTAAGATAAATATTGTCTGATTAAAGATGCAGCAAATCAGGATATTTTCAAAAGAAAATGAAGGAGAAAGTTTTTTGCTCTAAATTCATTGGAGGAGGAGCAAACTGATTTTTCAATTAAAGAAAACACTATTGAAAATAAAACAAGAAAATATTATTGAAAATCTTAAAGTAAACTCAAGTGTTAATAAAAATCTTATTATTGAAAATATATCAAAAAGATATATAGGAATTTATTGAGCAATAATTTATCTATGATAAGGAATTTATTGGCCTAAATTCAAAGAAAAGATCAGTTCCTCCTTATTGGTGTTCAATTATCTCCTTTCAGCCTCTTGACTTCTTCTCTCAAGCTAAATACTTTTCTTGTGAGAAGGATAAATTTGTCTTAAAAAAGACAAACTAATCCTCTGAGCTGCTCCACTTATTATTGGTAGTAACCCAAGCTTATTCAGACCGATTCATTCTGTTTGCTATGTTTTGATCCATAGAATGCATCTGATTGCTCAGATTTTTTATTGTTGAGACAAAGCTGAGTTTAAATTATTACTACTACATGATCCATAAACTGGTTGGTTATCTGATCTTGGTGTTGCAAGTGTGTAGTCAGGAGATTTTGGTGTTGCAGGTGTGTAATAAGGAGATCTTATAGATTCATCAGCTGAGGGTACGAGACTTATGTTTCGAGATGGTTCATCCTCAGATAGTCTTCGGTTTCTTCTGATCTCTTAGGAGACTCTAAGAGTTGTTGCTTGCCTAAATATTGCCAATAAGTCACTTGTGTCAATTTTGGAATCTTGTTTTGGTTCATGGTTTGAATTCACAATTGGTTCAATACTGGGTTCAAGGTTTGCGTTTTGGTTCTACTTAGGTTTTGCTTTATCAAAAACAAGTTTGGGTACTACATTTTGAGTAGTATCAGCAAGTTGCTCCTCTCGTCGTCTTCTCTTTCGAATAAGCGGTTCAGGATTTTCTAATTGTTCAACTATCTTTCCAATAGATGCTCATGTTCTTTTCATCTAAGAATTAAGAACAAGAATTCCTCTTAGGAACGTTGTATAAGCAAAACAATTCCACAAAATAACTTACTGAATTTAAATTATTTAGAAAAATTCTAAATTTTTAGGGGTTTTTTATTTTTAAAATTTTTGTGAGTTTTAAGTGATTTCCTAGAATAATTTTCTAAAATTTTGATTAACTTGAATTTTTTAATCTCACATAATTTCTAAAATTAATTATTCAAGTAAATCCTATATTTCAAGAAATATTGATTAATTCAATCTAGATAATTATTTTCTAAATAATAGATTACTACCGTTACCCATCATAAATTTCTATAATTTTGATCAGGAATCCTAAATTTTATGAGTTCCCCAATAACGGTGCTAAAAATCTGATGTGTTCTTTTGATAGTGTGCTAAAGATAGGATTTATAACATGCACTAATTATGAATAATTAAGGACTTTATTCTAGCACATAGCAAATAATGTTGTCACTTAATCAGACAGAACCTAAGGCAGTGTATCTATCACGTAGTTAGTCTATTGGTAGCATCAAAGATTTTACATTTGTAAGTATAGTATGTCAAGAACGTGGCAACGACTTAGTAGCATCTATTATCCAGTATCATAATTTATCTATCAGGAAATTTGAAGGAGTGGTTTGATCACAGTCATAACTCAATAGATAAATAACAAGCAAAGAGCACTTAAGCAGTTAAATATTCACAAATAGTTTATAACCACCGTTTAGACAATTTGCTTGACCTATGTTTGAAGATTTGTCTAGTCTTGATCTAAGGCAATTATGATTTGTTATCTGATTGTTACCATATCTGAGTTACCTGAATTAATTATTTCAGTATTGGTCAATGGTGATATCTTTCGAGTTACTTAGTAAGCATCGTGTTACTACCTCACTCTAAGACTGGCATAAAGAACTAACTCAGCATTATTAGGTTTTTAACATACATGGTGTCTGTCATGTTAATCATCCTAATATGTAAGTTACTACAATTACCTTCCGGTCATGGCTTAAGGTAGAACTGCTAAATTAAACTTATTATGACATGCTTCGTAATCCTAAGTTTAATTTAAAAGCACAAACAATTAATCAAAGCATAATGATAATTTCAGCTTCATGATCTTCCCAAGAATAAGTAAATCATAACCTCAAATTACAAACGTATATAATTAAACATCTCGAGTTCCATAATTCAAATAGATATTCATGTAACCTATAGGAAACATAAAAGAAAGAGTTTAGAGAATATTTGTCATAAGACTGTCACTATTTTACGATATCCTCCTTGTTGCGATCTCCTTTGCTTCTGGGAATCGACCCTAATCTGGACTTCAGAACCTTCGGGGCACATCTCGTCGATCTAGTAGCAATGCTTCCCCTTTCGGTCAGGGCTTAAGTACTACTCTATGAACGAAGACAATGAGAACCTAGAGCTCTCAGAGATTTCCTATCGAAACTTGGGTATTCTATGAAAACTAGACTTAAATACTACGATACACAAGTTTCCAACACTGAGATAAACACTCAGAACGAGGGAATCGAGTGACTCTGAGCTGCTAGATGCTCTGTATTGAGTGGAGAAGTCATATGTTGAAGTGCGGAGGACTAGTGTACTTATAGGAGTGATTTGGAACCAAAATTACATAGAAATTCGATGTGGAAGCTTGACTGGGCCTTAGAATGCCCATTCTGAGGCCATGGTGGTCGTCCCCAGAGGATGGCCATTCTCTTCCTCAGAACTGTCATTTTGGGGCAATTTTGCAAATTGTAATTTTGCCCCACATTTTGCTGTTTTGTGCAATTTAGCCATTGAAACTTCTAAAATCTAAAATTTAGCAATTTAAATATTAATTTAATGCAATTGAGTCTAAATACTTTCCAAAATGACCTAATTCAAGTCTAAATACATACTAAAAATGTGATATAATTTAGCGTTATCAATGTTTTATATAGAATTTGAGATTCACTCCTCCTTGGAGATAATAGGTGTGTATTTTTTTTATCTTTTAAGTTTTAATATTTCTATGATAAGTGACTCAGGATAATTCTATATACTTTATTTTAAGGTTGAACTTAAATAAGTTTGAATAACAGTAGTATTAATCGGGAATATCTCAAAGATAGTTAGATTTGATATTAATGTATACAATGGATTTAGTAGCAATTCATAAAATAATGGTTTACATTTTGATACTTGTAAATTTTGCATACTACTACTGGTTAGGAAATATTTTTGGATATATATAGGAAGATGAATATATTGTGGAATCAATGAAACCAGGATTGAAATTACATCAATGAGTATTTTAAGATTATGATTATGTTTAATCTCTACTTTTAGGAATTTGAATTCGGATGAACATAATGAAAAATATTATTACCTAAGTTAAGCAAAAAGATGAAAGGGTGAAAGATATGAACAACAATGGTAATTATCAAAATACTTTTCTTAACAATTAATGTGCGAGACATGTCATGATCGAGAAATTTCGAGAATCTAAATAGTTGTAGAATCTAAGGATATGATTTACAACTATTAGTAAGTATTTAATTTCATGATAATTATATATAAAAGGGTATTACACTAAATAGAGTGTGCAACAGAAGAGTGTTTACGTTGAATGTAGTTTAAGTTCTAAATGGATACCCTTATGGATTAGGAGCAGAATATTATTGGTAGAGTTTTATTAAATAGATTATTGGAAGAGTTTGAAGGGGATTTAAGAGCAGAATATTTAAGTTGATTGAAAATTACGCAAGTAATCAATGGAGGTATGTGGACTATCATTTTCCGTCTTTCTTTATTTACTGTAATTGAATATTTTTTAAGGGTATTGAATTTGAACCATTCAAATGTGGATGATTTATAATCAGTAAAAGATATTTTTGAAGCTGTATATTAGGATTTTGAGCAAGTTGTTATTTCTAAATAATTTAGGATTTTGAATTAATTTGTGGTTTCATGTGATTTTTTAACTATTAAGTAGAAATTTGAATTTTTTTAAGTCGTGCTTATTAAAAATTTAGGATTTGATAATTTTAAGTTTTCTAATGTTTTGATCCTTGTGTAGGCATTTAAATTTAATTATATATTTAAAATATATAATTAAATATTATTTAAATATTTTAATATATAAATATTTATATATTAAGATATTAAGAGATTTACCTCTTAAATGAGTAACACTTAGGCATCATAATAACTATTGTCATCCTCTCTATCTATAAATAGAAGACCAAATTTCTGTATCAAATTCCCTTCATAAAAGAAGGACAGAGATACAAAAGTTTTGAAGTAGAGAGAAATACGAAGAATACCAAAACTCTGTCATTTTAGATCTCCCTCTCGACAAAGTCCATTCTGAGAAATTCAAAGGCCTCTGGAAAAAAAAGTTCAAAAGCCCTCGGAAGAAATCCATAGATGTTCAATGGATCCAAATCAAGCCAACGGCCCTTGAAGTTGAATCCAGTCCAGTCCGAGATCAGTCCAAAACATCCCTTAGAGAAATTCAAATTTATTGGATCGAGATCAAGCCCAAAAAGGACCTCGAGCCCATGACAGATCGAATCGTGGATTGATAGAAATATGACCATGTAAAAAAGGAAGTATTGTAATATGACCATCGTGGATTTATAGGAAATACAAAGAAAATTTATTTTCAAATTTTGGCACGCCCAATGGACAATTTCTACGGCTCATCTCTTTTCGTCAAGATCATCAATGAAGTCAAAGAACGTTGTTGCAGATGATGACATCAACAATGTTGATTCAAAGAACGTTGTTACAGACAATCAACCTCAAGATCAAATGAGTAGCGATGATGATAATAAAGAGTCTTCTGCAAACATCTGTGTCATATTTGCGACAATGACAAAAGCTTCAATGATAGAAGATAAGTTGAAAAATTTGACAAAGTTGGTGGAAGGCCTCGCAATGCAATTAGCAAAGCAAGATCGCATCTTCGCTCAATTGATGAAAAACAATGGTAAGTCAAGCCAACGTGCACAAAAATGCACGGAGGAGGCAAACAAAGGTGTCCCCTTCAATCAAAAAGAAGAATTCAATGATCTTGGAGCAGTCAAGGTCGTTAGAAAATAATTCCAAGATGTTGATAGAACTAAAACAAATCAAAGGGACAAACAATGTATCATCGCCAATCAAAACAAAGTAGGGGCAATATTTCCTCAAAATTCGAAGATGAAGAATCAACTTCAACAATTGGTGATGCTTCCAACCAAATCATCAAAGTCCTCCTAGACGCATGAGGTTAAACTACATTGTTGCTCCTTGAGACGAGTACAAAACTGTCCATAATTGATGAAAGCTCCTTGACACGAGTGTGAAATTGTCTGCAACATGATGAAATGAAAGCTCTTTGGAACGAGTACTGTTTACAATGCTGAAATAAAGGCCCCTTGACACGAGTGTAAAACTATTTACAATGATGAAATGAAGGCTATTGGCACGAGTGTAAAACTGTCTACAATGAAGGCTCCTTGACACGAGTGTAAAATTGTCTGCAATGATGAAATGAAGAAGTAAAGATTCTCCTTGACACACGAGCGAAACTGCATAATTGCTCTCATCGCAGGAGCTAAAACTGCATTGACACTCTTTTGATACATGAGTTTAAACTACAACTTTGAACTACAATCGACTTATTCTTTTGTAAAATACATAAGCAGTTTAAATAAATTTTAAATTCAGTTATAACAAAAAAATCATTTTTCATATTAAAAAATTATTAAATAAAGGAAAAGGCTGTTAGAAAAAGGTAGTAAGACTGCGAGAGAAAAAAATTGAGGCAATTAAAAAAAAGAGAGGAAGTTGCTGAAATTTAAAAAAAAAAAAAAAGAAGAAGAAGCTGCTGGAGTTAAAAAAGTTACACGAATCTTTTGTTAAAAAGAGGGCTGCGTAAATTACAAAAAAAAAAAAACTAAAAAATGTTAAGGGAAGTAAAAAAATAGAGTTGTGGGAAAAAAAAAGTTACACGAAGTAAAACAAAATTGAACGTGTGGAAATTAAAAAATATTACGGGAATATCTTTTGTTAAAAAGAAAAATTTACATACCTAGCATGAAAGGAACGCTACTAATTTTGTCTCTGCACACGGAGCTTCTGAAATTTGAAGAACTCCAAATAATTTTTTGAAACTCATCGCAAATATTGAGAAATCAACAATAAAGGAAAAACTTGAGGAATTGTCATGGTCATTATTGAAAGGGGATTGTCATCGCTTAAATTTTGTTTTGAAATTACCTCAGTTGGACAACCACTGATGATGAAGAAAAAACAAGTTGCTTCTTGAAAAAAAAAAAAATTATCAAGACTTACCATATTGAAAGTGAGATGAGTTTCATGCGATCTTGAATTGATGAAGAAAGGAACATCTAGTTTTGGAAGAAATTTTTTTTGAATAAATTGTTGAAGAAAGAAACATCTGGTTCTTCAGAAATCTTGAATAAATTGCTAAAGACAGAGCATTTGGGTGTTAAAAAATCTTGAACTTGAAACTAATGATATAAAAAAAAGTGAAAACTATTCTTTATAGACTCTCTCAAAGAAAAAAAAAAATTATATTTCAAGTTAAAAAAAGAATTCTATCACTTTTGATTAATTCAAATTTGATTTTAAAGTGATAATATATATATAATTATCACATAAAAGAAAAAAAAAGTTTTGACATTTATCTCTGATGGAAAGTCTTTAGCCTCGAGAATAAATTTCAAAGGGACAATTTGTAAGCATTTAAATTTAATTATATATTTAAAATATATAATTAAATTTTATTTTAATATTTTAATATATAAATATTGATATATTAAGATATTGACTGATTTACGTCTCAGAAATCAATTTCTGAAGGGCAATTTATAGACATTTAAATTTAATTATATATTTCAAATATATAATTAAATTTTATTTAAACATTTTAATATATAAATATTTATATATTAAGATAGTGAGAGATTTATCTCTCAAATAAATGACACTTGACATCATAATATTCATTGATTGTCATCCTCTCCATCTATAAATACAGAGTCAAATTCCGTTTAAAAAAGATGGACAAAAGTTGAGATATAGAAACTTTGAGCCCTAGAAAAATTTGAAGAATATCAAAACTCTGTCGTTTTGACTCTTCTTCTCAACAAAGTCTATTATGAGAAATTCAAAATCCTCTAAAGAAAAATCTAGAAGCCCTTGGAAGAAATCTATAGTTCTTCAACGAATCAAAATCAAGCCAATGACCCTCGAAGTTGAATTCATTCTGATATTAGTCCAAAACGCTCTTCGGAGAAATCATAATTCATTGAATTGAGTTCAAGTCAAAAAAAAAAACCCTCAAGTCTACGACGGATGGAATCGGCGAATTGATAAAAATAGGACCCTTCGTAATTTTACTATACGTAATATATTTTCATTGTAATTTTTGATTTATAGGAAATATGAAGAAAATTTGTTTACACATTGTTTTGATTTTCTAGAAGTATATTTTTTGAAATTCGTCAACATATGGGTATTATGAATCCTTCTAACTAATAATTTTTAAATATATATAGTTATTTTTTCTATATAAATATGTATATATATTATTATTTTTAAAAGAAAAAGGAACGTGAAACACTTTTAAATGACTAGATATAATAAATATATTAAGTTTTTTATTATATAAATAATGAAAATATAAAAGATATTTAATAAGTATTTCATATTCTTTTATTAATGTTACTCATATTTATATGTTTTAAAATTAAGTTTTAAATTACATAGAGTTTATATTTTATTTTTTTTATGTAGTTTTGATAAGTCATTATTTTAAAATAGAAGGCTATACTTTTTCTTATTTCTCTACTCTTTGTTGAATTGTGTTGTTATACAATATTAAATATTTTACATTGAATTATTTTGTAAAAATAAGTTAAATGTGACTTTTTATAATTTTTGATTTTATTGAGGATTAACTTGATGAATAGCAATGGGAGGAACATGTTCCACCATAACACTCAAAGTATAAGTAAAGTCATTTCCTAAAGGGTATAAAGTTAGGAACTGAATTCCGTGAAGACCCATTTGCAAAACATTCAAATTATTCCCCCAATAGTTAAAGAAAAGAAAGGAAAAGAAAAGATATTGATTGAATAATTGATTTTTGTTGTTCGAAACAATGCAAAATTTAAATGAACTTTTACGGAATATTTAATCCTTATTTGTCTTTTTTTATTTAAAGATATAGATACTGTAAGGTTTTTATTATCATTAGCTTAAAGAATTTTATTTTTTTTAAATTGGAAGATTTTTTTAAAAGGAAGAAATATTTTGCCTTTTGAGTATTTTATTCTCACCCCCTATGTTTTCGACCTTATAAATGATAGTGAAGATATTGAATTAGAGAATGATGATTACTATATGGATGACTTTGAATAAGAATTTTAGAGTATTTTTAGTTTTTTTAATAAACTTCTTGTTGTATTGGAAGTTTGAACTTATTGAGTTGATGATTTGTTATTAAATAAAATTAAAAATTTTGGAAGATATTTTATGGATCGTTTTAGTTTAATAGTTTTATTAATTATTTTATTTAACTGATAGTAAGTGGCTCGGCATTTTTTGGAGAAATCTAAAGAATATAATCGTATTATGTCCTAAATTTAAAAATTTAGTTTATGAACTAGGCCCGAATTCGGGACGTGACACATTTTCTCTCATTTTTCTCTCATCCACTACCAAACCTCTTCTATCATTTTTCTCTCCTTTTTTTTTGTTTGCCTAAAACTCATACATATAAGTTAACAAATATTTAGGTTAATATTTTAACTATTTAATAATTAGTCCATAATATCCTTTATATATTATAATTTAACCCACAATAAAATAAATTCTTCATTTAATAACTTATTTATAAATTTATTATTTTGCCTAATTTTGGGTTAGGGTATTATAGTCGTGGAATTCTGTAGTTGATTTTTACATGCTATTGTTGGTTTTTTGTTGGCTTGGTGATGGGTAATAAACAATTCAACAATAGCCTCTGAATCATACATAAATAAAATAAAATTTGAACAAAAAAAATACACTTTTGTGTGTGTATATATCTCTTGAGAGCCTTCCGATCATTTCTCGAATTCATTAGAATATATATACACAAAACATACACAAGAACTAGACATTTTTTTCAATATTACTATCAATGGGTTCTTCCTCAAATAATTCTCACAGATAATCGTTTATCCCTTCTCACCTTTACTATTCTTCTTTGATTCATGTTGAAAAAGTTTCATTGATCTCTAAACATTTGAATTTAGTTCCCCCTGTTTTATAATCGATGATCGCTGATGCGTTCCTATTGGTATGCTAAAAGAAAAGATTTATTTACCTATATTGATTATGAGTAATTAAGGACTTAGTCTTACTAACTATCACTTTAGCATTTAATTGTTGTCACTTAATCAATCAGAACCTAAGGCAGAGTACCTATCGTGTAGCTAGTTCTTGGAAAGTATCTACGATTTTAAAATTATAAATATCGTACTCCCACGTAACTGGTAACGGCTTAGTAGCAACTATCCTTTAATCCTAACAATTATCTTATTATTCAATAAGTCAATTGATTATCAATATCTTTGAGAGTGGTTTTGTATCACAACATACATAACAAGTAAATAGCATTCACGAGTAGACATGCATTCATCAATTTAAGCTCAGTTATTACAACTTGTTTGGCTTTATCTTCGAACATTTTAGATATATCTTAATCTCTAAGGCAATTATGAAATGTAACCATCTGTTTACCATATCTGAGTTACCTGGTGTATTCACCCATACTGTAGGATGATCCTTCTCATCTGTCGGATTAAGGTATCCATGAACGATCCCCTATGTCACTTCGGTATCATGTCACTTAACCCTATGATTGGCCTAGAGTACAAACTCAGCTTTATTAGGGTACTCTAACAAATATGGTGATTTGTTTTGTTATTTCTTTCTAATTTGGCAAACCTTTTACAGTCTGTTAAACTAAATCGGTTATGATTCAAACCTTGGTTAAGAGTTGTCTATAACCCTAGTTTAGTCTAAAAGGACAAGACAATTCAACATTCATAATGATAATTCTAGCTTTATAATCTTCTCAAGAAAATGGATAGAATCTCAAATTGTAAAACATGTATGATATATGAATTCAATATTGATAACTCTAAAATAATAGAGTTATTCACATCCAATTTGCCACGTTTTATTTGGGAATTAACTGAATTTATTTGGAAAATGGAATGAAAATGTGTTGATTTGATATTTTCTCTCTTTTTACCGAAAAATGTGAATTTATTGTTAAAAGTCAATTTAATTGAATTAGTTTTCAAAATATGGACGAGCTGTATTGGGAATTAATTTGAATTGATTTATTGTGACAAAGGTAAAAAGAGAATAAAAATTCAGTTTTATTATTCAGCCATTTTCTTTATAATTTGTTTTATGTGAAACGTGGCAGAAAAAAGACAAAAATCCTGCAGAAAGCATCTGGAATTCTGCTGCTGATCCTGCGGCAGTCAGAAGAAAAAGACAAAAACTCTGCAAAAGATCCTGCGACAGTCAGAGGAAAAAGACAAAGATTTCAGAAAGCAGCTGGAATTCTGTTGAAGATCCTGCAGCAAGCAGAAGAAAACAACAAAGACCTCAGAAAGCAGCTGGAATTCGGCTGAAGATCCTGCAGCAAACAGAGGAAAAAGACAACAACTTCAGAAGGCAGCTAGAATTTATTCAGTTATTTGCTGGAATTTTTGGAGAAAATTCCAGAATTATGGACAGATGGCAGCTTGGTAATGGCTCTCGGTACACAAAGAGGCTCTATATATATGTGAAAAACCGAGAGGATTGAGGTTGGCTTAGTTAGTTTGTTGATAGTTTTGGCTTTTGGCCGATTTTAGTTCTTTAGAGAGATTGGTTTTTCTTAGTTTTCTTAGATAGTTTAGTAGTGTTTCGATAGGATAGTTTAGCTTTTCTTTTTAGTTTTAGACTAACTTTTAGTAGGGAAAAACCTGAGAGTGAGCAGGGTGACTTGCTGAAGTGTTCATCAGTTGGGCAGCAAAGACGCTGCAGCATCAAGCAGAGGGAATGAAGGGCAGCAGTACGTTGATTAAATTTGATTTGGGCAGTAGGGTGATCTCCGACCCAGCGTAATCCTCTCTCCATTTCTTCAATTTGCTACTGTTTTGTAATTAAATGTTCTTTGTAATATGAGAATATTTACATGGGTTCAAGGATTGATTAAAAATGTTTTGGGATTGATATGTTTTTCGTCTTGGGATTGACTCCGTCTTGGGATTGACTGGTGTCACTATGGACCTAGGGACTATTTTTCCTATTACGTTGATCCTTGTCTTTCATGATTCGTTTCAGCAAAACATATATTTTTAACTTGAAGATGTTGTGGCGTAGTTAAGTATGAAGATGTTGAGTAGACTGTTTTGATTATGATGACGAGTATGCTGTAGCATTGCTTTCTGTTTTTATGTTTGGTGCTTGTATGGGGCAATGCTTGGTTTATTCATGTAATTACATTAAACTGATTTAATATCACTTGTGGTTATGACTGTCCAATGTATGAATCGAACTAGTGTCTGGCCTTCTAGCGGAGGGGAGCTAGTGGACGTGATAATTATGTGGCACTAGATTGAGACTGCGGAAGCAGTAAGACACGGAAGTGCACTCAATATTGCAGTGGAAGTGACCAAATTCACTGACTAGTGTTGCGCCAGGTCAACGGTACTTCGTACTCCATGAGACGATGTTATCGGGGATCTAGCCTAGTAGATCAAGTAGTCTGGGTGGAACCAGACATGCTGTAGCATTGATATGGAAACTGAAAGCATGTTTCTATACTTAGATTCATCTATGGTTTGTACTTGCATTTTGGGTGTGAATGCCGCAACATTGTATTACCTGCAGTACTCTTATGGTTATTTCCAGTAGGCTAACCCTTAGTTTAGTTAGGAGTATGATTGCCGTAGCATTCAATCAATCTCCATTCATTATTGATTATTCATTATTCTTTGTTTTTTTATTCTTTTAACCATTTGTACAATCATATTTGCATTTGTTTTGGCATACATAGTCCCTGTGGGATCGATATCTTGTACTTAGGTACATATATTACTTGTTGACCGGTGTATACTTGCACTAGTTAAGCTTGCGTTGATTTATTCTATTTTCTTTATCTTTACAAATTGTGACACACACAACGCACAGACAAGTTTTTGGCGCCGTTGTCGGGGACTTTGGAGTCAATTTGATTGTAAATATTGATTGTTTGCATTTGGTTACTTTTATTTTTAAGTTTATTTTTATACTCATTCTTGTGCTTATGAGACTATTGAAATGATTGTATGAGGTACAAATAAATTATGCATGGGCTGAACTGTTTTGTGGATTTATTGATCTGAATTATTTGCTAAATTTCAGCTTGTGTATCATTCATTCCTTAACATGTGCTTCTTTAACGCCTTGAGTAAAATGCGCAAGGGCTCTCAAGCTTCATTGCTGCCACTCGATCCAGAAATTGAGAAAACAGCCAAGGCGTTAAAGAAGAAGAAACAGACCACAGATAAGGCAGTTATGGCGAAACAACGTGAAATTCAACCTGAACCTGCCCATAATCCAGTGGTGATGGCAGACGATAGGGACCATGCTATTCGGCAGTATGCAATCCCTATGTTTAATGCATTGAAACCAAGTATTGTGCAACCGGAGATTGCTGCAGCATAGTTTGAGTTGAAACCAGTGATGTTTCAAATGTTGCAAACATAGGGCAGTTTGGTGGATCACCTGCTGAAGATCCACACTTGCACCTACGGTTATTCTTGGAAGTAAGCGACTGTTCTAAGATACCAGGGGTGACGGAAGATGCTTTGAGGCTGAAATTGTTCCCATATTCTCTGAGAGACAAAGCTAGAGAATGACTTAACTCTCTACCCTCTGGTAGTGTGACTACATGGCAGCAGCTTACTGAGAAATGTTTGATGAAATATTTTCCTCCAACGAAAAATGCTAGGCTGAGAAATGAAATCATGTCTTTTCAACAATTAGAAGATGAATCATTGTATGAGGCATGGGAAAGATTCAAAGAGTTGTTAAGGAGATGTCCACATCACGAAATCCCACACTGCATTCAAATGAAACATTTTACAACGGGTTGAATGCACACACCAGAATGATAGTTGATGCTTCAGCAAATGGAGCACTTTTGGCAAAGACATATAATGAGGCCTATGAACTAATTGAGAGGATTGCCAACAACAACTATCAGTGGCCTACAACAAGACTGCCAAGCGGAAGAAGAGTGGCTGGAGTGTTGGAGTTAGACCCAATAACTTCGCTTTCAGCCCAAGTATCATCCATGTCTAATATGTTGAAGACACTGAGTATGCAGCAGCATAGCGGGCAGACGGCTGAGCAACCAAACCAGTCTAATGTAAGCCAGGTATAGAATGTGTGCTGTGTTTATTGTGGAGAGGGGCATCTATTTGAGGATTGTGTTCACAATCCCGCATCAATCTGCTACATGGGGAATCAAAACAGGGGTAATGGTCTTCAATCAAATACTTACAACCCTACTTGGAGGCAGCATCCAAATTTTTCTTGGAGAAATCAAGGGATGCACCCCACTCAAGGTGTGAACCCAAGACCACTGCTCCAGCAGCAACAGCAGTACCCCCAGCAGCAGCAACAATAACTCCAACACCAACAAGGACCTCTACAACAACAACCACCTTCAAGCGTTTTAGAAAACATGATGAGAGATTTCATGGCAAGGACGAAAATAACCATACAAGGACTATCATCTACTGTTCGTAACTTGGAAACCCAAATGGGGTAGTTAGCCCAAGAGATGAGGAGCAGACCACAAGGATCACTTCCGAGCGATACAGAAAATCCAAGAAGAGAAGGAAAAGAACATTGCAAGGCTGTAACACTACGAAGTGGCAGAGTACTGGACGAACCAAAAATGAAGTCTGGAGCAGTTGAGAAGACCAGTGAGCCCAGCAAGAATGCAAAAATTCTAGTAGCTGAGCCAGAACCAGTGGAGCCATATGCTGCAGCATCGACAATGCCGCAGCAAAGCACCATTCCAGAACAGCCCGATGCTGCAGCATCACCAATGCCGCACAATGCAATATTCCAGAGAGCAAACCAGTACATAACGAATGCCTTTTCCACAAAGGTTTGCCAAAAAAATAAGATGAGCAGTTTAAGAAGTTCTTGGATATTTTGAAACAGCTGCACATCAACATTCCATTGGTGGAAGCAATAGAACAAATGCCCAACTATGCAAAATTATGAAGGATATCCTTACAAAAAAGAGAAAGTTGGGAGAATATGAAATTGTTTCACTAACCAAAGAATGCAGTTTCTTTTTGCAGGATAAGTTGCCCCCTAAAATGAAAGATTCGGGGAGCTTTAATATTCCTTGTTCTATTGGAGACTCATATTGTGGTATGACCTTATGTGATCTTGGTGCTAGCATAAATTTGATGCCTATGTCAGTGTTTAAGCAATTGGGCATAGGTAAGGTAAGACCTACGACGGTAACACTACAGTTGGCAGATAGGTCTATAGCTCACCCAATGGAAAGATTGAAGATGTCCTGGTGAGGATTGTTTTCGCATATCCACTGTTGATTCTTTGACAAGTGAAGATGAAGAGTGGAGGAACTATGGAGATGATGCATTGGAAAGAGTGTTGATGGAGGAAATGTTGCACTATGGTAATGAAGAAGAAGAAGAATACTCAGCGTGGTTAGAAGCAAATTCTCATGGTTTCAAGTTTCGTGCACAATTTGAATCCTTGGACTTGTCTTCTTGGGAGATCAAAGTGACAAAACCTTCTGTAGAATAACCACCTGAATTGGAACTGAAGTCATTGCCGCAGCATTTGAAGTACGGATTTCTGGGAGCAGACTCAACTCTGCCGGTGATTATTTCAGCATTACTGGATGCTGAACAAGAAGAAAAATTACTTGGAGTTCTGAAGCAGCATAAGAGAGCTATGGGCTGGACCATAGCTGACATAAAAGGTATAAGTCCAACCTTATGCATGCATAAAATCATTTTGGAAGAAAATTCTAAAAATTCAGTTGAGGGGCAACGAAGACTAAATCCTATTATGAAGGAAGTGGTAAAGGAGCAAATTATCAAGTGGCTGGATTTTGGCATAATCTATCCTATTTCTGACAGTTCTTGGGTAAGTCCTATTCAATGTGTGCCCAAGAAAGGGGGAATTACTGTGGTGAAGAATGAAGATAATGAATTGATTCCCACCATAACTATTACGGGATGGAGGATTTGCATTGACTATAGAAAGCTCAACAAAGCCACACGGAAGGACCACTTCCCACTACCCTTCATGGACCAAATGTTGGATAGGTTGGCTGGACGTGATTACTACTATTTTCTGGATGGCTATTCTGGTTACAACCAGATTGCTGTAGCACCAGGGGACCAGGATAAAACTACTTTCACTTGTCCCTATGGTACATTTGCTTTTAGAAGGATGCCGTTCGGATTATGCAATGCTCCAGGAACGTTCCAACGTTGTATGATGGCCATTTTCACAGATATGGTGGAACAGTACTTAGAAGTTTTTATGGATGACTTCTCCGTATTTGGGGACTCTTTTGATGAATGCTTAGAGAATTTGGCCAAGGTGCTTAAACGTTGTGAGGACACCAACTTAGTCCTCAATTGGGAAAAGTGTCACTTTATGGTTAGGGAAGGAATTGTGTTGGGACACCGGATTTCGAAGAAAGGTCTTGAAGTAGACCGAGCCAAGATAGAAGTAATTGAAAAGTTACCGACCCCAACAACTGTGAAACACATTCGAAGCTTCTTGGGACATGCGGGCTTCTATCGACGATTCATTAAAGACTTTTCAAAGGTATCTAAGCCCTTATGTAAATTATTAGAAAAAGATAATGTGTTTTCTTTTGATGCAGCCTGTGCCGCAGCATTTGAGGAGCTTAAACAGAAGCTTATCTCAGCACCCATTATCATAGCACCTGACTGGAGTCTACCATTTGAGCTAATGTGTGATGGTAGTGACTATGCAGTTGGTGCAGTTTTGGGGCAGCGGCGTAACAAAATTTTTCATTCCATCTATTACGCCAGCAAGACACTCACGGAGGATCAGGTAAATTATACTGTTACTGAAAAAGAGTTGCTTGCTGTTGTGTTTGCCTTTGATAAATTCAGGTCCTATTTGGTGGGCACGAAAGTGATAGTCTACACCGACCATTCTGCCATCAAATATCTACTTGCAAAGAAGGACTCAAAACCAAGGCTCATTAGATGGATTCTACTCCTACAAGAATTTGATGTGAAAATCAAGGACAAGAAGGGAGTAGGAAATCAAGTGGCTGACCATTTGTCTCGATTGGAACAACAAGAGGGATTTCAAATCCCTATTAATGAGCATTTTCCTGATGAACAATTGCTGGAAATTCAAGAAGACATGAAAATGCCATGGTATGCTGATTTTGCTAATTTTCTGGCCAGTGGTGAAATGCCGCCGGATTTCTCATACCAGGAACGAAAGAAGTTTCTCCATGATGTAAAAAGTTATTTTTGGGAGGAACCTTTTTGTTCAAACAATGCAAAGACCAAGTGATTCGGAGATGTGTAAACGATGATGAAATTGAGGACATCATTTTTCAATGTCACAACTCACCGTGCGGAGGACATTTTGGAGGGTCAAGAACTGCAGCAAAGGTACTACAATCTGGTTTCTTTTGGCCTTCATTATTTAGAGACTGTTATGAGTTAGTGGCAAGGTGTGATCGCTGCCAAAGGGTAGGAAACATCTCAAGAAGAAAAGAAATGCCTCTGACCAACATTTTGGAAGTTGAACTTTTTGATGTGTGGGGTATTGATTTCATGGGACCTTTCCCCCTTCTTTTGGAAAGTCATACATTTTGATGGCAGTGGAC
Source organism: Asclepias syriaca (assembly GCA_027405835.1). Lineage (NCBI taxonomy): Eukaryota > Viridiplantae > Streptophyta > Magnoliopsida > Gentianales > Apocynaceae > Asclepias > Asclepias syriaca. The sequence goes on from CM049930.1 coordinate 6,954,113, forward strand.
TACGTTTCAAAGTGGGTGGAAGCCGCAGCATTCCCCACCAATGATTCCAAGGTTGTGATGAACTTTTTGAGGAAAAACATTTTCACAAGATTTGGAACTCCACGGGCGATTATTAGTGATGAAGTAACTCATTTCGTTAACATATGGCTACGTGTCATGTTAGCCAAGTATAATGTTCATCACAAGATTGCCCTACCTTATCATCCTCAAACCAATGGACAAGTTGAATTGTCCAACCGAATCATTAAAGGTATACTTGAGAAGGTGGTGAACCCTAATAGAAAAGATTGGTCAAAAAGGTTAGATGATGCTCTATGGGCTTACCGGACAACTTTCAAGACTTCAATAGGTATGTCTCCTTATAGACTCGTTTTTGGGAAAGCTTGCCACCTACCCGTTGAGTTAGAGCACAAAGATTGCCACCTAAAATAATAGAGTTATTCACATCCAATTTGCCACGTTTTATTTGGGAATTAACTGAATTTATTTGAAAAATGGAATGAAAATGTGTTGATTTGATATTTTCTCTCTTTTTACCGAAAAATGTGAATTTATTGTTGAAAGTCAATTTATTTGAATTAGTTTTCAAAATATGGACGAGCTGTATTTATCTATTATTATTTGGAATTAATTTGAATTGATTTATTGTGACAAGGGTAAAAAGAGAATAAAAATTCAGTTTTATTATTCAGCCATTTTCTTTATAATTTGTTTTATGTGAAACGTGGCAGAAAAAAGACAAAAATCCTGCATAAAGCATCTGGAATTCTGGTGCTGATCCTGCGGCAGTTAGAAGAAAAAGACAAAAACTCTGCAAAAGATCCTACGACAGTCAAGGAAAAAGACAAAGATTTCAGAAAGCAGCTGAAATTCTACTGAACATCTGCAGCAAGCAGAAGAAAACAACAAAGACCTCAGAAAGCAACTGGAATTCGGCTGAAGATCCTGCAGCAAACAAGGAAGAAGACAACAACTTCAGAAGGCAGCTGGAATTTATTCAGTTATTTGCTGGAAGTTTTAGAGAAAATTCCAGAATTATGGACAGATGGCAGCTTGGTAATGGCTCTCGGTACACAAAGAGGCTCTATATATATGTGAAAAGCCGAGAGGATTGAGGTTGGCTTAGTTAGTTTGTTGATAGTTTTGGCTTTTGGCCGATTTTAGTTCTTTAGAGAGATTGTTTTTCTTAGTTTTCTTAGATAGTTTAGTAGTGTTTCGATAGGATAGTTTAGCTTTTCTTTTTAGTTTTAGACTAACTTTTAGTAGGGAAAACCCCGAGAGTGAGCAGGGTGACTTGCTGAAGTGTTCATCAGCTGGGCAGCAAAGACGCTGCAGCATCAAGCAGAGGGAACGAAGGGCAGCAGTACGTTGATTAAATTTGATTTGGGCAGTAGGGATATCTCCGACCCAGAGTAATCCTCTCTCTATTTCTTCAATTTGCTACTGTTTTGTAATTAAGTGTTCTTTGTAATATGAGAATATTTACATGGGTTCAAGGATTGATTAAAAATGTTTTGGGATTGATATGTTTTCTGTCTTGGGATTGACTCCGTCTTGGGATTGACTGGTGTCACTATGGACCTAGGGACTATTTTTCCTATTACGTTGATCCTTGTCTTTCATGATTCGTTTCAGCAAAACATATATTTTTAACCTGGAGATGCTGTGGCGTAGTTAAGTATGAACATGTTGAGTAGACTATTTTGATTATGATGACGAGTATGCTGTATTGCTTTCTAGTTTTATGTTTGGTGCTTGTATGGGGCAATGCTTGGTTTATTCATGTAATTACATTAAACTGATTTAACATCACTTGCGGTTATGACTGTCCAATGTATGAATCGAACTAGTGTCTGGCCTTCTAGCGGAGGGGAGCTAGTGGACGTGATAATTATGTGGCACTAGATTGAGACTGCGGAAGCATAAGACACGGAAGTGCACTCAATATTGCAGTGGAAATGACCAAATTCACTGACTAGTGTTGCGCTAGGCCAACGGTACTTCGTACTCCATGAGACGATGTTATCGGGGATCTAGCCTAGTAGATCAAGTAGTCTGGGTGGAACCAGACATGCTGTAGCATGATATGGAAACTGAAAGCATGTTTGTATACTTAGATTCATCTATGGTTTGTACTTGCATTTTGGACGTGAATGTCGCAGCATTGTATTACCTGCAGTACTCTTGTGGTTATTTCCAGTAGGCTAACCCTTAGTTTAGTTAGGAGTAAGAGTGCCGTAGCATTCAATCAATCTCCATTCATTATTCATTATTCATTTATTCTTTTAACCATTTGTACAATCATATTTGCATTTGTTTTGGCATACATAGTCCATGTGGGATCGATAATCTTGTACTTAGGTACATATATTACTTGTTGACCGGTGTATACTTGTACTAGTTAAGCTTGCGTTGATTTATTCTATTTTCTTTATCTTTACAAATTGTGACACACACAACGCACAGACAAATATCAAATATTTATCCAATAAAACAAATCATAAACATATAGAAACTCATCTAGGGGATCCAATATCATAAAGTAGTCACCACTTTATGCAGTCCAGCCAGTGCTGCAGCTCATGTATGTCTCTAATTGCTCGATCCTACACTGCTCGGCAAAGCCTTCGGAAAACGTTTCTTAGACCTAGTAGCAATTGCTTTACCTTACATCCCGAGCTTAAGCAGATTGCCCTAATCTGACTAAGAACACCCACCCTATCTCTCTCTTAGGATCTCCTAATGAAATCCCGGTATTATGTGATACCGAAAGATGAATACTAATCTAATCAAATTCTAAAATACTGAGATAAACACTCAGAGATAAGAGAAAACGATGCGATAGAAGTTGCTAAATGACTTGTATTGAGTGTTGAGGGATATCTCTAACCTTCCAACCCTAGGTATTTATAGGGGTGAAAAGGAAGAGGTTTTACATGAATTTTCGATGTGGGACAAAACTTTTCTGCTTGGAATGCCCGTCCCAAAGCTTTGACCGGGTCAGGATGCCCGTCCTGACTTAGGGACGCCCGCCCGGAGCTCAGATTTTTGAAAATTTCACTTTTGCACTGATATTTGCTATTTTCTTGCACTTTTCTCCTGAAACTTCTAAAATGACAAATAATGCAAAAAGATGTCAATTTCAATCAATTAAGATCAATTTGGTTCCAATTATGCCCTAAATTGTGTCTAAAAACATCCTAAAAAAGTGATATGATTTGTGCATATCATATAACCCCAGACTTAGCTTTTTGCTTGTCCTCAAGCAAAACTATATGAAATTAATGAAGGACTAAATCATAGGTGCAATCACAACAAGGTTCTTAGCAATGTTTTTAGCAAAATCTCTCACTGAGTCATATAACTCAGAAAACATGCATGGACTAATCAAGTTGCTATGTAAAGGTCTCAATCATCCAGTAAACATGTCATGACTTTACAGGCTAAAACAGTTCAAAAGCTTTACTGAGTTCTAGCTCTACTGTAGTCATAGGGTTTTCCGGATATGTAGTGTGTGAACTGGTCTAGACTAGATTGTCAACTCAAAATAAACTTTCCAAGCAGTCACTAAATAATAGTTCGACCAGTTATTCCGAACACAAACAACACAGTAAACGAATTTCTAGGTTTTGGGCTTTGGTGTCAACACTTTCTTTTTATGATTTTCAAATAAAAATATATAGGGTGTATGTTTTAATTTATTTTCGGGGTATTTTTGTGTTTGCTTTCACATATCAACTTTAACTACCCAGGTATCGAGCCCCACTCTGATGACTCCCAAATCTACACTATCTTAGGGCACCAGGCATTAAGTTCCCTTCAAAAGGGGTGCACCAGTAGCAAAGGATACTTGCAAACTACCCTTTTTACAATTAAGCTATGGCACTTTTAGCTCAGAATTCCATCTAGTCATTCAAGTTGTTATCATATTCTCAAACGGTCTGATATTATTTAGTTTAGTTAAAAAAAATATTTGGTTGATTTTTCTAATTCAAACTAAGTTGTGCTAAAAAATTAGGAATTCCCTACTTCTAAGTGATGAATTCAACAAAGTATCGAAATGTCCCATAATGGTCATAACACTCTACTGAAAATATATCACAGATAGAAGTAGTTTTTCAATCAATCAATATCGTTTTTGAAGTCTGAAAGAATGAAAAATTTTAAAATTTTTTGGAAGGGTGCAATTTCAGCGAAAACAGAGGAAAATATGCAAATATTTTAAATACGAGTGCAGTGTGCACTACTACCCCACACTTAAGATTTACGCTATCCTCAGTGTTCATGCATATCTTATCACCCTACACTTATTTGAAAAATAAGAGTAAAAACGAAAAACATAAAAATAGATTAAACAACGAAAACAAAAATTTGAAACAAACAAAATAAGAAAAGAATCAAATAGAAACAAATTAATTTACTCCCTTATTCATCAAACACAATAGTCTGCTTAGATTGGTCGAGTGACTCTTTGTAGAATTTTAAACGCTACCCATTCACTTTTTGAGTAGTGCCGTTGTTGCATTGTGTGCGTGTGTCACAAATTGAGAAAATAATAAAATAGAATAAATCAACGCAATCTTAACAAGTGCAAATATACATCGGTCAACAAGTAATATATGTACCTAAGTACAAGATTATCGTTCCCACAGGGATTTAGTATGCCAATTATACATGCAAACATGATTTACATCTGGTTAAAAGAATAAAGAATGATGAATATTGACGGGAGAATCGGAGATTAAGCTACTGCTAAGATATTGCTGCAGCAACGGAAATGCTGCAGCAATTCTACCTAACTACTACTACAAGACAGCCTACTGGAAAATCACCATAAGAACACAACAGGTAATACAATGCTGTAAAAATCAAGCCAAAAATGCAAACATAAACCAGTAATGAATCCAAGAATGTTAAGCATGCTTTTCGGTTTCCAAATTAACACTACAGTGGTCTGGTTCTACCCAGACTACTTAGCCTACTAGTCTAAACCCCCGATAACATCGTCTCATGGAGTACGAAGTACCATGAACCTAGAACAACACAAGGCAGTGAAATTGGTCGTGTCCCCTGCAATATTGACCGCACGGTCATGCGCCCCAAGCAAGTGCCATACAATTAATGTGTCAACTAGACCCCTTCCGGTTAGAAAGCCAGATACTAGTTCGATACATAACTTGGACAGTTGTAACCGCAAGTTATTCCTAATCTGTTTAAGTAATTGCATGAATAAACTAAGCATGCCCCATACAAGCATCAATAAAGAAAACGATACACAAAACTTATGCGTTTTATTCATCTTATGCCACATTACGTTTTTTCACATGTTTATAATTTACTAGACTACAGCACCTTCAGGTTATGAATATATATTTTGTTGAAACGAATCATGAAAGACAAGGATCAACGTAATAGAAAAAACAGTCCCTAGGTCTATAGTGACACCAATCAACGGAGCCAATCCCAAGATGAAAAACATATCTATCCCAAAACATTTTTAATCAATCCTTGAACTCATGTAAACATTCTCATATCACCAAGAACATTCAATTACAAAACAGTAGCAAATTGAAGAACATTCAATTACAAAACAGTAGCAAATTGAAGAACATTCAATTACAAAACAGTAGAAAATTGAAGAAATGGAGAGAGGATTACTCTGGGTCGGAGATCACCCTACTGTCCAAATCGAATTTAATCAACGTGTTGCTGCCCTTCGTTCCCTCTGCGTGGTGCTGCTGCCCTCAGTTATGAACAGCCTGGAAAATTCCAGCAGAGTCGCCCCAGCCTTCTCAGGTTCATTTCCACTCGATCTAGACTCTAAGACACTCTAAAACACACTACCTACTGCCCCTAATCTAACAGACCCGACAACAACTACAAAGGAAATATAAAACTGCTGCTAAACTACCATTCTAGCTCTAAAACATCTCCGTTTCTATCTATTGCACTCTAACCCGTCTAAGTCTCTCAAGACTGTCTAACCTCTCTTCTTCTGCTCTTCCTTGCCTTTATCTCTGCCTTGGATGCTCCCTGAACTTCAGATTGGTAGTGGACAGCTGTCCCTTGCCTCAAACAAAATTTTCGTCGCTTCTGCCCGCAAGTGTACAGCTGCTGGTTCCTTTCTGTGGTGAGTCACGACACCAGCTGGATTTTCTTAACTAATTTCTAAATAGAGTAGAAATTCAGAAATTCCAATTTAATTCTGCAGGATTTCACCGAATGCTTAGCGTCTGGAAATTTCAGCTGCAATGTGTGTATTTCTTTGTTTTATCTCCAGCTGGAATTAGTACATATATATATATATGAAATCATTCTGCCCACTTGCTTTTGTCTCCTTGTCCACCTTGCTGTCATGCACTCTCACAAACATATATATATAACAAAGATTTCAGCATGTGTACTTCCTTCTGCCCTTTTTCTCACTAAATCAGTGAGCATTCTGCTGGTTTTAACCGGCTGGAAAATTGAAACAAATTCAGAAATTAATAAAACAAATGGTCAAATAATTGCAAATTATTCCAGCCAACAATGTAATCAATTGGTCAACTTAAGTCTTTGCATTTGCCACACCACTTTCAGCCAGTAAATACTTATTTTGCCCTCGGTATTTTTTTATCACAAATTGTCATAATCCTCATAAATTTCAGACGTAAAAGTAATTGAACACAATTGCACTGAAATATGAAATTTCTTAAATCAAATCGGTTCTTTTGGTATTCAATTCACAAAATTGAGTTGGAGAAAGGAATTAATCAATTTGGTGCATTTTAACTCAAAAACATTTGCACAAGTCATCAAATTGGGTTCAAATTAAGGGCAAAACATATGTGAATAACTCTATTATTTTAGAGTTATCACACCCCCAAACTTAGATTATTGCTCGTCCCGAGCAATGCTGCAGCAGATAAGATAGATCAATAAAACTCAATCAAACAATACAACAATTCATGTCTAGAATCATCCAGCAATCATAGGCAAATTTGGGATCATATTTTCAGATCAAAGATGTGAAACAAAACTCTAATATGTTCATGACCCAAGTTCCTCAAATATCAGAACATTAACTAAATCATGCTCAAAGATCTCCTCCCGTGTGTGTGTGAATAGTCTTTCCTTTTTCAATCTCTCATTCATAAGTCAACGTATGGTAATCCTAAGATTCATTTTGCATCTTCAGACTCAATCTATTACACCACTCTCCACTAATGTAGCAAATTCAGCAATAAAGATCAAAGAGGTCTTAATTTGGTTGTAATGTCGGCTAAGGCTAAGGTAGGAAAAATATAGATAAAAAGTAGGCTCAAAACTTAGTCCTAGTCTGCCATAAACTTCAACCCAATGCCATCATTTTTTTCTCACTTTGTTTTTCAACTCAAGGAGCATAAATATTTACACCCTGCTTCAGTAATAAGTGCAGCATTTCAAAATGATGCAGCAACAGAAATGCTGCAGCATTCTTTCACACCCCTTTTTTCTCTTTTTTTTTCTCTTTTTTTTTTGCGTAAAGATGGTTCTTTCATTTTTCACACAGATGTTTTTTTCAAAAACACATATCCTCAATACTTAGAGCATTCATTAACATAATTTCATAAAACAATTAACTACCACCAATCCAGTAAAATTGATACTGCTGCAGCAACACCAATGCTGCAGTAATGACAATGCTACAGCAATTCTACAACATTTCTATGCTCTGTAATGCAGCATTCTCCGCATACCCCCAAACTTATGTTCATCAGTGTTCATAGCAGACTAAGGTCAAGTTTAGGAAAAACAAAGAATGGATACATGCAAAACATTTAGGATAAGTGGCTATTAAATAAGGGTGTCAAGAAATTAGGCTTAAGCTCAACTTGGTTTAACTAAGGAAATAAAATGCATTAGGGTAAGCTAGAAAGGCTCAAACGATTCAAGAACATGCCTTAATCATTTCTATATTACCAAATCTACTAGGATTTCGCCTCAAGGAATATAACAAACTAGAATTCCCGGCGGTATCAGATATATATATATATATATAAAAATAAAATAAAAAGAATAATAAAAGAAAACATGTATACTTAAAAATTTTATAACTCAACGATTAATTTCAGGATCTTAAACTTTAAAACTCTACTAAAATAACAATTAATCAAACGATTTCTTTCACATATCAAAATCTTCAGATTCAATACTTAAAAAAAATCATTCATACTATAGATAAAAATAACAGAGGGGATAGTCCACCTACCTCGATTGAGCGCTTAGCGTACTTTTTGATACTTCGGTTAACTCAAGTATTCCGCTCTTAAATTTCCTTTGGACTCTATCAGAAATCCATAATACAAACATTAAAACTAAATTCATAGTTGATAACTTAATCTTACGATCCTAATAATCAAAACCATTAAAAATTTCTTACCTCTTTCAACAACTTCTTGGTATTGAGAACACTTGTCTCTGGCGGCTATCGCGTTCTGAGATAAAAGAAACATGATTTGCCTTTTTCTATGGTAGAAAATTGCACTCTAATTATACCAAGTATACCATAGAAATACCCTTGGTGGTAGAAAATATTTCTAAGTGTGCATTTAGAATCTCAATTCTAACCATATTATTGGAGATTGTCAAGTTGACATTGGGACACATAGACTTCTTGCTAGTTTTATTTTGATTGACATATCTGATTTTGATATAATCTTGGGTATGGATTGGTTATCACAAAATCATGCCACAATCAATTGTAGAGAAAAGAGTGTGGAATTTAGAATACCTGGAAAGGATAAATTCAAATTTCAAGGTACATACCAGTGCAGTAAAAAGAAGATCACACCAATTATCTCGGTGATAAAGGCTTCTATATACTTACAAAAGGATGTACATGATACTTGGCATATGTGGTGGATTCAAAGAAGAATTTCCTAAACATGGAAGATGTACCAATTGTTTGTGAGTTTCCTGATGTGATTCCAGAGAAATTACCAGGTTTACCTCCTAAACGTGAAGTTGATTTTGAGATTAATCTCATTCCTGGAGCAGAACCTATCTCTAAGACTCCTTATAGAATGACACTAGCTGAACATAAGGAATTGAAAGGACAACTTCAAGAACTACTTGATATGAAGTTCATTCGGCTTAGTGTTTCACCCTGGGGAGCACCAGTCTTATTCGTGAAGAAGAAGGATGGGAGCATGCGGTTATGTATTGATTATAGAGAATTGAACAAGGTCACTGTGAAGAATAAGTACCCATTGCATCGAATAGATGATCTCTTTGATCAACTGAAGAATGCCAAGATATTTTCGAAGATTGACCTTTTATCTGGATATCATCAATTGAAGATGAAGGAGGAAGATATTCCTAAAAGTGCATTTAGAACTCGATATGGACATTACGAGTTTCTCGTGATGCCTTTTGGATTAACAAATGCTCCAGCTGTTTTTATGGATTTAATGAATAGAGTATTCAGATAACAATTGGATATCTGTGTGGTAGTATTCATTGATGATATTCTTATCTACTCATCGTCGAAGGAACAACATTCAGAGCATTTAAGAATGGTACTACAGGCGCTTCGAGAAAATAAGTTGTATGCCGAGTTTTCAAAATGTGAATTTTGGATCCCAAGTGTGAATTTCTTGGGACATGTGATATCTGGAGAAGGTGTATCCGTGGATCCGAAAAAGATAAAAGCAATTGTGGATTGGCCTCAACCATCCAATGTTATAGAGATTCGTAGTTTTCTTGGTCTTGCAGGCTATTATCGGAAGTTTATTGAAGGCTTCTCTTCAATCGCTATGCCTCTGACTCGTTTGACTCAAAAGAGAACGAAGTTTGAGTGGAGTCCATCATGTGAGGAGAGTTTTCAACAACTGAAACAAAAGTTAGTATCAGCACCTGTGTTAGCACTTCCGACTGAATCTGGAGGGTTTCAAATTTATAGCGACGCTTCAAAACATGGTCTAGGATGCGTATTAATGCAGAATGGTAGGGTAATTGCATATGCTTCTCGACAGTTGAAACCATATGAGCAAAATTATCCTACCCATGATTTGGAACTAGTAGCAGTGGTGTTTTCTCTAAAGATTTCGAGACATTATTTGTATGGAGAACAGTGTGAGGTGTTCACTGATCATAAAAGCTTAAAGTATCTTTTCACGCAGAAGGAATTAAACATGAGGCAACGAAGATAGTTGGAGTTACTGAAAGACTACGACTTAAAAATTAGTTATCATCTTGGAAAGGCCAACAAGGTAGCAGATACTTTAAGTAGAAAATCATCAGGGATGCTAGCAGCTATGTGGACTCAACAAGAACAGTTGATTACGGAATTTGAGAAGTTGGAGATTAAAATTGGTGAAAGTATGGATGGAACGCTTTCTGCGCTTCTAGCTCAGCCAACATTAATTGAAAGGATTAAGACAACCCAAGAAAGTGATGAAGGTGTAAACCAAATAAACAATCAAGTACACGAGGGTTCAGATTTTCAAAGGCACTCAGACGGTAGTTTATGGTCTTGAGGCAGATTATGGGTACCAAATAATATATAGTTGAGGCAAGAAGTATTGAAGGAGGCGCATAACACCAAATTTTTGATACACCCGGGAGGAACAAAAATGTACAGGGACTTGAAGACAAACTTTTGGTGGAAGGGAATGAAGAAAGACATTGCAGACTTTGTATCTCGTTGTTTGGTTTGTCAAAAGGTGAAAGCTGAACATCAACGACCCGGAGGCCTATTACAACCATTAGAGATACCAGAATGGAAATGGGAACACGTGACTATGGATTTTGTGGTAGGATTGCCTAAATCCAGAACTGGTAGAGATACAATATGGGTGATAGTGGATAGACTAACGAAGTCAGCTCATTTTCTTCCAATGAAGGCCACTATGTCCATGGAAGAATTGGTACGCTTATACATTGATAACATAGTTCGATTACATGGTGTGCCAATATCAATTGTATCAGATCTGGATTCTCGATTTGTCTCTCATTTTTGAAAAAGTCTAAATGAATCCTTTGGTACCATATTATCCCTATGTACTGCTTTTCATCCTCAAACTGATGGTCAATCGGAGAGACTAATTCAAATTTTGGAAGACATGCTTCGAGCTTGTGTCATTGATTTTAAAGGTAATTGGGTAGATTACCTAACCTTAGTGGAGTTTTCATACAACAACAGTTATCAGTCTAGCATTGGTATGGCACCTTTTGAAGCTTTGTATGGGAGAAGATGTCGCTCCCCCACTTATTGGGATGAAGTTGGGGAAAAGAGCATAACCGGTCCGGAATTAGTGCAAATAGCTAAAGAGAAGGTGACATTGATAAGACAACATTTGAAGACAGCTCAAGATCGACAAAGAAGTTGGGCAAATACAAAAAGGAGACCGTTGGAATTTCAGAAAGGAGAAAAGGTATATTTAAGAGTCTCACCGACAAAAGGTGTTATGAGATTTGGCGTGAGTGGAAAGTTAAGTCCAAGGTTTGTAGGACCTTTTGAAATATTAGAGAGAATTGGACAACTAGCATATCAACTAGCTTTACCACCTGCTTTATCCAGAGTACACAATGTCTTCCACGTGTCACAATTGAGGCGTTATGTTCCAGATGAAAGTCATGTGTTAGAAGTGGAACCTTTACATGTTCAAGATAATTTAAATTATGAAGAAGTTCCAATGAAAATTGTTGATCGTAAAGAACAAGTATTGAGAAGAAGAACTATACCGTATGTCTAAGTGCAATGGACCAATCACACCAAATATCCATATTTGTTTGAGGAACAAGGTACATTAGTTTCGAGGATGAAACTTTTTCTATGGGGGGTAGAATGTAATACCCTAATTTTATTTTTGGGGCATTAATTATTTATTTAATAGTGTAAGGACTTGATGGTAAATAGTATATAGTTGGATATAAGAGTAATTATAAATATAAGCATAAGTATGATTATTAGGTTTTACTAGGGTTTCTTTTATCTCAGAACGCGATAGCCGTCAGAGACAAGGGTTTTCTCAATACCGAGAAGTTGTTGAAAGAGGTAAGTAATTTTTAGTAGTTTTGATTATTAGGATCGTAAGATTAAGTTATCAACTATGAATTTAGTTTTAATGTTTGTATTATGGATTTCTGATAGAGTCCGAAGGAAATTTAAGAGCGGAATATTTGAGTTAACCGAAGTATTAGAAAGTACGCTAAGCGCTCAATCGAGGTAGGTGGACTATCCCCTCTGTTGTTTTTATCTATAGTATGAATGATTTTTTTAAGTATTGAATTTGAAGATTATGATATGTGAAAGAAATTGTTTGATTAATTGTTATTTTCTTAGTAGAGTTTTGAAAGTTTAAGATCCTGAAATTAATCGTTGAGTTATAAAATTCTTAAGTATACATGTTTTCTTTTATTATTCTTTTTATTATATATATATATCTAAAACCGCCGGGAATTCAGAACATCATTTTTCCTTATTCTTTTTATTATATATGTATATATCTGATCTGCCGACGAGAATTCAACATTATATTTCTTTATTCTTATATATATATATTATATATATATATATATATATGATAGTACCGGGAAGTCAAAGGATTATATTTGGTTACATTTTCAATATATATATATCTGATACTCAGAAGACTGTCGTGTTTATATTTCCTTGTTTTATATAAAATTTTGATTAAATATTATACATGTATTTAAATTAAGTTTTGAGTTTTCCGATTATCACTTTAAAATAAAGAATATTTTTCTCTTTTCAAATTTCATAAATATTTTAGAATGTTAAGTATTTTTACATGGAAGTTTTATAAAAGTAAATTATATATAATGTTTTTATATTTGATTTTATTGGGGATTAACTTGATGGATAGCAATGGGAGGAACATATTCCACCATTTATAAGATCTCCATTGGCATGGACAAAAAGCCACAAGATATAAGACAAGTAAGGCCCTTTCCTAACAGGTATAAAGTTAGGAACTGATATCAGTTAAGACCCATTCGCAAAACATTCATATTATTCCCCCAATAGTCAAAGAAAAGAAAAGAAAATAAAAATGAAAGATATTGATTGAATGATATTGTTACGTTGTATTGCTAAATGTTTTTATTTAACATTTAATTTATGTTTTGTCTTTTTGTGCTTTAAAGATAAAAATACGGTAAATTACTATTATTATTATTATTATAAACATATATATTGTTTTTCTTTTAATTGAAAAGATTGTTTTTAAAGGAGGTGAGATGTTCTGCCTACTGGGTATTTTTATACTCACCCCCTGATACGCGAAAATCGTATCACATTTTTAGCATGTTTTTATATATGTTTTAATGTGAAATTGAGAGTAAATTGACATTAATTGTTTACTATTTACTTGATTTCACGGTTTTTATGATTTTGGAAGTGTCAGGTGAAAAGTAGACGAAAACAGCAAATTCTGGGGCAAAAACGCAATTTTTGGAAATGTTGACCCGGTCAAAGGTCCGGGACGGGCGTCCCGACCCAGTCAAACCGCCAGGACGGGCGTCCCGAATCAGGACGGGCATCCCGAACCTGGTCAACGAATCAGGACGGGCGTCCCGAGCCGCCAGAAGCTGTCCCACATCGAATTTTTTGGAGAATTTCACTCCAGGAAGCTGCTATAAATACCCCAGGCCTCCAGCAGTTGAAATCATCCCTCTCCACTCGATCTAAGTCATTAAGTGGTTTCCAGTGTACAATTTTCCAGTACACAACTCACTCAGAGACTCGGATCTCAGTTTTCTTTCTTATTAGTGTTTGTTTTAGTTTCTGAGAAATAGTCTCAAATCTTAGGTTTCTATAGATAGGTTCGTTTCCGGTATTCATAGAATACCCGGGGTTTCGTTAGGAGACCCTAAGAGAGCTCTAGGCGTTCGAAGAGTCAGTCCACAAGGCTGGGCTTAAGTTGGGTATTAAGGTAAAGCCCAGTTACTAGGCTGAGGAAGCGTCCTCCGAAGGTTCTAGCGAACAGAGTCAGGGCGAGCAATACGACGTATACAGCAGTACGCTCTGTCGGCGAGACTACGTAAAGGGTGATTTCTTTATGGCATCAGTCCCCATACCCCTCTCTTATATGTTTTATTGCTTTGTCCTAAACATCAATTATGAATATCAGATTACGGTTTTTATGAATAGTTGTTTTGTATGTTGAAGTTATTATGTTTTTCCGGAAATAGCCACCTGCTAAATATTCAGTATGTCTGCATGTTTAATGTGCTCTTTTAAACTAACGTTAGGGTTATAGACAATTCCTAACCTCGGTCTAATCATAATCTGTTTAGTTTAACAGGCATCAATTAGTATTGGTGTCTGCCATGCTAGATAAAATAACATGCTGAACACCCTGCTTGTTAAAGTAGTCTAGGTAGGAGTCGAGCTGAGTTCGATTATGCCGGCGGCTAGGGCAAGCGGTATGATCCCCGAAGTGACATAGGGCTTTCATGGATGCCTTCGTCCCGAACCGTGAGTAGGGCCGTCATTAAGGTAGGGCGGTTTATTAGAGACCTCGGATGTGGTAAGCCTTTAGACACAGAACATAGTTGCAATCCAGGCTAAGATGCATCTAAAATACTCGAAGACAGGTCAATCAACATATAGGAACAGTATAACATAGAATCAGAACTCATCTTTAAAACACTTTTAGGATTAATTAGACTTGAACCTAGTGGAGAATGGATCACCCTCTCATCAAAGATATTGATGAAGATTGCATAACTGGATCATAAGATAAGAGTTAGGATAAGAGGCTAGTTACTACTAAGCCGTTGCCACTTCCCTGGGAGTACGATATTTATTTAATAAAATCGTAGATACTTTCCAATAGACTAGCTACACGATAGGTACTCTGCCTTAGGTTCTGGCTGATTAAGTGACACCATAGAGACTAAATGTGACAATTAGTCAATCACAGTCCTTAATTATTCATAATCAACATAGGGTAAAATAACACCTATTTAGCATGTCAACCGGAATCGCATCACCCCCCTATGTTTTCCACTTTACAGATGACAGAGAAGATTCTGATTTAGAGGATGATTACTGGACGGATGATTTTGAATAAGAGTTTAAAGTGATTTCTTCTTGTTTTGGAAACTTGAATTGTTGAGTTGAAGTTTTATTATTGAAGAAAGTTGGTATTTGTGGATGATATTTTATAATTATTTAAGTTTATATTTTTGACTGTTTGTTGTTGAATAATTGAAAGTAAGTGGCTTTACATTCTTTGGAGAAATCTTGGGAGTGTAGCCGTGTCATATTCTTGAATTTGGGAATTTAGTTCACGAACTAGGCCCGGATTCGGGGCGTGACATTTAGTGGTATCAGAGCAGTAGGTTATGATTCACAAATTAAGAATTGATTTGCCTTTTAGGATTAGGAAAGTATGGATTACAGTGGACCTTAGAAATTTAAGGAAGTGATTTTTGTTTATATTTATGTGTGTGTTTTTATTTATTTATTTATTTTATTTTATTATTATTATTATTATTTTAAATTACTATATTCATTTTCTTTGGAAATTTTTTTACTACCAAAAGATGAATCGTGGTAGACGAGGTGAGGCTTCTAGAGAAGGTAATCATTCTGATGTAATGGGCGAGCAAGAGAATGATGAAATGAACGTTCCTCTGGCTAATTGGCCTAGAAGGGTACGTAGGCAAAGAGATGGAGTTGCAAACGATGATCGTGATGGTAGGAGAGATCCTCCACCTCCACCTCCACCTCCTCCAGCTCCTGTTTTCACTATGCCTCCATAAATGAATGCATTACTCAATACAATGACGCAAGTGATGCAAGGTCAGCAGCAACTTCAACAGTCTCAAGAGCGACGCTCACAAAATGCAGCTACCAGTACTAAAGCGCATTGCGAGCATCTGAAGAAGGCTAACGTACCAACTTTTGATGGTGGAGCAGACCCTGAGAAAGTTGAGAAGTGGTTGAGAGAGATAGAACGAAATTTCAAGGTTTTGGAGGTACCCATAGAAGTCAGGGGTAAAGTTGTCTTACCATTTTTAGTCGAAGATGCACAAAGATGGTGGGAAGGAGCTTCACCAACATATGTATCTGCAAATCAGCCTGTAGATTGGGAGGTATTTAAAAAGGCTTTCCTGGATCATTATTTTCCGGACTCACTTCGTCTTGAGAAGCAGAGACAATTCTTTAATCTGAGGCAGACTGAGTCAATGTCTGTGGTTTAAGTCTATGGGGCAGTATGTACCTGAGTTGATGGGAAACAGTAGATTGAGGCTGCTTCGTTTTGAAGTTGGACTTTTATCTCAGAACGCGTTTAGAGTGCGATTTTTGGTATATTTCTAAGTGTGCATAATCGCGTTTAGAAATGATACAATTGTGATACTCTGGCGGTATATAATTTGTTAATCATATACCAAGTATATAATCACATTTTTCTATGGGGGGTAGAATATAATACCCTAATTTTATTTTTTGGGGCTTTAATTATTTATTTAATAGTGTAAGGACTTGATGTCTCATAAACTAGCAAGATGAACTTAATGAAGTGGTTGCAGGTACACTATCTATCAATGTACTCCCAGCTTATGCCTTATTTGATTGTGGTGCTACTCACTCCTTTATGTCTCATAAATTTGCTAAGACCCTTGGATTAGTGCGTGAATATTTTGTTGATACTTATCATATTGCTACCACCGGAGGAAAGATTCTCAATTCTAACCATATTATTCGAGATTGTCAAGTTGATGTTGGGATACATAGACTTCTTACTAGTTTTATTTTGATTGGTATATCGGATTTTGATATAATCTTGGGTATGGATTGGTTATCACGAAATCATGCCACAATCAATTGTAGAGAAAAGAGTTTGGATTTTAGAATACCTGGAAAGGATAAATTCAAATTTTAAGGTACATACCAGTGCAGTAAAAAGAAGATCACACCAATTATCTCAGTGATAAAGGCTTCTAAATACTTACAAAAAGGATGTACATGATACTTGGCATATGTGGTGGATTCAAAGAAAAATATCCCAAACATGGAAGATGTACCAATTGTTTGTGAGTTTCCTTATGTGTTTCCAGAGAAATTACCAGGTCTACCTCCTAAACATGAAGTTGATTTTGAGATTAATCTCATTCCTGGAGCAGAACCTATGTCTAAGACTCCTTATAGAATGACACCAACTGAACTTAAGGAATTGAAAGGACAACTTCAAGAACAACTGGATATGAAGTTCATTCGGCCTAGTGTTTCACCATGGGGAGCACCAGTCTTATTTGTGAAGAAGAAGGATGGGAGCATGCGGTTATGTATTGATTATAGAGAATTGAACAAGGTCACTGTGAAGAATAAGTATCCATTGCCTCGAATAGATGATCTCTTTGATCAACTAAAGAATGCCAAGATATTTTCGAAGATTAACCTTCGATCTGGATATCATCAATTGAAGATGAAGGATGAAGATATTCCTAAAAGTGCATTTAGAACTCGATATGGACATTACAAGTTTCTCGTGATGCCTTTTGGATTAACAAATGCTCCAACTGTTTTTATGGATTTAATGAACAGAGTATTCAGAGAACAGTTGGATATATGTGTGGTGGTATTCATTGATGATATTCTTATCTACTCATCATCGAAGGAACAACATTCAGAGCATTTAAGAATGGTACTACAGACGCTTCGAGAAAATAAGTTGTATGCTAAGTTTTCAAAATGTGAATTTTGGATCCCAAGTGTGAATTTCTTGGGATATGTGAAATCTGGAGAAGGTGTATCCGTGGATCCGAAAAATATAGAAGCAATTGTGGACTGGCCTCAACCATCTAATGTTACCGAGATTCGTAGTTTTCTTGGTCTTGCAGGATACTATCGGAAGTTTATTGAAGGCTTCTCTTCAATCGCTATGCCTCTGACTCGTTTGACTCAAAAGAGAACGAAGTTTGAGTGGAGTCCATCATGTGAGAATAGTTTTCAACAACTGAAACAAAAGTTAGTATCAACACCTGTCTTAGCACTTCCGACTGAATCTGGAGGGTTTCAAATTTATAGCGACGCTTCGAAACATGATCTAGGATGCGTATTAATGCAGAATGGTAGGGTAATTGCATATGCTTCTCCACAATTGAAACCATATGAGCAAAATTATCCTACCCATGATTTGGAACTAGCAGCAGTGGTGTTTTCTCTAAAGATTTCGAGACATTATTTGTATGGAGAACAATGTGAGGTGTTAACTGATCATAAAAGCTTAAAGTATCTTTAAAAATTAAACACGAGGCAACGAAGATGGCTGGAGTTACTGAAAGACTACGACTTAAAAATTAATTATCATCCTGAAAAGGCCAACAAGGTAGCAGATGCTTTAAGTAGAAAATCATCAAGGATGCTAGCAGCTATGTGGACTCAACAAGAACAGTTGATTACGGAATTTGAGAAGTTGGAGATTAAAATTGGTGAACGTATGGATGGAACGCTTTCTGCGCTTCTAGCTCAGCCATCATTAATTGAAAGGATTAAGACAGCCCAAGAAAGTGATGAAGGTGTAAACCAAATAAACAATCAAGTACACGAGAGTTCAGATTATCAAAGGCACTCAGAAGGTAGTTTATGGTTTCGAGGCAGATTATGGGTACCAATTAATATACAATTGAGGCAAGAAGTATTGAAGGAGGTGCATAACACCAAATTTTCGATACACCCAGGAGGAACAAAAATGTACAGGGACTTGAAGACAAACTTTTGGTGGAAGGAAACGAAGAAAGACATTGCAGACTTTGTATCTCGTTGTTTGGTTTGTCAAAAGGTGAAAGCTGAACATCAACGACCCGGAGGCCTATTACAACCATTAGAGATATCAGAATGGAAACGGGAACACGTGACTATGGATTTTGTGGTAGGATTGCCTAAATCCAGAACTGGTAGAGATACAATATGGGTGATAGTGGATAGACTAACGAAGTCAGCTCATTTTCTTCCAATGAAGGCCACTATGTCCATGGAAGAATTGGTACGCTTATACATTGATAACATAGTTCGATTACATGGTGTACCAATATCAATTGTATCAGATCGTGACTCTCGTTTTGTCTCTCATTTTTGGAAAAGTCTAAATGAATCCTTTGGTACCAAATTATCCCTAAGTACTGCTTTTCATCCTCAAACTGATGGTCAATCGGAGAGACTAATTCAAATTTTGGAAGACATGCTTCGAGCTTGTGTCATTGATTTTAAAGGTAATTGGGTAGATTACCTAACCTTAGTGGAGTTTTCATACAACAACAGTTATCAGTCTAGCATTGGTATGGCACCTTTTGAAGCTTTGTATGGGAGAAGATGTCGCTCCCCCACTTATTGGGATGAAGTTGGGGAAAAGAGCATAACCGGTCTGGAATTAGTGCAAATAGCTGAAGAGAAGGTGACATTGATAAGACAACATTTGAAGACAGCTCAAGATCGACAAAGAAGTTGGGCAAATACAAAAAGGAGACCGTTGGAATTTCAGAAAGGAGAAAAGGTATATTTAAGGGTCTCACCGACAAAAGGTGTTATGAGATTTGGCGTGAGTGGAAAGTTAAGTCCAAGGTTTGTAGGACCTTTTGAAATATTAGAGAGAGTTGGACAACTAGCATATCAACTAGCTTTACCACCTACTTTGTCCAGAGTACACAATGTCTTCCACGTATCACAATTGAGGCGTTATGTTCCGGATGAAAGTCATGTGTTAGAAGTGGAACCTTTACATGTTCAAGAGAATTTAAATTATGAAGAAGTTCCAATGAAAATTGTTGATCTTAAAGAACAAGTATTGAGAAGAAGAACTATACCGTATGTCAAAGTGCAATGGACCAATCACACCCCAAGGGAAGCTACATGGGAATTGGAGGAAGATATGTGCACCAAATATCCAAATTTGTTTGAGAACAAGGTACATTAGTTTCGAGGATGAAAGTTTTTCTATGGGGGGTAGAATGTAATACCCTAATTTTTTTGGGGCTTTAATTATTTATTTAATAGTGTAAGGACTTGATGGTAAATAATATATAGTTAGATATAAGAGTATTTATAAATATAGGCATAAGTATGATTATTAGGTTTTACTAGGGTTTTCTTTTATCTCAGAACGCTATAGCCGAGGTAAGTAATTTTTAGTGGTTTTGATTATTAGGATCGTAAGATTAAATTATGAACTATGAATTTAGTTTTAATGTTCGTATTATGGATTTCTGATAGAGTCTGAAGGAAATTTAAGAGCAAAATATTTGAGTTAACCGAAGTATCAGAAAGTACGCTAAACGCTCAATCGAGGTAGGTGGACTATCCCCTCTGTTGTTTTTATCTATAGTATGAATGATTTTTTTTAAAGTATTGAATCTTAAGATTTTGATATGTGAAAGAAATCGTTTGATTAATTGTTATTTTCTTAGTAGAGTTTTGAAAGTTTCCTGAAATTAATCGTTGATTTATAAAATTCTACATGTTTTGTTTTATTATTATTTTTATTATATATATATATATCTGATACGGCCAGGAATTCAGAACATTATTTTTCCTTATTCTTTTTATTATATATGTATATATCTGATACTGCCGAGAATTCAGAACATTATATTTGTTTATTCTTTTATATATATTATATCATATATATATATAATATATATATATATATATATATATATATTATATGATACTGCCGAAATTCAGAGGATTATATTTGGTTACTTTTTCAATATATATCTGATACTCAGAAGACTGTCGTGATTATACTTCCTTGTTTGATATAAAATTTTTATTAAATATTATACATGTATTTAAATTAAGTTTTGAGTTTCCCGATTATCAGTCTAAAATATTGAATATTTTCTCATTTCAATATTTGTTAAATATTTTAGAAGCTTAAGTATTTTTTACATGAAAGTTTTATAAAAGTAAATTATATGTAATGTTTTTATATTTGATTTTATTGGGAATTAACTTGATGGATATATGTAATACCCTAATTTTTTTGGGGCTTTAATTAATTATTTAATAGTGCAAGGACTTGATGGTAAATAGTATATAGTTGGATATAAGAGTAATTATAAATATAAGCATAAGTATGATTATTAGGTTTTATTAGGGTTTTCTTTTATCTCAGAACACGATAGCCCTCAGAGACAAGAGTTTTCTCAATACCGAGAAGTTGTTCAAAGAGGTAAGTAATTTTTAGTGGATTCACTAAATGTCACGCCCCGAATCCGGACCTAGTTCGTGAACTAAATTTCCAAATTCAAGAATATGACACGGCTATACTCCCAAGATTTCTCCAAAGAATGTAAAGCCACTTACTTTCAATTATTCAACAATAAACAGTTAAAATATTAACTTAAATAATTTATAAAATATCATCCACAAATACTAACTTTCTTCAATAATAAAACTTCAATTCAAACAATTGAAGTTTCCAAAACAAGAAGAAATCACTTTAAACTCTTATTCAAAATCATCAGTCCAGTAATCATCCTCTAAATCACAATCTTTTCTGCCATATGTAAAGTGGAAACATAGGGGGTGAGTATAAAAATACCCAGTAGGCAGAACATCTCACCTCCTTTAAAAACAATCTTTTCCAATTAAAAGAAAAATATATATATATATATATATATATGTTTAAAATAATAATAATAGTACTTTACCGTACTTTTATCTTTAAAGCACAAAAAGACAAAACACAAATTAAATGTTAAATAAAAACATTGAGCAAAACAATGTAACAAAATCATTCACTCAATATCTTTCATTTTTCTTTTCTTTTCTTTTCTTTGACAATTGGGGGAATAATATGAATGTTTCGCGAATAGGTCTTAACTGATATCAGTTCCTAACTTTATACCCGTTAGGAAAGGGCCTTACTTGTATCTTATATCTTGTGGTTTTTTGTCCATCCCAATGGAGATCTTATAAATGGTGGAACATGTTCCTCCCATTGCTATCCATCAAGTTAATCCCCAATAAAATCAAATATAAAAACATTACATATAATTTACTTTTATAAAACTTTCATGTAAAAAATACTTAACATTCTAAAATATTTAACAAATATTGAAATGAGAAAAAATTCATTATTTTAGAATGATAATTGGGAAACTCAAAACTTAATTTAAATACATGTATAATATTTAATCAAAATTTTATATAAAAAAAGGAAGTATAATCACGACAGTCTTCTGAGTACAGATATATATTGAAAAAGTAATCAAATATAATCCTCTGAATTCCCGGCAGTATCAGATAGATTTATATATATAAAAGAATAAACAAATATAATGTTCTGAATTCTCGGTAGTATCAGATATATACATATATAATAAAAAGAATAAGGAAAAATAATGTTCTGAATTCCCGACGGTATCAGATATATATATATATATATATATATAATAAAAAGAATAATAAAAGAAAACATGTAGAATTTTATAAATCAATGGTTAATTTCAGGAAACTTTCAAAACTCTACTAAGAAAATAACAATTAATCAAACGATTTCTTTCACATATCAAAATCTTCAGATTCAATACTTTAAAAAAAATCATTCATACTATAGATAAAAACAACAGAGGGGATAGTCCACCTACCTCGATTGAGCGCTTAGCTTACTTTCTAATACTTCGGTTAACTCAAATATTCCGCTCTTAAATTTCCTTCAGGCTCTATCAGAAATCCATAATACGAACATTAAAACTGAATTCATAGTTGATAACTTAATCTTACGATCCTAATAATCAAAACCACTAAAAATTACTTACCTCTTTCAACAACTTCTCGATATTGAGAAAACCCTTGTCTCTGGCAGCTATCGCGTTCTGAGATAAAAGAAAACCCTAGTAAAACCTAATAATCATACTTATGCATATATTTATAAATACTCTTATATCTAACTATATACTATTTACCGTCAAGTCCTTACACTATTAAATAAATAATTAAAGCCCCAAAAAAATAAAATTAGGGTATTACATTCTACCCCCCATAGAAAAAGTTTCGTCCTCGAAACTAATGTACCTTGTTCCTCAAACAAATATGGATATTTGGTGCGCATATCTTCCTCCAATTCCCATGTAGCTTCCCTTGGGGTGTGATTGGTCCATTGCACTTTGACATACAGTATACTTCTTCTCAATACTTGTTCTTTACGATCAATAATTTTCATTGGAACTTCTTCATAATTTAAATTCTCTTGAACATGTAAAGGTTCCACTTCTAACACATGACTTACATCCGGAACATAACGCCTCAATTGTGATACGTGGAAGACATTGTGTACTCTGGACAAAGCAGGTGGTAAAGCCAGTTGATATGCTAGTTGTCCAACTCTCTCTAATGTTTCAAAAGGTCCTACAAACCTTGGACTTAATTTTCCACTCACGCCAAATCTCATAACACCTTTTGTCGATGAGACTCTTAAATATACCTTTTCTCCTTTCTGAAATTCCAACGGTCTCCTTTTTGTATTTGCCCAACTTCTTTGTCGATCTTGAGCTGTCTTCAAATGTTGTCTTATCAATGTCACCTTCTCTTTAGCTATTTGCACTAATTCTGGACCGGTTATGCTCTTTTCCCCAACTTCATCCCAATACGTGGGGGAGCGACATCTTCTCCCATACAAAGCTTCAAAAGGAGCCATACCAATGCTAGACTGATAACTGTTGTTGTATGAAAACTCCACTAAGGTTAGGTAATGTACCCAATTACCTTTAAAATCAATGACACAATCTCGAAGCATGTCTTCTAAAATTTGAATTACTCTCTCCGATTGACCATCAGTTTGAGGATGAAAAGAAGTACTTAGGGATAATTTGGTACCAAATGATTCATTTAGACTTTTCCAAAAATGAGAGACAAATCGAGAATCACGATCTGATACAATTGATATTGGTACACCATGTAATCGAACTATGTTATCAATGTATAAGCGTACCAATTCTTCCATGGACATAGTGGCCTTCATTGGAAGAAAACTAAATGTCACGCCCCGAATTCGGGCCTAGTTCGTGAACAAAATTCCTAAATTCAAGAAAATGACACGGCTACACTCCCAAGCTTTCTCCAAAGAATGTAAAGCCACTTACTTTCAATTATTCAACAAGAAACAGTCAAAATATTAACTTAAATAATTATAAAATATCATCCACAAATACTAACTTTCTTCAATAATAAAACTTCAACTCAACAATTCAAGTTTCCAAAACAAGAAGAAATCACTTTAAACTCTTTTTCAAAATCATCCGTCCAATAATCATCATCTAAAGCAGAATCTTCTCTATCATATTTAAAGTGGAAAACATAGGGGGTGAGTATAAAAATACTCAGTAGGCAGAACATCTCACCTCCTTTAAAAACAATCTTTTCAATTAAAAGAAAAATAATATATATGTTTAAAATAATAATAATAATAGTACTTTACCGTACTTTTATCTTTAAAGCACAAAAAGACAAAATATAAATTAAATGTTAAATAAAAACATTGAGCAATACAACGTAACAAAATCATTCAATCAATATCTTTCTTTTTTCTTTTCTTTTCTTTTCTTTAATATGAATGTTTCGCAAATAGGTCTTAACTGATATCAGTTCCTAACTTTATACCCGTTAGGAAAGGGCCTTACTTGTATCTTATATCTTGTGGCTTTTTGTCCATGCCAATGGAGATCTTATAAATGGTGGAACATGTTCCTCCCATTGCTATCCATCAAGTTAATCCCCAATAAAATCAAATATAAAAGCATTACATATAATTTACTTTTATAAAACTTCCATGTAAAAATACTTAACATTCTAATATATTTAAGAAATTTGAAAAGAGAAAAATATTCTTTATTTTAAAGTGATAATCGGAAAACTCAAAACTTAATTTAAATATATGTATAATATTTAATTAAAATTTTATATAAAACAAGGAAATATAAACACGACAGTCTTCTAAATATCAGATATAGATATATATATATATATATTATATATATATATTGAAAAAGTAACCAAATATAATCCTCTGAATTCCCGGCAGTTTCACAACACACACACACACACACACACACACACACATATATATATATATATATATATATATATATATATATAAAGAATAAGAAATATAATGTTCTGAATTCTCGGCAGTATCAGATATATACATTTATAATAAAATGAATAAGGAAAAATAATGTTCTGAATTCCCGGCGGTATCAAATATATATATGTATATATATATATAATAAAAAGAATAATAAAAGAAAACATGTATACTTAAGAATTTTATAACTCAACGATTAATTTCAAGATCTTAAACTTTCAAAACTCTACTAAGAAAATAACAATTAATCAAACGATTTCTTTCACATATCAAAATCTTCAGATTCAATACTTAAAAAAATCATTCATACTATAGATAAAAACAACAGAGGGGATAGTCCACCTACCTCGATTGAGCGCTTAGTGTACTTTCTGATAATTCGGTTAACTCAAGTATTCCGCTCTTAAATTTCCTTCGGACTCTATCAGAAATCCATAATACGAACATTAAAACTAAATTCATAGTTGATAACTTAATCTTACGATCCTAATAATCAAAACCACTAAAAATTACTTACCTCTTTCAACAACTTCTTGGTATTGAGAAAACCCTTGTCTTTGGCGGCTATCGCGTTCTGAGATAAAAGAAAACCCTAATAAAACCTAATAATTGTGCTTATGCTTATATTTATAATTACTCTTATATCCAACTATATACTATTTACCATCAAGTCCTTACACTATTAAATAAATAATAAAGCCATAAAAAATAATTAGGGTATTACAGTTCCCTTCACTGCTGAAGAGTTGGAGGCACTCCGGGAACGGGATGAGAAGAGGGAGGCCTTTTTGGAAGTCGCCTCGACCTACCACTCCCACCTTCTGGGACATGCTTGATGGGGGCTCAAGTTCGGCAGCTCCTTGAATTTTTGTAATTATGACTTAGATTCCTCGTTGTAAACTGTTTTCTATACTTTGTACCCCATTTTTGGAAACTTCAATGGAATTATCAGTCTTGTTCTTGTTTATCTTTTCTGAAATTTTTCTAACTTGTGAACCTCGCGCCCGCAGGGTTGCTTACTTGATAACTTGTATTCTTCTAAGTTCTTTAACTTTACACTTCGTAATAACGAATGATCTCTTTAAATCTTCAACTTGATACCTCGTAACCACAAACTATCTCGTGTTGTTTTAAATTTCCAAGTTTACTTTTAACTTGGTACTTCGTAACCACGAACTTTCTCGTGGTATTTTAATCTTCCAAGTTTACTCTTAACTTGGTACTTCGTAACTACGAACTGTCTCGTGTTGTTTTAAATTTCCAAGTTCACTTTTAACTTGGTACTTCGTAACCATGAACTTTCTCGTGAGATTTTAATCTTCCAAGTTTACTCTTAACTTGGTACTTCGTAACCACGAACTTTCTCGTGGTAATTTAATCTTCCAAATTTACTCTTAACTTGGTACTTCGTAACCACGAACTTTCTCGTGGTAATTTACTTTCTTTCGAGATTGTGCTCGATATTTCATAACGACGAAATTTTACTCAAATGGTAGCTTTTATTTCAGCAGAATATTTTCAGAAACTTGTTCAACAAATTGTTTTCAAGATGACTTGATATTCAAAAAGATGCTTACTAGATGCCCTTCATACATAGTACCTTTTTAAGTGATTTACGTGCCACGGGTTTGGTAGGAGAATGCCATCTTTGTTCATGAGTTTGTAGGTGTCGGGTCTTACTTCATGTTTCATGAGGTACGGTCCTTCCTAGTTTGGAGTCAACTTGTTTGCTTTTATATGCCTCGTCGTGCCCTCTATCTTTCGAAGTACCCAGTCCCCAATCTTTATTGGTCGCTTGAATAATTTCTTATCGTGGGCTTTTTTAGTCTTTTCCTTGAATGATTGCGACCTTAGGCTGCTTGCTATTCTCCTTTCCTCTATCAGATCAGTTCCATGCTTCTTCTTTCTTTGTTGGCATCTTCGTTGTACATCGATACTCATGTTGTGGGCAATGCAACTTCGGCTGGTGCTACTGCCTTAGAACCGTATACCAATGCGTAAACCGTTTCTCCCGTGGGGCCCCTAGTCGAAGTACGGATTGCCCATAGAGTGGGGTTTAGTTCATCAGCCCATTTGTTGGATTTTCCTCCCAAATGTTTCCTTAGTGCCATTAACACTAATTTGTTGGCAGCTTCTGCCTGACCGTTCCCCTGAGGGTGTGCTACAGATGACTTCCAGTGTTTAATGTGCAACCTTTGACATTTTGTAGTGAACTTTGCTGAAAATTGGACTCCATGATCGGTAATGACTGCTCTAGGTATCCCGAAGCGACATAAGACATGTTCTCGAAAGAACTTAGAAACATTTTCTTTTGTTGGGTGTGTGAGGGCTTTTGTTTCTATCCATTTTGAGAAATAATCCACCGCCACTACCAAGTATTCACATCTATTTCTTGTTTTCAGAAATTTTCCCATTAGATCCATACCCCACATGTCGAATGGCTAGGCTACCACTGTCGGGGTTTGTTTCAAGGGCAACTGTGGAATGGTTTCGAAAATTTGGCACGTCTTACACTTTTTGACGCATTTTCTAGCATCTTCTCTGAGTGTTGGCCAGTAATACCCTTGGTTGATTACTCTTTCAGCCAGAGCTCGGGCCCCTGGATGTCCTCCACATACTCCCTCGTGTATCTCAGCTAACAGGTCGTCGACTTGAGATAGAGGGATGCTGATTTTCTTTTTTGCTGATTAAAAATAACGTGAAAGGGGAGAATTTGTCTCTCCATTTTCTTGCTTCGTCTACATAGGACTGTAAACCCTCTGATTGTACTGTATAGGTCCCTTGGACCTGATTCACCACCAGTTGTGAATCGCTATATACCTTTAGAGCCTTCTTGTTAGCCCCATGGGCCCATTCTAACCTATTCAACGGCGCCTCGTACTCCGCTTGGTTATTTGAGAGATTGGGCTTCAATTTGATGGCCCGCATTTCCGTGTATTCTTTGTTAGGCAAAGTCAAGATAATTCCTGCTCTGACTCCACTAGAGTTGACTGCTCCGTCGACTCTTAGTTCCCATGGTTATTTTGTAGGCTCAGCCACCTCTAGGCTTAATTCCTTGAAGGATCCTTCTGCGAGGAAGTCTGCAAGAGCATGTACCTTAATTGCTGTCCGAGGCTTAAATGTGATTTCCTGCCCGCATAGCTCGATAGACCATCGCAACATCTCCTGGATTGATCCAGTTTATGAAAAATTTGTTTGAGCGGGGCATTAGTGTAGACTACAATAGGGTGAGATTCGAAGTATGGCCTTAGTTTCCGCGCGGAAATCACTAAAGGCGTATGCTAGCTTCTCAATATTAGAATACCTAGACTCTGCATCGTTCAGAACTTTGCTGACGAAGTATACAAGGTGCTGCTTTGTTCCTTCTTCCTTTATTAATACTAATGCTACGATCAAGTCAGAGAAGGACAAGTATAGGAAGAGTATTTCCCAAGTGCTCGAAGGTCGTAGCAAGGGAAGATCTAAAAGATGGTCTTTCAAACATCTCCAAGAGCGGCTGCATTCCGGAGTCCAGACAAAATCATTCTTCGAATTTTTCAAGGTTTTGAAGAATGGGAGGCACTTCTCTACCAATTTTGAGATGAATCAACCTAATGCGGCAATACATCCGTTTAACCTTCGGATGTCTTTGACGCATCGGGGCTCATTGAGTCGAGCTATGGCTTCTAATTTCTCTGGATTAGCTTCGATTCCTCGTTCAAACATCATGAAGCCCAGAAATTTACGGGATTTCACTCCAAATGTGCACTTCGTCGGATTGAGCTTGAGATTGAATTTCGCCAAGTTGGAGAAGGTCTCTTCTAGGTTGTCCAGGTGCGAGGTGCCGTGTTTGGTTTTGACCACCATATCGTCGACATATGCCTCTATGTTCCTTCCAATTTGGCTTTGGAGGATATGATTCATCATTCGTTGGTATGTCGCCCCTGCATTCTTCAATCCGAACGGCATAACATTATAGCAATATATGGCCCTTGCAGCTCGAAACAAAGTATGTACCTGATCACTTGACTTCATTTTTATTTGATGGTATCCTGAAAAGGCATCCATGAAGCATAGGTACTCATATCCCGCTGTTGAATCTACCAGTGCGTCAATTCGAGGTAGCGGGTAGCAGTCTTTGGGGCAGGCTTTGTTGAGGTCGGTATAATCCACGCACATTCTCCATTTTCCGGTGGACTTTTTGACCATTACTACGTTAGCAAGCCATGTGGGATACTTTACCTCGCGAATGAAATCTGCTTTTAAAAGTTTATTTACCTCCTCTTTCATGCCTTGTATTTTCTCCTCACCGAATTACCTAGATTTCTGTTTTATTGGGCGGCACGCCGGGCTTATGTTCAGTGCATGCTCGACGATGGAGGTGTCAATGCCCGACATATCCTCTGTACATCAGGCAAAGCTATCTTGATGATCTTTTAAAAACTGGATGATGTCTTTCCGAAGTTGATTTGGCATCTCTCTGCCAATTTTGACAAGTTGCTGAGGATAGCTCAGATTTATCGACACTTTCAAACTCGCTCTCTCGCGATACTTCGATGACTAGGTCGCAGATTTGCTTTTCCAGTATCCTTTGAATCCTCAGGCCGTGGTCTTCCATCACTACACTGATGTTCCCGACTCTGTCGGGAGAATCCCTTTTTCTCTTTATTTTCATGATTTGCCCTAGCAAACTTCGTGGGTTGCTTTTCACAAACCCAACTCCTCGCGAAGTGTTGAACTCCACTTGTTGGTGGGATGTAGAGATAACTAAGTCAAAAGCCGCGTGGAAAGGCGTCCCTACTATGACATTGTAGGGGGATTCTAAGTCCACGACATAGAACTTGATTTCTTCAGTCAGTGCTTTATCCCCTTCACCAAGGGTGACTTGTATTCTCATTGTTCCTTTAACTGGTACCTTGTGTGGCGTGAACCCCTCTAGTACCATTCTACTAGTCTTGAGATGTTCCTCTTTCAAGCTCATTTCTTCAAAACATCTCAGATACATAATGTTCCTCGTGGTTCTGGTATCGACCAGAACCCTTTTCACTATGCATTTGTCGATTCCTTCTCGGGTCATGCGCATCTCAAGAACAATAGGGCTGACTTTTGCTTCCTCATTACTTTTTAATTCTTCATTGGTGAAAGTAATGACTTCCGTTTGTTCAAATTCATACTTCGGGACGAGGTATGATTTGGTGAGGTTGTATATCCTCTCTTGATCCTCTTGACGGAACTCAACTCTGGGTTAATCATGTTGATTACCCTTTCTCCCTTGTCCTTTTGCTGCTACATACCGGCAATGTATTCTTTCAAGCAACCTTCCTGAATGAGCTTTTTGATTGCTCTTTTAAGTTGGAAGCATTCCTCCGTGGTGTGACCATAGTCTCTGTGGAATTCACAGAACTTGGTCTTATCCCGCCTGGCGAATGAATGTGACTTCATCGGGGCGGGATCCCTGACTCCATATTTCTCTTTGATCACTGCAATCAGACTTTCCTTTGGAACATTCAAAGGTGTAAAAGTTTTGAATTTCTTACCTCGTTTTTTGTCTCTTCTTTTGGAAAAATTTGAGGCCACGTGCTTTGGATGCTCGTGTTGCTTATCCTTCCTTCTTGTGGTGGATTCAAGTGCACTGCTCTCCGCTAATGCTACTTTTCGAGCAACGTTGAACATTTCACCAATGGTCACCGACTTTCTCAGCTGAAGCTTGGTGTATAGCATCCTAGATCTGAATCCTCCTTCGAAGCAGGTGATGACAGTATCCTGGCTAATTCCTTCAATGTCATCATATGTCTTCTTGAATCGCTCCAAGAAGTAGAGGAGAGTTTCATCCTCTCGCTACTTGATATTAGCCAAATCTCCTCTCGTTTTTGGTATGGTTCATGCAGTACTGAATTTGTCTAGGAATATTTTCTCTAAGGTATGCCATGAGTCAATGGTACCTGTTTTTAGAGATGTGAACCAAGTCAGAGCTTTGTCAGATAACGTGCTCGGGAATGCTTTGCATAAGATGGCTTCGTCATTTGTGACTAGCCCCATGGCCGATTTGTAGTGGCACACGTGTTCGAGGGGTCGGGATAACCCCGAGTATAGGACGAATTGCGAAATTTTGAGGCTGGGATTGGGGGAGACATTTTGGATCCACTTGGCAAAAGGTCCCAGTTCGATCGACCTGGATTTATGAACTTTGGTGGGGTTCTTTCCTTTCTCCAGACTATATTCGGGGGAACGCTTTCTGGCCCCTCTTTTATGAACGGGCTTCAAGGAATGATGACTTTCCCCTACTTCGCTGACCGCTTGCTTTCTGCCCGTCGGTGTTCCACACCTCTCATCCTTTTTTTGTGGTTGTTTGTGTTCGTTGTGGAAGTTCCGAGAGATCTCCGGAAAATCTTGGTGGGGCAGATCCGCGCTGGCCTTCCTGAACTCAGCCCTCAACTTTAGCCATTGTCGCGAAAGCTCTTGATCCTGCTTCAATTGTTCATTTTCTCTTTGCAGCCGCTGCAACTCTTTCTCCGTTTCCTCAATTCTTTTAGAGTTGAGTTGTTCTCTCAGATCTTGAGAACGTCGGGAAGCTTCTGGTTGTGGTCCCAATCTTTCCGAGACGGGATGACGACTGGAACTAGGTGAGGATGAGGAATGTGATATTCTTGTCCCAGTTCCTCAGAATGATGATTGTCGGACAGTGCGTCCTTCTCCTGAGTGTCTAGACATGTTGATTTGTGAAGATGAATTTTCTGGCTGAAGTTCCCAGTAACGGAACCAAACTAATTCTGCAAGAATCTGTCGAGGGTAAAAAAGTAAATTAAAAGGCCGGGAATTCAGGAAACATTTGGATAGATTCGTCTGTGGGAGACTTTGAATTGGTCAAAGTCAGTGGGATGGATACTTCGGGTGATGGCCCCTTGACGAGCTGTACTTCGCGATGTGGAATTTGGGGTGAATGTACTTCGCGACGATATGCTTCTCTCAAATTCCTACAAAACAAGTAAGTTCAATGGGGGGTTTGTTCCCTATGAACTTTCTGATGCTTAAGTCAGTAGAGTATTTGTATGTATTCTTGGATATCTGGGAAAGATCCTTTACCTTATGTTCAGATCTCTCCTTTATAGGAGTCTGTCTAAGGGTGTCTCGTCTGTTAATAAGTTTACCGTTGGAGCTTTGGGCCGTTTTGACCGTTGTAGACAATGGGCTATAAATGTGGCCTTAAAAGAGGTAACGTCTGGCCTTTATGAGGCCCATTAATTTGTACTTATGACGTCAGGTGAGATCAAGGACAGTTAAGGTGTGATGAAATTATTGTTCTGCCCTTGAGATATTTTTCTGACTGTTCAATACATATTTAATTCTGTAGGATTAATAAGCTTCAAATTTCTTAAATTTTTTTTTTTAATTTATTCATTGTTTATAGGGTTTTTTTTTCTTTTTGTTTTTTGTTTTGTTTGTTGGGCATTTTTATTAAGAAGGCGGTTGGATGATTATGTGTGATGTTTCAGGAATGCCAATTTGCGAAGCCTTTGCTAAAATCGAACAGCAGCCCAACATCTTGATGTTGTTCATGTGAAGTACTATGATGAGGTTAGAATTAGAAGAAGTTTGAAAATTTTGCTTTCTGTTCTCTAACCTAGACTATTCAGTTTAGCCCTTTTCTTTTGTTGTTCTTAACGTGATTCTAAGTTCTTTTCTCGATGTTTCATAACTGTTGATACACTTGTTTTTTATCAGGTGCCTTTGAAACTTGATGTTGTTATAAGCTTCCCAGATCACGGTTTTCACCTTCGTTTTGATCCTTGGTCACAGGTATTTGCCTCTTCCGCCTCAAGGATCCGTAACTTAAATTTGTTAATTGTTTATTTGTGATGTTTGTGCAGTATTTTTGCTATAAATATTGATAATTTTTTGTTAAATTTGCGAAAAGATATAGACTTTTTTTAGTTGAACTGTATAAACAAACCTTTCCCATCACTGCTTTCAAGTTGAAATTAATGCTTGAAATTCAGTAGACAATCTTCCACATTCATAAACAAAGCCATATTTATTCTATATTTTTATATTTTGTAACATTTCTTCCGGTACATGTTATTTATGTACTAATTACTGTGAATAGGGTATACTATTTAAGAAATGTAGATTTAATTTTTTATTTTATTTTATGGCTTCCCTTCTATTGGATAAAATGTCTAAAATGTCTGGATAAGAAGAAAACTAGGTCCTCATTTTTATTTCACCAATTTTTAATCAATTGTTTTAATTTAAAAATATTCAACTAAAATTTAAGTCGAATTTTTTTACCTGCATTCCATAATGTTTTGAGTTCATAACACATTATTCAAATTATTAATTTGTGACCGTGTTATCAGAGGTTGCGCCTTGTTGAGATTTTTGATGTCAAGAGGTTGCAAATGCGGTATGCAACTTCATTGATTGGGTGAGTTAATTAATTTTATTCTTTAATTTTTTTCTTCCTACCTATTCTTCTCTACCTTCTGATGAATATTGCGAATTTATTCTTTCATCTTTTGTCTTTTCTTCAGTAGTCCGCCTACTTTGCCTACATTTGTGGCTGTCTATGCTATCTTTGGACCAACATTCCCTGGGATCTACGATAAAGAGCAAAAAAGTTTATGTTAGATATTTCAAGTTTTCTAATATTCTCTCTTATCTTTTTGTTAAAGCAGAACTTCCATCAGAGTTTCCAGATGGGACAACTCCAGTTGCTTGTCGTGTTTCTATATACGATAACACGACAGATCGTAAAGTTGGCGTAGGATCTTTGATGGATAAGCCACTTGCTCCACCCTTACCTTCTGGGAGCATTTACATGGAAGAAGTTCATGCTAAAGTTTGCCTGCTCATTGCCCATTTGCAGAATCATCTTTTAAAATATATGTTTTGTCTTTTTGGTTTCAGATAATATCCTTTTGTACTCATTTTAATAGATAATTTGAAAAGATTTGTAAGAGTAGGCTTGAGTTCGTATTTTAATAGATAATACGAAGAAATTATCCAAGTAGACATCATAGAAAAACAAGTATGCTTTTCCTTGTTACCAAATCTGCTGGTTTGTTCTTATAGAGGATGTCATACATGAGAACAATTGCAGAAACCACCACACGTAAAAGGTGGTGAGAGTTTTCTATTTATAATCATTTACAAATCAAATAAGATCAGAATAGATTACAATCATTTACAAATCAAATCAGAATATATTACAATCATTTACAAATCAAATAATATCAAAATAGATTACAAAGTAAAAGGAAAGTAGCCGATAATCAAGGGTCAAATATGGTAAACCGTAATGGATGGCTAAGTATCCTCAACACCCCCCCCCCCCCCCCCGCAAGCTAAGCGTCGGATTGGAGCAAACGTGAAGCTTGGATCTGTAAAATTCAAAGAGAGGTCGAGAAACACTTTTGGTGAAGATGTCAACAACCTGGAGATGCGAGGGCACATACTGTGTGCGAAGTTTGCCAGCGACAACAAGTTCCCGAAGGAAATGATAATCTAATTCAACATGCTTGGCCCGCTTGTGAGAAATGGGATTGGAGCTCAAAAAAATAGCACTTTTGTTGTCACATAAGAGCAAGGGCTGCTGTGGAATGGGGACCTTGAGGTCATGCAGAAGATGCGTAAGCCAAAGAAGTTCAGCGGCAGTTATGGCAAGAGCACGATACTCAGATTCACAGCTGGAGCGTGAGACAGTAGGTTGCTTCTTGGCACTCCAAGAAACGAGATTGTTACCAAGATAAATAGAGTAGCCGGAGGTGGAACGACGAGTATCAGGACAGCCAGCCCAGTCAGCATCCGAATAAGCCACTAGCGCACTAGGAACAATGGATGGACGAAAGGTAAGGCCAAAGTGGAGTGTGCCCTTAACATAGCGAAGAATACGCTTGACAGCAAGAAAATGATCCGCAGTAGGGGCATGCAAAAATTGACTGACAGAATTGACAGCATGGGCAATATCTGGACGCGTAATGGTCAAGTACTGAAGGGCGCCAACAAGAGATCGATAGAGAGTAGGATCAGAGAAAGGAGAACCATCAGCAGTCAGGTGGTGAGAAACAACCATGGGGGTGTGGACTGGTTTGCTATCGAGCAACTGAGCACGAGTAAGAATATCTCGAGCATATTTTAACTGACTGATAAAGAGACCATCAGGAGTGGGTGAAGCTTCAAGACCCAGAAAGTAACTGAGAGAGCCCAAATCCTTGGTAGCAAACTCAGAATGAAGCTTGCGAGTAAAGCGGTCAAGAAGAGATGGGTTGTTGACAGTAACAATAATGTCATCAACATAAATAAGTAAATAAATAAGGTTAGACTGCTGATGAAAGACAAAAAGTGACGTGTCAGCGCGACTGCAAGAAAAACCAAGTGTGAGAAGAAATGAGCTGAAACGTTGAAACCAGGCGCGAGGAGCTTGCTTTAAGCCATAGAGGGCTTTCTTTAATAGACAGACATGAGTGGGAAAGCGAGGATCAATATACCCAGGAGGTTGTTCCATATAAACATGTTCAGTAAGAGTGCCATTGAGAAAAGCATTCTTGACATCAAGTTGTCGAAGTAGCTTTGACAACCGGACTGAAAGTGTTAGTGTAGTCGAGACCAGGAACCTGAGTATAACCTTTGGCAACAAGACGAGCCTTGAGACGCTCGACGGATCCATCTGGCAAATATTTAGTGCGAAACACCCATTTAGAGCCCACGATGTTTGTGTTGGCAGGACGAGGAACCAAAATCCAAGTGTCATTTTGTTGTAAAGCGCGAACTTCCTCATCCATGGCAGCAAGCCAAGCAGGATTCTTAGCAGCAGATTTGAATCCTTTGGGCTCAGTGGATGCAAGAAGAACAGAGAGAAGTCCAGATGAGCCCAAAACACCAAGATTTGCTGGATGACGAGTCTTGAAAATACCAGCTTTGGCTCGTGTGATCATAGGATGAGAGCCCAAGGAAGAAGTGGAAGGAGCAGCAGGTTCAATAGCGGGCGGATCAGAAGCCGAGGGTGGCAAAGAGGAACCTGCAAAGAAGTATCAACCTGCACAGACTCATCCACAAGGTCAGAACAAATATCACACGGAGAGGAGCTGGACCGAGAAAGGTGCGGTGAAGGAGGGGTAGGGGGGGATGGATATCAATGTGGTAAAGACGCGGTTCCAAGAAATTTGAAATATGAAGAGAGGAAAGGGGTTGGGCCTGGGAGCTAGGGACAGCAGGAAAGTGAGTTTCATCAAATTGAGCGTGGCGGGTGATGTAAAGCCTAGTGGTGGTGGGATCGAGACAACGAAACCCTTTATGAGAGGGACTATAACCCAAGAAAATGCAAGGAATGCTGCGGGGAGAAAGTTTGTTAGGCATATAATCACGCAAGTAAGGATAAACACGACAACCAAAAGGATGAAAATTGTCATAATGTGGAGAGTAGCCGTATAGAAGTTCAAAAGGTGACTTACCTCGAAGAAGTGGAGTGGGCAACCGGTTGATGATATAGGCTGCAGTGCTGAAAGCGTCAACCCAAAAACGAGGAGAAAGATGGGAGTGGAAGAGAAGGGCCAAGCCAGTTTCAGTCACATGACGATGTTTTCTCTCAGCACGGCCATTTTGAGCAGGTGTATATGGGCAAGAGAGTTGATGATGGATGCCGGAAGTACGTAAGTGATGTTTGAAGCAAGTGCTAGTAAATTCAGTGATGTGCACAAATCATATACCCTTTTTAGCATGTTTTTAGACATAAATTAGGGCCATATTTGAATGTATTTGATCTTAATTGAATCAAATTGACATAATATTGCTTAAATTTCGATTTTGGAAGTTTCAGGAGCAAATTGGACGAAAACAGCAATTTTTGGGGCAAAAATGCAATTTTTGGAAATGTTGACTTGGTCAACGGTCCGGGACGGGCGTCCCTAATTCGGGACGGGCGTCCCGACCCAGTCAAACCACCAGGACGGGCGTCCCAATCCTGGACGGGCGTCCCGAAGCACCAGAATTTGTCCCACATCGAATTTTTTGGAATTTTTCACTCCAGAAAGCTGCTATAAATACCCCAGGCCTCCAAGAGTTGAAATCATTCCTCTCCACTCGATCTGAGTCATTTAGTGGTGTCCAGTGTACAATTCTCTAGTACACAACTCACTCAGAGACTCGGATCTCAGTTTTCTTTCTTATTAGTGTTTTGTTTTAGTTTCTGAGAAATAGTCTCAGATCTTAGGCTTCGATAGATAGGTTCGTTTTTGGTATTCATAGAATACCGGGATTTCGTTAGGAGATCCTAAGAGAGAGATAGGGTGCGTGTTCTTAGTCAGATTAGGGCAATTTGCTTAAGCCCGGGATGTAAGGTAAAGCAATTGCTACTAGGTCTAAGGAGCGTTCTCCGAAGGCTCTGCCGAGCAGAGTATGATCGAGCAGTCAGGAGCATACAGGAGCTGCAGCGCCGGCTGGACCTGCATAGAGTGGTGATTACTTTATGACAGTGGGTCCCCTAGACGAGGTTCTGTATGTTTACGAATTGTTTTATCTAAATATTAATTTGAATATCAGATTACGATTCTTATGAATATTTGTTTATATGTTGAAGTTGTTATGATTTTCCGGAAATGGCCACCTGCTTAAATATTCATTATGTCTGCATGTCTAATGTCGTTCTTTTAAACTGAAATTAGGGTTATAGACAATTCCTAACCACGGTCTATTCATAACCTGTTTAGTTTAACAGGCATCAATTAGTATTGGTGTCTGCCATACTAGATAAAATAATCTGCGGAACACCCTGTTGGTTGAAAGTAGTCTAGGTAGGCTGAGTAGAGTGTTATGCCGGCGGTTATGAGACGAGCAGCATGATACCGAAGTGACATAGGGTACCGTTCATTGCTGACTTTAGTCCGAGCCGTGAGTAGGGCCGTTACCCTTAACGATGGGGCGGTAGCGTAGAAACTCAGATGTGGTAGCCTTTAGACACAGAACATAGTTGCAATCCAGGCCAAGACATGTCTAAAATACTCGAAGATAGGTCAATCAACATATAGGAACAGTATAACATAGAATCAGAACTCATCTATAAAACACTTCTGGGATTAATTAGACTGAAACCTAGTGGAGAATGGATCACCCTCTCATCAAAGTATTTGATGAAGATTGCATAACTGGATCATAAGATAAGAGTTAGGATAAGAGGCTAGTTACTACTAAGCCGTTGCCACTTCCCTGGGAGTACGATATTTAACTTAATAAAATCGTAGATACTTTCCAACAGACTAGCTACACGATAGGTACTCTGCCTTAGGTTCTGATTGATTAAGTGACAATAATTGAATGCTAAGTGACAGTTAGTAAGACTCATTCCTTAATTACTCATAATCGACATAGGTAAATAAAAGCCTATCTTTTAGCATACCAATCGGAACGCATCAGATTTTTGGCGCCGTTGCCGGGGAAATATCATAATGAATTTAGGATTAAAGGCCACAATTCTAGAGACTTATGATAGGTAACGGTAGTAACCTAGACCTTAGACCTACACTTATCTTATACTAGTTAGACAATCAATTTCCGAAATATAGGGTTATCATAACTAATTAATTTTAGATAATATCTGAAATTAAGACACTTAGGATAATCAAATTTTAGAAAATTATTCTAAAACCATATTAAGGAAATTTACCTGCTTTCTAAAGTAAACATAAAAAGAAAAAAAAATGTTAAAAATTTAAAATCCCAAAAAGAATGTATCTTTCTTGCTCAACGGTGAGTTGTTCCTTTTCCCTATCTCTTGTTTTTTTTCTCTTAGTTGCTCTTTTTCGTGTTTTTCTTCCTTTATTTAATTTTGAAGAAATAAAAATGGAAATGAGGATAAAATATATTTTCTTCTGAGTTGTAAAATGTTGGCTTAGATTTTTATCGGGAAGAAACTCTATTTTAGAATTTTCTTAGAGTCATTCCGGCCTTATTAGGATGAATCATGAAATAAAATTTTCTTTAATAGACAGACCTCTGAGTATTCTAATGAAAAAAAGATGTTCCTTTTGTTTTGCTGATGATTGCATGAGATTTTTTTTAAAACCAAAAGGAACTACTGCACCCATTATGACATCACCTGATTGAAATATGCTTTTTGAATGAATATGTGATGTAATTATGTAGTAAGAATTGTTTTAGGACAGAAACATGATAAGAAAGTTCATATGTGATAAAATTCCGATCTTATCTGGTCTTGTCTAAAAACAATAGGTTTCTTATGAAAATAATTACCTCATAGTAGTCGTGGAACACTTTTCGAAAATAGCCTGAACCACAGGCATTACCTACTAATGATGTTAAAGTCATGTGCAGATTCTAGTTGTTTTCCAGATTCAGAGTACCAATGTTTTAGGAAGAATTGTTCAGCATGTGTATCAAATCTGTGAAGTCTGCTAAGTACCAGGGATTGCTATGGGAATGACTGACCATTCCAAAGGAGGTAGGAGTAGGTTACTGCAGAATGCTACTCCAATGGGAAATGCATACAATCCCAGCTGGAGGAATCATACGGGATTTAGCTGAGGAGTAATTCGAAAGGTGGAAACTTTCAGAAGACACCACCATAGCAAAACCCACACTCGCAGAATCAATAGATGAGATACTGGCAACAATTAAAGCCAGACTAGTGCAAGCAAGTGATCTACCAAGAGGTAACGAACGGACAACAGATATAGAGGAATTTGGCATTGTGTCGGGAGCATAGCAATGGAGGAGCTTGCATTCCCTGCATACCAATCAGCTGTGAGAAACTTCCCCGAGGAAGTCTCAAATACTTGGGCCCAGATCTACACAACTGGAGCCTCCTACCACCACAGCTTCACCAAAACTTCAGGTATCTTTTCTTCCATTCGAGACTTGCATGCCATACCTTCACTAACATTGGCAGGTAGGCACACCAATCCAAAGAAGTCTCATTCCTAGACACGTTCCTTCTGGACACGTTGCTACGATTACGAGAAACTTTGTAGATGATTCGAGGAAACAGTCCTTGGGGCTTGAATCATTCATCAAATGGATAGGATACTACCTGGAGCTCGACGATGAAGGATCGGAGCAGACGTCATCCGTTCCAATATCTAGAGCTTACAGAGTCAAGAACACCTCAGCAATAGCACATGGCTAAGATGAAGAGCCAATTGACAGCTCAGAGAAAACCTTTCTGCTCGAGACAAGAAGGGAGTTTTTCTAACCCTCATATTCCTTTACTTGATTTGTGTTCTGTTTTGTTATTTCTTTTATCCTTCTTGTTTTGTTGCTCTACTTTCCTTCTTACCCATAGTTAGTCAAATAAGTGTGGGGTAAGAGTCTTTTTCGTTTTGTTTTTTTCTTGTTTTCAAATAAGTGTGGGGTAGTCTAGATATGCATGAACACTGAGGACAGTGTCAGAAATAAGTGTGGGGTAGCAGTGCACGGTGCACTGTAGCAGTTTTTGTATGCTTTTGCTTGTTTTTCCCCGTATTTTCACACCTCCAAAAAAAAAAAATTTTCAAAATTGTTTCCGTCTTTCAGACTTGTAAATGCAGTATGATCGGTTAAACAATTGCTTATGTCTATGATATGTAGGTAGGATGTTATGGTTAGTAGGAAACAATTGATGACTATTTTGAACTTATTGATTAGGAGTAGGGAATCCCTGATAAATGAGCACAACCTAGTCTAGATTAGAGACCTCAACCAATTACCTTTTCAAGACTTAACTAGATAAAATTAGACCAGTTGTGGATGCATTGACAATTAGATTGACTAGATGGGACTCTGAGCTAAAAGTGAAAAGAAAAGAAAAAAAAGTGAATGAGCTAATTAAATAGGGTAGTTTGCCAGCGGCCTTCGCTACTCGAGCACCACTCCTTCGGGGAACTTAAAGCCTGATGCCCTAAGGTCGTGTAGATCTGGGAGTCATCGGAGTGGGACTCGCTACATGGGTAGTTGAAGTTGACGTGTTCTAAGCAAACTCAAAATACCCTTAATCTATAAACGAAAGAAATCACTAAGAGCGAAATAATTAAAATCTGATCACCAAAGCTCAGAACTCAGAAAGTTATCTGTTGTCAGTATGTCTAGCGACGGGTCGAAGTGTTATCTGGTAGTAGTTATGATGAGAGTATATTGTGTTGACTATCTGGTCTAGACTAGTACACAAACTACACATCAGGAAGACCTTGTGACTAAGAGAAGAGTTCAATCTAGTTGTTAAGTTGTTAAACCTACTTGATCATAATAATCTACTAGAGACATTTGAGACCTTGTCATAGCAACCAAACCAGTCAGACCTGTGTTAAGAATTGTCTGAAGAATTTTTGGAATAAAAACATGACTAGAAATTTAAGTGACTGCACATATGATTTAAAATCACTAACTTTAGGTAGACTTTGCTTGAGGACAAGCAAAAAGCTAAGTGTGGGGTTATTTGATGTGCACAAATCATATACCCTTTTTAGCATGTTTTTAGACATAAATTAGGGCCATATTTGAATGTATTTGATCTTAATTGAATCAAATTGACATAATATTGCTTAAATTTCGATTTTGGAAGTTTCAGGAGCAAATTGGACGAAAACAGCAATTTTTGGGGCAAAAATGCAATTTTTGGAAATGTTGACTTGGTCAACGGTCCGGGACGGGCGTCCCTAATTCGGGACGGGCGTCCCGACCCAGTCAAACCACCAGGACGGGCGTCCCAATCCTGGACGGGCGTCCCGAAGCACCAGAATTTGTCCCACATCGAATTTTTTGGAATTTTTCACTCCAGAAAGCTGCTATAAATACCCCAGGCCTCCAAGAGTTGAAATCATTCCTCTCCACTCGATCTGAGTCATTTAGTGGTGTCCAGTGTACAATTCTCTAGTACACAACTCACTCAGAGACTCGGATCTCAGTTTTCTTTCTTATTAGTGTTTTGTTTTAGTTTCTGAGAAATAGTCTCAGATCTTAGGCTTCGATAGATAGGTTCGTTTTTGGTATTCATAGAATACCGGGATTTCGTTAGGAGATCCTAAGAGAGAGATAGGGTGCGTGTTCTTAGTCAGATTAGGGCAATTTGCTTAAGCCCGGGATGTAAGGTAAAGCAATTGCTACTAGGTCTAAGGAGCGTTCTCCGAAGGCTCTGCCGAGCAGAGTATGATCGAGCAGTCAGGAGCATACAGGAGCTGCAGCGCCGGCTGGACCTGCATAGAGTGGTGATTACTTTATGACAGTGGGTCCCCTAGACGAGGTTCTGTATGTTTACGAATTGTTTTATCTAAATATTAATTTGAATATCAGATTACGATTCTTATGAATATTTGTTTATATGTTGAAGTTGTTATGATTTTCCGGAAATGGCCACCTGCTTAAATATTCATTATGTCTGCATGTCTAATGTCGTTCTTTTAAACTGAAATTAGGGTTATAGACAATTCCTAACCACGGTCTATTCATAACCTGTTTAGTTTAACAGGCATCAATTAGTATTGGTGTCTGCCATACTAGATAAAATAATCTGCGGAACACCCTGTTGGTTGAAAGTAGTCTAGGTAGGCTGAGTAGAGTGTTATGCCGGCGGTTATGAGACGAGCAGCATGATACCGAAGTGACATAGGGTACCGTTCATTGCTGACTTTAGTCCGAGCCGTGAGTAGGGCCGTTACCCTTAACGATGGGGCGGTAGCGTAGAAACTCAGATGTGGTAGCCTTTAGACACAGAACATAGTTGCAATCCAGGCCAAGACATGTCTAAAATACTCGAAGATAGGTCAATCAACATATAGGAACAGTATAACATAGAATCAGAACTCATCTATAAAACACTTCTGGGATTAATTAGACTGAAACCTAGTGGAGAATGGATCACCCTCTCATCAAAGTATTTGATGAAGATTGCATAACTGGATCATAAGATAAGAGTTAGGATAAGAGGCTAGTTACTACTAAGCCGTTGCCACTTCCCTGGGAGTACGATATTTAACTTAATAAAATCGTAGATACTTTCCAACAGACTAGCTACACGATAGGTACTCTGCCTTAGGTTCTGATTGATTAAGTGACAATAATTGAATGCTAAGTGACAGTTAGTAAGACTCATTCCTTAATTACTCATAATCGACATAGGTAAATAAAAGCCTATCTTTTAGCATACCAATCGGAACGCATCATTCAGCACCGCCATCGCTTTGAAAAACCTTGATACGAGCAGAATATTGGTTTTCCACGAATTTTTGAAATTGAAGAAAAATATCAAAGAAATCAGATTTAAATTTTAAAGGGTAAAGCCAAGTGAATCGGGAATAATCATCAATAAAAATAACATAGTAAAGAAAACCCGAATTGGACTTCACGGGAGAAGGACCCCAAAGATCACAATGAATAAGATCTAACACATGAGACGACCTATGTTCATTGCGAGAATAAGGCAATCGATGATTTTTCGCAAGTTGACAAGTACTACATAGTGATGGAGAAGGCAATAAAGACGTAAGAGAAAGATGTCCTTTTTTATTTAAAAAAGAAATAACAGAATAATTTACATGACCCAAACGAGCGTGCCATAAATCATATGAAGCACGTAGAGATTTATTTTTAAGGACTGAAATAAAGGCAGAGTTGCCACGCTCCAGCACATATAGCCCTCATCCCTTTTACCCCGTCGCCACTACCTTCCTGTTTGACGATTCTGGA
This sequence comes from Asclepias syriaca, assembly GCA_027405835.1. Lineage (NCBI taxonomy): Eukaryota > Viridiplantae > Streptophyta > Magnoliopsida > Gentianales > Apocynaceae > Asclepias > Asclepias syriaca. Next base: position 6,997,843 of record CM049930.1, read on the forward strand.
TAGTAAAAAGATTATTAGTAAATGTAACGGAGAAAGGAAAATCAGACGTTAATTTACTAATTGAAAGAAGATTTTTAGTGAGATGAGGGACAACCAAAACATCTAATAAGTGAATATTTGGAACCGGAGAAAGAGTACCAGTGTGGGTAATGGGTAGAGAGGCACCGTTTCCAACGATCACAGAGTCCTTACCCGTGTAATTTTTGGACTGATCCAAAACAGATGAATCGGTGGTCATATGGGCCGAAGCCCTAGTGTCTAAAAACCAATCAGCAGTCTCGGGTCCAGCAATAGAACAGGACGTGTTGAAAGCTTCGGCAAGGTGAGCAACAGAATCAGTCCGAGCATACCGTTGGTTGCAGCGGTCAGCATAATGGCCCTCCGTGCGACAGATTTGGCAGCGAGGTGGTCGACGACCCTGACCAGAGTAGGTTTGTCCTCGGTTGGAAGAGTAATTTCCGTGGGAATGAGACCGACCTCGCTGGTTGCTACGGGAGGCAGCGTTGTTGCCATGGGTGCGGCCACGATTAGAGGCTGTGAATGCTGTAGGAGTGGAGTCAGAAGACTCAAGGGAGCGCTGGAACAACTCAAAGCTTTCGGCTTTAGAGACTAAATCTGCAAAACAGGGGAGAGGGGTGAGAGACATTTGAGCAGTAGAAAAACTTGAGAAGTCGGTGCCGAGTCCACGAAGGAACCAGTGCACTTTGTCAGTGTCCTCGACGGGTCTGCCAATGGCATGAAGCTAATCACAGATTGTTTTGAAGGTACGGGCATACTCAGCAACAGGTTTGGTGCCACGTTTCATCAGTTGCAAGTCATCCTTGAGTTTCAGTTCACGTGCTTTCGAATGATGGCTGAACGTAGTCTCCAACGCAAGCCAAACATCACGGGCAGTGGAGAGACCAACGACGACAGCAATGGCTTCCTCGGTGAGAGAGGAGAGCAGGAGACAGAGAAGTCGTTGATCAGCTGCTTTCCACGCCAAATATTTGGGGCTGAGTGTGGTAGAGTTTTCTGGTTCAAAACGAGGTGGTGAAACCAGAGTTCCATCAACGTAGCCCAGCAGGTCTTGACTCTCAAGGAGAGGGAGAAGTTGGCTTTTCTAGAGAAGATAATTGGAGGAAGAAAGCTTGATGGTGATCATATGGATTAGAGTGTTGAAAGGAAGGAGATGAGAAGAGGATTCGGAAGCCATGGAGAAGAAGGGATCGGGGTTGTTAAACCGGAGTATGCTCTGATACCATGAGAACAATTGTAGAAACCACCACACGTAAAAGGTGGTGAGAGTTTTCTATTTATAATCATTTACAAATCAAATAAGATCAGAATAGATTTCAATCATTTACAAATCAAATCAGAATATATTACAATCATTTACAAATCAAATAATATCAAAATAGATTACAAAGTAAAAGGAAAGTAGCTGATAATCAAGGGTCAAATATGGTAAACCGTAATGGATGGCTAAGTATCCTCAACAATACAGATTTGGAGTAAACAAGTGGATACTTTGTTCATGTATGTATTACTTATAATGTAAACCTGATTGAAAGATAGTCGAGTGCTGTTACATGACGGAAAAAAACATCCTCTACTTTGTAGAGCTTGGACATTTTCCCCTAATCAAATGACTCTAATATTGAGATCTGCTGAAACATACTTAAGCTAATAATTTAATCAATGAATTTGCTCCCCTCTCTCTCCTTTTTTTTTACCTTGAGCTGCTAACTGCCTCCTGGTACACACTCATGGTTCAAATGGTTTATTTGGGATGTTTAGCTGCTTGTAAACATTAGGACCATTGACTTCATACAAAGGTCTACATAAAATTTTGACTACATCAATTAATCTGATATTGCCCACTGCTAGAACAAGTTCTGACCTAGATATCAGTTTATATTTGAGGTACAATCTTTATTACATCTGTGTCTAATCCATCTATGTCATGTTTGGTTCATGCTGTGTATGTAACTAGAACTATTGAAATCACTATTGCATATTTAGGTGGCTAGTATATATATTCAGAATTGTCATTTTCCTCTTTTAGTTATAGAATTGTGCAAGTGGGGTGTCTAGGAAAAGAAATATACTAGGTTTGCATATTTAGATGGCTAGTATAAACATTTCTGCTTCTTAATTGAAACCTTTGTAACATTTGACAATTTTTTCGAAAGGGTTTGTCTTTGTTCTATAGTTCACAATGATGAGAAAACAAAAAAAAAAGAAAGAAAAAGAAAAATATTCTATTTACAGAACTGGGGTGCCATTTCTATATCTTCTGTCTATTGCACCATCTTCTTTCTAGAGTTTTTTATGCGAACCAACCTGCAGATAAGTTTATATATATTTGAGCGATTGTTGTGCAGGTGTTACTTAGATTCTGGAAATGTAGACCGCGGTCTTTAGACCTTTGAGGAGTACATTAATTCTGGGAGCCACCTTTTGCTGAAATATATGTAGTGAGTTTCAAATGGATATTCTGTTACCTCTGTTGGATGAACTTCTTAAAATCTTCTACACTTTGCCATGTGATGATGACATGTCTTTCGAGTTTCTGCCTGAATTGCATCACGCTATTGTTAGGAACGTAATCGGGACACAATCGATTGATTACGGAGTTCGGCTAATCTTGTCTACGTCTCCGGACCTGCTGTAGGTCAATTTTTATTAAAGGAGGAGAATTTTACAATGAAGATGTTAATATTTCAGAGAGCTCCTTTTTCTATTAAAAGGAGTGTTTTCTTTTTACTCTCTTGTCACTCTCTACTTTTCTCTCCTCGTTTCTCTCTACTTTTTCTCTCCTTTTTGCTCTTTTCACTCTCTCTATTACATTCTCTATACTTATACATATATATATATATATATATTATATATATATAAGAAGGAAAGAGATGGTCAAAGGCTGTTCAACAAAGGCTGTTCAAGGAAGTCTGCTGTTCAACAAGTCCGGTTCTTCCTTTACAATCTCCCACTTGAAGTCTGATTTCAATTAGTCTTCACACCTTCACACCTTCGCAGCAGGTCTCCGGATCTTGCTATTCTTGCAGACCAACTGAAGTTGAACACAACTTCAATTTGTCGATCGTCACCGTCTTTGTCAACATGTCCGCCGGGTTCTTGCTTCCTTTAATTTTCTCAAGTGTCAACACCTCATTCTCCAACAAAGATCTGATGAAGTGGTAACGCAGTCCAATGTGCTTGGTTCTGGAATGGAATGCTGAATTTTTCGCCAAATGTATTGCACTTTGACTGTCACTGTGCAAGACATTTTTCACTTGATTGTCTAACTTCTTGATGTGCATTCTGTAGTCGACTGCTTTGTCTAACTTCTTGATGTGCATTCTGCCCAGACTCGTCTAGTAGACTACTCTGTCCAGCATGCTCCTTTTCCGACACCTTCGTCTCATCAAGAGCATCGTCCACTTCAACGAACACAGGCTCGCCTTGCTCTGTGTTTTGGGCATCAATACTATGCCTCTCATTGTGCATTACTCTCTCATTGAAGATAACATCTCTGCTGCGAATAATCTTCTTGTTTTGGTCATCCCATAAGCGGTAGCCGAATTCATCCTCACCATAGCCAAGGAATGTGCACTTCTTTGACTTGGGATCAAGCTTATTTCTCCCTTGATCACTAATATGAACATACGCTACACAACCAAAAACTTTAAGGTGTGATAGCGTTACCTCTTTTCCAGTCCAAACCTCCTCGGGAAGTTTGTACTCTAATGGAACCGATGGAGCTCGGTTGATGAGGTAAACTGCCGTGTTGACCTCTTCAGCCCAGAATTGCTTCAGTAGTCCAGATTGTATACGAATGCTTTTGGCTCTTTCGGTCAATGTTCGATTCATTCGCTCAGCTATGCCGTTGTGTTGAGGCGTTCCCGGCACGGTTCTCTCCATCTTGATTCTGTGCTCATAGCAGAACTTCTTGAACATGGTGTCCACATATTCACCACCATTGTCCGTTCTCAACCTTTTGATCTTCAAGTTGGTTTCATTTTCCACCATGGCTTTCCATATTTTGAACACTTCAAACACTTTTGACTTTTGCCTTAGGAAGTAAACCCATACCTTCCGAGAGTGATCATCTATGAAAGTCACAAAGTAGTGTTTTCCACCCATTGATGGAACGGTTGTCGGTCCCCAAACGTCTGAGTGAACAAGCTCCAGCTTTGTTCCTTTTGGGGTTCTACCACTTGCTTGAAAGCTAACTCTCTTTTGCTTTCCAAGAATGCAAGCTTCACACATGCCTATTTCAGCTGATTTTAGGCCTGGAAGTTTACCCTTTGAGTGCATTACTTTCAACCCCTTTTCACTCATGTGGCCAAGCCTTTGATGCCACAGGTTGGAGTCCTCATTTGCAGCTGCCACAGCGACCGAATAGCAATGCTCATTTGCTGTTATTTAAAGTGAACCACTCTTCTTCCCGTGAGCAACCACCAATACACCCTTTGTAATCTTCCAATTTTCACCATTGAAAGTTGTGGTGTAGCCTTCACTTGCAAGCTGCCCAACTGAGATTAAATTCTTTCTCAAGTCAAGAATATGTCTCACATCATTGAGCTTCCAAGTTGATCCATTTAGATGAATCTTTACATCACCTTTGCCATCTATGTCACATGGTTGGTCATCACCAAGATATACCTTTCCAAAGTTTCCCGGGATATAACTCTCAAAGAGTTCCTTCTTTGAAGTTGCATAAAATGATGCTCCAGAGTCTAACACCCAAGACTCTTCCTTGCTCTCCAAAGAGCATATCAACGCATCATCTCTATTTGAGGTAGAAGCCACATTTGCTTCAGATTTTCCCTCTTGGTCCTTCACCGAATTTTGGCACTGCCGCCTAATATGCCCGGTTTTTCCACATCCCCAACACTTAATTTTTGAGTTTGGATTTCTGGATTTGGACCTCCCATTTCTCGATCTCCCTCGGTAGGTTGATTTGCTGCGTCCTCCATTTCCTCTTGTTGAATTTCTTCCTCTTGCCTCCGTATGCAATATGGAGGAAGTTGATGATTCACCAGTTTCTTTCCTTCGGATCTCCTCACTGAGAACCAAGTCACGGACATCATCGAATTTCAACTTAGTACTCCCGGACGAGCTACTCACAGCTATGACAATAGCATTCCAGCTTTCCGGTAGAGATGAAAGAAGTATCAACGCTTGAACTTCATCATCAAAATCAATCTCAACCGAACTCAATTGAGTTGTGACTGTATTGAGTTCATTTATGTGTTGAGCTACCGACGTGCCTTCCTTCATCCGCAAATTGAACAGCCGCCTTATCAAATGGACCTTGTTGGCAGCGGACGGCTTCTCATACATATTTGAGAGAGCCGCCATAAGACTCGTTGTAGTCTTTTCTTTCGCGATGTTGAAGGCGACATTTCGAGACAGGGACAATCGAATCACTCCAAGAGCTTGCCTATCAAGGAGCTTCCATTCATTCTCCTTCATTTCTCCGGGCTTTTCATCTGAGAGAGGTAGGTAGAGATTTTTTTTGGTACAAATAATCTTCCATTTGCATTTTCCAGAACCTAAAATCAGTATCATTGAACTTCTCAATCTTCACCTTTTCGTCGTCTGCAGCCATTGCTCCCACTTGAATCGCACCTCCTCGTCTGATTCATCTGATTTTGAGAAATTTTGACCTCGTCGGAATTTGGAAATTTTAGAGAAAAAAAAATCAGAACAATCGCCTCACATAGGCTCTGATACCAGTTGTTAGGAACGTAATCGGGACACAATCGATTGATTACGGAGTTCGACTAATCTTGCCTACGTCTCCGGACCTGCTGCAGGTCAATTTTTATTAAAGGAGGAGAATTTTACAATGAAGATGTTAATATTTCAGAGAGCTCCTTTTTCTATTAAAAGGAGTGTTTTCTTTTTACTCTCTTTTCTCTCTTCGTTTCTCTCTTTTCACTCTCTACTTTTCTCTCCTCGTTTCTCTCTACTTTTTCTCTCCTTTTTGCTCTTTTCACTCTCTCTATTACATTCTCTATACTTATACATATATATATATATATATATATATATATAGGAAGGAAAGAGATGGTCAAAGACTGTTCAACAAAGGTTGTTCAAGGAAGTCTGCTGTTCAACAAGTCCGGTTCTTCCTTTACAGCTATCTGCTGAACAATGATATACATAAATGTATCTGTAGAATGTTTGAAGATTTATTACAATCTCTAGGTATCATTTTTTGAAATCTAATTTAATCTGCAAAGATGAGTTGGCTTTTGAGTTTTAATATTAAGCAACATGTATGATTGCAGACACTTATAGAGGGAGCAAACTCTAGAAACTTGTTCCTATCCCCCAAAATGGGAAATGATCTCCTCCTTGCAGCTGCTGGTGAAGAAGTAAGTAAATCAAGGAAATTCAACCTGTTTATTTATTTGGTTTGGGTTATGCTCGGTCTTCCAGTCTCACAAACATTTTTTCCCTTGATGCCATCACTTCCTGCGGTATAAGCATATTTCAATGGTTTAAAAGTATGATGCAAACACGTAAAAGGTAGTATTACGTTAAGAGTCGATGACAAAGAAATTATTTGAAGTACTACCTTATTTTTGTTTTAATAATTATGTTCCGCTGTTAAAGTATTACTTTAAAATTGTGTTTAGAATCTGATACTCGGTTGAATTTGGACTGTTTGGAGCCTCACAATAAATTCTCGAGCTTTTCAGTTAAGGTAGTTGTATTTTTCGAAACATTTCCTAGATTCGAAAATTTTCGAATTTTCTATTCTTCATTTCGAAGAAATTCAAAATTGATTCAATAATAATGATCTTCAACATTCCCGGTCTCGATGAAATTCGAAATTGAATTTTCATTTTCAAAATTCTTTTCCTTTATTTTTCAAAATAAAATATTTTTTTAGTGTTATCTAAATTTTTTTTCTAAATTCTTGATGGACGTCAAGATTTGAATTCAAAAAGTGTAATGGCAACCCAACAGCAGGATATAAATCTTCCAATTTTCAATCAAAGTTTCACAATTTTATGTTTATTTTTACTTATCTTTTTATTATTTATTTGGCCTATTTATTTTAACTTATTTTTTTATTTATTTTCTTTATTATTTATATGACCTATTTATTTTATTTTATTTTCTTTATTTATGTGACCTATTTATTCTATTTTATTCTCTTTATTATTTATGTGGTCTATTTATTTTATTTTATTTTCTTTATTATTTATGTTGCCTATTTATTCTAATTTATTCTTTATTTGATTTATTTGATCTATTTATTATATTTATTTCTTTTTTATTTATTTTGCATATTTATTAATTATGTGACTTTCTTTCTCCCTTTTATTTACCTTTCTTCTTCATTTAAGTGTGGGATGGGGATTCATGTTTGTACTTTTCTTATCTTTGAGCACACTACTTGTATTAGTTGTTTGATCGATGGATGGACTCTTGGACTTTCTCGATTGTTGGTGGTCTGATCTTCTATTTTTCTGTGGCGATTATCCAACGTGCTTATAGGAGTTTGAGGGACAGTGACCACCGTTAATAAAATCAATTAATAAAAGGGTATTTCATAAGTGTCCTTCGCTACTTGAAAATCACTCCTGATGAGAATTTAATGCCTGATGCCCTAAGGTCTCCGAGATCTGGGAGTCATCGGAGTGAGATTCGCTACATGAGTAGTTGAGGTTGACATGTGTACGTGAATGTAATCCACCCTTCGAATTAAAAAAAAAAAGTGGTCATTTGTTCTTTAGCTCAAAAAAAGTATTTAGGAACGATTGTTGTGATCTATAGAATTGATCGAATTTCTTGACGATTGGACTGCTTTGAGAGGAAATTTGTTGGTTGAGTGATGAACTATGAGTAGCCACACACACACACAATTAGGGAAATTCTATGATCTTCGCTAGTCTTGGATGGATTTAGAAATTTGTAAGTCACATCTTCGGGAGTTGTGTCAGAATAGTCAATGAGGCGCTAGGGGACGATTGTTAATTTCTAAGGGTTGAGGGAGAAAATCTTGAGGAGTAATTTGGACAGTTTGAGAGAGTTAGAAATTTTTAAAAAAACTTTCATGGTTTTATGACTTGATATTCTGAGCTAAAATTATGTGCATTTTTGTTTAAAGAATCTAAAATCTAATGGACTGATACGTTAATTATGTGAATTTTTTGAGTTACTTGAGCTCATTTTATGTTGGTAAGATATTTTACTTTATATGTCTTGTTTCGAGGATTTTTGTTATTGATTTATTTGACTTTATTTGCCTTTTTCTTTTTCAATTTATGGTGTAAGTTATTTTAACATTTAAAAAAAAAGGTTTTTAACCAAATTTTTACAATTTTATGTTTATTTTCACTTATCTTTTTATTATTTATTTGTCCTATTTATTTTAACTTATTTTATTATTATTTATATGACATATTTATTGTATTTTATTCTTTTTATTATTTACGTGGCCTATTTATTCTATTTTATTTTCTTTCTTATTTACGCGTGACCTATATATTCTATTTTATTCTCTATATTATTTACTGTTCCTATTTATTCTAATTTATTTTTTATTTGATTTATTTTTATTTATTTAACCTATTTATTGTATTTATTTTATTATTATTTATTTTGCATATTTATTAATTACGTGTCCTTCTTTCTCTCTTTTATTTAGGTCAAAATTGCATTTTCTTTTTACAGCCCTTGCATTTCTTGGGCGGGGAGGGAAAAAATGTCCAATTCTCCAAAAAGAAAAGAAAATTTGAACTTGATAATGTACAGTACCTGGTATTGTATGTTGTTCCATCATATGAATTATCTATGTTGTTGCATTTTCCCCATTTGATGGTTATCAAACATTTTGAATAACCAAGATACGTTTGATGATTTGTTAAGAAGGCTTGTACCTACAGAAATTTTCTTTGCTAAATCCAGCCTGATGCTTTAAGATCTAACCTGCTTCCTAATACAATGATTTCTTTACATGCTCTATAATTTTATTTCTTGTGGCATTTGTTCTTCAACAGTGTATGGAGGTGCTGCATATTTACTTTAAATTATATGATAATATATGTGGTGTGGACTAAACCAATTTTGTTAATTTGTTTCATCTCTTAAAATTGCATGGATTCTTTTGTGAAATTAGTGAACAAATAGCATAACATGCACAGTTGGATGTGTTGATTTCCTTCATTAGTGTCTGATACATGGATTTTTATTTATTTTAGGGGTCCTTATCATTGCCCTACTAATTGTAAAGGGTTTGAGTCTTCTAATTTTAACTGTCCATCAGAGGTAATTTGGTCAGTTCACCTTGTTATCACCTTTGGGTGCACTAGTTTGCAGTGGAAAATGGTTTGAAGAGCAGGACTCGATAGTGGTGTTCGGTGGTCTGCTTTTTAAGAATGAGTTTAATATCTATCATATATAAATCTTCATGTCAAGAACTTGTACTTCGGTTCAAGTTAAGATTTCTGCATTCTTGGTAGCACTAAAACCATCATTTGAGTGTAATAACTGGACTCTTGAAAAGTTCAGGTGTTGCTCAAGTAATTTGTCCTATTATTGTACTCTCTGAAGATTAAAAAAAGCTCACCAAATAGATGGTGATTCAAGCTTATATTCATTTGTTTATCGGGCTAGAATAATTTAATAATTGACTTCTGTTGTCTAACTTCTTATTTGTTCACAGGGAAAAATCAATTTTTGAGTGCATGATTGCCAACTTATTTGAAGAATACAAGTTCTTTTCCAAGTACCCTGTATTAGATGCTTTACGCAAACCTGCAGATTCAAAGGTTTATAGTATTTAATATCATATAATTAGATACATAATTGGTTACTTTTCTGTGTGATGCTAATTATGTCTTCTGTTTCTGAAGATGTTCGTCTTTGGGACTAAGGCCCTGGAACAGTTTGTAGATCGCATGATTGAGTGGCCACAGTATTGCAATCATCGTTTACAAATATCTCATCTGCGTGCTACTAATTCAGATTTAGCTGCTTATATTGAGCGGGCACTTGCTAGGATCTCTGCACCTCATAATGAATCTGATACTTTCCATAGTGCTACTGGAGATGAACATGGTCCTAACCAAGTTTCAGCAACAAGTATGGAGGTAAATGGGATTTCTTCATCTGAGTTCCTGTTTTTGGTCTTCCACTTTGATGAGGATAAAAATGATCACGGTATTGGTGCTGGGTAGATTTATCCCTGCCTGAGGCACTGCAAGTTTCTTGATATATAATGCAAATTTCAGGCTGTTAGCATTTGTTAATTCTTGGTTCATCATAGCTGATGCCTTGTTTGTCATACTATTTGCATCGCAACATGGTTGTTTAATGGGGTTTAGTTAAAAGTTTACAGAATCTTGGACCTTGTATGACTTTGGTGATGCTTATCTCGTGAACTTTGTTTCTGTGACGGCTACTTGAGGAGAGGTGGTAACAATAATGTAGAATTTTGGATCAGATTATCTGGATAGTGACCAACTCTATCGAAAATTTGACCTCATTTTTCACCAGTTCAATTGTCTTTATATACTTTTCTGTTTTCTTTTCGATCTCAGGATGGAGGATAGGTGGGTTTGTGGGTAAGACAATAAAACAATTAAGGATCTTAAACTTGGTTAAATGTTCCTTGACTAAGACTTTTGGGCTTGATACAATTATGATTATGTTGAGATGGTTGGTTATCTTTTGGTTTTGGTATTGTAATTGCTATCATTATTATTCCTTTACCACATAAGATTCCTAAAATTGCATATTTTCTAGTTAACTTTACACTATTCTGATGGTCCTTATCTTTAACGATACTAAGGGGGCTTAATATGTTTGCCTGTTCTGAATCTTGTGCTGGGATTTTCTGGACTAGTTGTGTCATTAAAATACCATTCTGTTTAAAATTGTTTGCTACAATTGAATGTCTCGAAAAGATATGAATCCAATTATACATTGACTGACTAAAATCATACTTTAGTTAGTTAATGTACCCTTGCTGTACTGATGTTTGATTTTCAGTTTGTGAGTTTGGTTTTGTAGGTTTTGATTCTTGAATTGTGTAGCTTGCTACTGAGATTAAAATAGCTTGGAATCTTATAATGCTACAGGAGACCTTGGCTTTCAGACTCTTGTATCGATAAAAAAATGTTTATTTATTTTGGTTGATCCGTAGTTATGTAGTTTCTTTATTTGGTAGAAGAAAAAAGTCTGTAGAAATGATTATTTGAAATTCTGTACATGCCTTTATGGTGTCATATAGCATCCTTTTACCACCAATTTTATATGCTTGTTATGCTAATTATGTATATAGCAAATGTTTTTGTTTTGTATGTGACCAAATACTTCTTTGGCATATTTGGTTCAGCACTGCTCTCCTTTGACATGAATCTATCGAGAATTGTACCTTGTAGTTAGCCCAGTAGAATTTTCCTGTATGTGAACTGACATTTATTAATTCTTTTTAGATGCTGAGCTCTTCATTTCACCTTATGGGATCTGGATCTTCACAGCAAGGGGTGCAAGTTTCTTCTTTACAGAACTCTCAAAGGCAGCAGAATTCCTTGGATGAGAGGAAACCATCTGCTACTCAATCAAATTACTCAAAGTCAGCTTTACCTGCTGGTATCCAACATGGTCCTGATGCTCCTGGGATCCAGAAGGTATGTGCTAAAATGACCATTCTTTTTTGCAATTACATTTGAAAGTTATCCTATTCAAAGTTAGATTAGGTTACACGTCTGTTATCCATTCAGAACTGAATCACCTTAATACTTCTTTGGCATATTTGGTTCAGCACTGCTCTCCTTTGACATGAATCCATCGAGAATTGTACCTTGTATTTAGCCCAGTAGAATTTTCCTTTATGTGAACTGACATTTATTAATTCTTTTTAGATGCTGAGCTCTTCATCTCACCTTATGGGATCTGGATCTTCACAGCAAGGGCTGCAAGTTTCTTCTTTACAGAACTCTCAAAGGCAGCAGAATTCCTTGGATGAGAGGAAACCATCTGCCACTCAATCAAATTACTCAAAGTCAGCTTTACCTGCTGGTATCCAACTTGGTCCTGATGCTCCTGGGATCCAGAAGGTATGTGCTAAAATGACCATTCCTTTTTGCAATTACATTTGAAAGTTATCCTATTCAAAGTTAGATTAGGTTACACGTCTGTTATCCGTTCAGAACTGAATCACCTTAACTGCAATATTTATCTGAGCAGGCGCAGACTAACAGTAATGCTTCAGCAACACAATCCTCCCCTGGTTTTGTTCGTCCAGCCCGGTCTATTACCTCAGCTAGTCCGTTCACCTACTCTTGCAATTTGCTTTTGTTTTTGCCACATGAGCATAGGTTTGTGTTTCTGTTGCATTTTCACTTACTGTAGTTTATTTTGTTTATTTTTTTTTCCAGGGTTTGGTTCTGCATTGAATATCGAAACACTTGTTGCTGCGTCAGAGAGAAGGGAAACTCCAATAGAGGTATCCCTGTTGAAGACTTAATGTTGAATTGCGTTCAGTGTTATTTTTTACATTCACTAACACTAACTAGTTATCTTACACATTCCCTAACAGAAACTAGTTTTAACTGTTACTACAAGAAAACCTGTTCCATCTTGGTATTTCGGAATCAAATTAGTTATTCATGATTGTAAAATTATCTATAAGCTTGATGAAGCATAACTTATTATTCTGCTAAAATTTGCAACATGGCATTTTTAAAATGTTCATGGGCAGGATTTAAAACTGTGCCTGACAAGCAAGCTGGTTCCTAATTCGGCAAGAATAAATGGACGTCTTAGCACTACCTCTGTGTGTTCTAAATTTGTCCTGTTTACTGAGTTTTCTAAACTATACTGGTTTTTGAAAATTTCTCGTAGAATATTAAATGGATGACTAATTTAAAAATTTTCCATAATCATTTCTCAGATTGCTCACTGTGTCCTGATCAAACTAGGATATGATGCAGCCACATTTTTTGCTAATCTGTAATCTTCACCTATTTTTCTATTCCAATTTTCAATCTTCATGGTCCTAACAAGGGTCCTATTTAAACTGATACCGTGACTAATAATCTATATGCATATTGCCCTTCCATATACTTTCTGTGTTGTAACGTAAGTTTTTAGTGCCAGTGAGTTTGATGGATAAGAAATCATGCGCCAACTACTTTCCAGGTTCTCCTTTTGATTTCTTTGGCAATGATTGTTCTCTGCAGTTCATTTTTACTTCTGCAGGCCCCAGCTTCAGAAAGTCAGGATAAGATATCATTCATCATCAATAACCTATCTCTTGCAAATGTAGAAACTAAAGCGAAAGAATTTATGGAGATATTGAAAGAGCAGTATTATCCTTGGTTTGCACAGTATATGGTGATGAAAAGGTTGGGTTTTTTTCTTTATTATTTTTTTTTTCACTTTTTTCCTTTTTATTGAATGATTATTTCGTTTTTATATCATTCTAAGACCAATGAAGAGTGAATATTGATTGCTACCATCAAAGGTCTATTGTCATCTGATCTTCATGACTAACCATGTTCTTATGTTTGGTTATATTTCTATTCTCAACTACTCACAACAGAGCTAGCATTGAGCCGAATTTTCATGACTTGTATTTGAAGTTCCTAGACAAAGTCAATTCAAGGCCGTTAAACAAAGAGATTATCCAAGCTACCTATGAGAACTGCAAGGTTTTTATACCTGCTACTATCTTTATGTGACTTGAAATTGTTTGGTTGGGACTCATATTCCCTATGTGTATTTTTCTTCCAGGTTCTTTTGTGGCTCGGAGCTTATTAAATCAAGCTCTGAGGAGCGTTCATTACTAAAGAATCTGGGAAGCTGGCTTGGCAAGATCACTATTGGCAGGAATCAAGTTCTAAGAGCATGGGAGATTGACCCAAAATCTTTAATTATAGAGGTCTTTCTCAATGGCTTCTTCTTAGACTTATTATGGCCTAGTACTGTTCATGCTTCTGCATATGGGTTTAGTTTTTTTTTTTTTTTATCTTCTTACTGTGTGATTTCAATTTATTCTATAGGCTTATGAAAAGGGATTAATGATAGCCGTTATTCCTTTCACTTCGAAGGTATGGTTCTTCCTTGGTTTATTTTTCATTTGTTATAGGGTGTTGTGGATTCATATTTTGTTATTTGTTGCAGATTCTGGAACCATGTCAGAGCAGTGTAGCTTATCAGCCGCCAAATCCCTGGACCATGGGTATTCTTGGACTGTTAGTTGAGATTTCATCTTTGAATCAAGTTGAGCTGCCACTTGAAGTTGCTGGTCCGCCTCATCCTGGTGGACATTCACGTATTATATCTCAGGTCTGTTTTAAGCGTCTCCACTCCTAGATATATTTCTCTAATTTAACTTTAGCACTTATCTAAATTGGGATGGGTATAGTATGCTCCTGCTCCTCTGCACCTATCCTCTGGCACACTTACAGAGGATGAGAAGCTAGCAGCTCTAGGATTATCTTATCAGCTTCCTTCTGCTCAAGGTCTTCTACCAGGGCAGTCACCATTCTCCATCAATCAGGTTTCTGTAAGTTGGATTGCTATTATTTTTGATAGTCAATGAGGCGCTAGGGGACGATTGTTAATTTCCGAGGGTTGAGGGAGAAAATCTTGAGGAGTAATTTGGATAGTTTGAGAGAGTTAGAAATTAAAAAAAAAAAACTTGTCTCTCCTAACTTTGATTTAGGCGCCTTTGATTTAGATATAGGTTACTATTGTTTAGTTTTAATAGCTTTAATCTAGTCTCTCCTAACTTGTAACTAATTCCTAGTCTAGTCTAATAACATAATTCTCTAATCAACATTAGTTTTAATATAACCTTAGGTTTAATTTTTCACATTATACATAAACCTAACCTATTTTAATTGACTTTAATTCGGTCTAATTGTTTAGATTTGGGTTTCTAACTTGATTTACATGTTTTTTGTATGCTTTATATGTCTCCAGTTTGCTTAGTTTGCATAGTTTGTTATGTTTTATTTTATTTTGCAAATTTCAGCATCTTCACACTATTTTTTTTTCTGTTTTCCCCCTGGATTGCAGACCATCTCGGTTTGATTTTTTTTTTTGTTTTTTGAGTTTTTCATTTTCTTTATAACTTGATTTATATAATACTTTGCATGTTTTTCTTTGCTTTCGATTTTTCTGAACTTTTATACATTCTGGATATTTAAGTTTTTTATAATGCTTTTAGGTAATTTTAATTATCTTTAGGAAATGCATGTTCCTTAGTATTCTTTTAGAAACTAGTTGATAATGCATATTTTGTTAGTTTTGCCTACTGTTTTTCTTATTTACTTTGCATGATCTTTATGGATACTTTTAGATTGTTTCTTTCTTCTTTTTAGCATATTTAAACCTCCTTAACTTTCAATACTTCTCTTCTTACTCTAATCAACATTAGTTTTAATATAACCTTAGGTTTAATTTTTCACATTATACATAAACCTAACCTATTTTAATTGACTTTAATTCGGTCTAATTGTTTAGATTCGGGTTTCTAACTTGATTTACATGTTTTTTGTATGCTTTATATGTCTCCAGTTTGCTTAGTTTGCATAGTTTGTTATGTTTTATTTTATTTTGCAAATTTCAGCATCTTCACACTATTTTTTTTTCTGTTTTCCCCCTGGATTGCAGACCATCTCGGTTTGATTTTTTTTTGTTTTTTGAGTTTTTCATTTTCTTTATAACTTGATTTATATAATGCTTTGCATGTTTTTCTTTGCTTTCGATTTTTCTGAACTTTTATACATTCTGGATATTTAAGTTTTTTATAATGCTTTTAGGTAATTTTAATTATCTTTAGGAAATGCATGTTCCTTAGTATTCTTTTAGAAACTAGTTGATAATGCAAATTTTGTTAGTTTTGCCTACTGTTTTTCTTATTTACTTTGCATGATCTTTATGGATACTTTTAGATTGTTTCTTTCTTCTTTTTAGCATATTTAAACCTCCTTAACTTTCAATACTTCTCTTCTTACTTTAAATATGTTTTTTGAGTGTATCTTTCTTGTGTTTTATGCAATAAGATCTTGAATGTTATTTTGATGCATTTTGCCTTTACAATTTGCTGCACTTTTTGCCATGATTCAGGTCTGCATTTTATATGATCTAACTCATGTTTTGAGCATTTTTAGTGTCATTTAGTATTATGTAGTTTTTGCACTTTAAATTATGCTTCTTTAGGCTTCATTTTGGTCATTTAACATGTCTTATAGTTTAGTGCATAATTTTGTTCTAAGTATAAGTTTTTATTTATTCTTTTTGCAATTTGTGTATTTTTAACATGATTTCTTGCAAGATCTATTTTTTATGCTACCTAAGAATAGATCAACAAGTCTTGACCATAGAAGTGTATTTTACCCACTCTAATCACTCGAGAGCACATCAATCCAATTTCCAATTTCAAATTCATTTGCTTTCCTTTCTAATATTTTCTTTTTCAAGTCCAATTCTTTTTTATTTATACCATTTCCAAATGGCCTTCTTTTTAATTCCTTTTCTTTTGCCTTGTTTTAAAATCTAAAACTTATTTATTTATTTATTTTTAAAATCACTCTCGGGTGACCCGAGAGCATTCTCTTTTCCGAATTGAATTTCATTTCCTAATTTCAAATCCTTTCCCCTTCTTCATTTATTTATTTTTATTTCCTTTAATTTTAATTTTAATTTTATTTTTTACTAATCACCTTGTAATCTCCTTTCTTATTTTTAATAGTTAGTACTTTGTTTAAGTTTCTTATAGTCATTAAACTAATATTGTATACAAGATTATCGATCCCACAGGGACTAAGTGTGCCAATTATACATGCAAACATGATTTAGATTTGGTTAAAAGATAAAGAATGATGAATAATAAATGGAGATTCGGAGATTGATCTTCTGCTATGGTAATGCTGCAGCAACACCAATGCTGCAGCAATGATAATGCATCATTGCTAACTAACAATTACAGGTCAGCTTACTGAAAATAACCATAAGAATACAACAGGTAATACATTGATGCAAAAATCAAGCCAAAGATGCAAATATAAATCAGTGGTGAATCCAAAAATACTAAGCATGCTTTCGGTTTCCCAATCAATACTACAGCGATCTGGTTCTACCCAGATTATTTAGCCTATTAGTCTAGATTCCCGATAACATCATCTCATGGAGTACGAAGTACCGTGAACCTAGAACAACACTAGTCAGTGAAATTGGTCGTGTCCCTTGCAATGTTGAGCGCACGGTCATGCGTTTCAATCTAGTGCCATGTAATTATCTTGTCAACTAGACCCCTTCCGGTTAGAAAGCTAGATACTAGTTCGGTACATAACTTGGACAGTCGTAACCGCAAGTTATTCCTAGTCCGTTTAAGTAATTACATGAATAAACTAAGCATGCATCATACAAGCATCAATAAGAAAAACAAGACACAATACTCAGCATTTTTATCATCATATTCCATATTAGTTTGTTCCATATGTTTATATTCGACTGGACTACAGCACCTTCAGGTTATAAGTAAATATTCATTTGAGACGAATCATGAAATACAATGATCAACGTAATGGGAAAAATAGTCCCTATGGTCATAGTAAACATATCAATCTCAAAATAGTATTTAATCAACCCTTGAATCCATCTAACTATTATCCTCATTACAAAGAATAATTAACATAAAATAGTAGGCAAATTGAAGAAATGGAAAGAGGGTTACTCGGGTCGGAGATCACCCTTCTGCCCCAAATCGGATTTAATCAAGCTGCTGCTGTCCTTCGTCTCCTCCGCGAGATGCTATTGCTTTATGTTCTACTCAGCTTACAAGACCTCAGCAATGTCGCCCAACCTTCTTAGGTATTCTCCACTCTATTCTTAGCTCTAAGTCACTCTAATACAGGTCACTCACTCCATCTATTCTATGTTCTACCCGATTCTAAATACAAAAAAAATATCTCTGATGTTTTATATCTTTCCATCTTTTCTATCTCTACTCCCCCTTCTCTCTCTGCTGCTTTCCCACCTATTTATACAGGTCTTTAATGCTTCAAAAACTCATTTGTTCACCGGTTTGTAGTGGACAACTGTCATTCTCTTCAAGAACAATTCCACTGCTTCTGCCCCAAGAGTTATATAGCTGCCGGTTTTCTTGATGACTCATGCTGTCAACTGGGGTGATTCTTGGATATATATATATATATATAAATAAATAAATTGTATAACAAAATGTTGATGTAATTTTTTTTGTCTTCTTTTCCTCCTCAAACCAGCGAGGCTCATGCTTCAACCGACTGGAGTATCTTTAGTAATTCAGTCAGTTGCTATATATATATATATATATCAAAATTCTCTTCCGTCAATTTCCCTTTTGTCTTTTTGCTCATTTGACCGTCTACATGCACACACACACACACACACACACACACACACACACATATTATATATATATATATATATAATATATATTGTTATGAATCCCGAAGATTCATTAAATTAATGAATGTCCATCATCCCAGAAAATTACGTAAGGTGATAAATATTATAAACATATAACATATAATATTAATATTCTAATTATTTTGGACACTTTCATCTCCAATTAAGTGATCAATTATTTCTTTTGAATGTTCGAAAAAATTAGTAACATCCAGGTGAGCCACATCAACATCAACATTTTCAAGATCGTCATCATTTATTTCATGAGACAAATTTTGAGAAGTAAGTTAACAAAATGTTTTGTTGTGCTACAGGCACGAGACCAATGACTTTTCATGCCACCACGATAACATTTGTCTTCATAAATTTTCGGAATAATATTTCCTTTCTCATTATGTTTTGTCTACTTCAGGTGGTCATAAATATTTTTGGCACCTAAATTATTATCACGATTATAAGGGCCAAATTTATCACGATGTTCATGATCATATTTTTGATCATGACTGTGGTAACGACCACGACCACGATGTCTTCTGGGATCATGATTTCTAATATCATTCACTTCAGGGAATGGAGTAGGTAAGTAGGTCGAGTCTCGTGATTTTTCATCAGTAATTCATTATTATGTTCCACAACAAGAAGACAAAAATCAATTCAGAGTATTTCTTAAAATCTTTCTCACGATATTGTTACTGCAGGACAATATCCGTGGCATGAAAAGTGGAGTATGTTTTCTCCAACATATCATCATCCGTTATATCAATTCCACATAGTTTCAATCACGAAACTATTTTAAACATTGAGGAGTTATATTCACTCACGGATTTAAAATCTTGCAACCTCAGGTGCAACTAGTCATACCGTGCTTTTGGGAGAACGACCATCTTCTGGTGGTCGAATTTTTCTTTCAAATTTCCACACAAACTAAGAGGATCTGTCACGGTAAGATATTCATTTTTCAAAACCTCATGAACACGATCTTGTGTTGATGACACTTTATGTTATACAACGGTGTCTGCCGGACCCGTTGTGGCGAGATGCATTCTGACATCTAGTGTCCATGACTAATAATTCTTTCCAGTGACATCAAGAGCCACAAATTTGAGTTTAATAAAATTTGACATAATAATAACAGAAAACGTACCGGTAAAAAAACGTACCTGATTGATCTTTAAATAAATTTTAAAAATATTTTACCCGGTGGTAGAGACTCGTGCTGATAACGTGTTATAAAATTCTAGTTTTTCAATTTACGTAACATATGAATGACTTTCTCGTCATTCAATTCTTTCAATTGATTAAAGATTTTACTGAAAATGAAAAAGACAATATATATTGGGGGGGGGGGGAGAGAGGAGAGAGGAAGCGTATGTGTGTTGTGTGTTGTATCCAATTTTTTTCTATTTTGGAATTTATCTCTCTCTCACACTCACACACACACATATATATAAGTACTCCAAGTGCTCCAATATCTTTATACAAGTCCTCCACTCATATTCAAACAAGTGCTCCACTCATCCACTCATTCACTATATATATATCTACTCATGTGTGTATATATATATATATATATAACTAACACATGTCCAATATGAATGACTTTCTCGACATTCAAATCTTTCAATTGATTAAAGATTTTACTAAAAATGGAAAAGACAAACAATATATTGAGTGGTGGGGGGGGGGGGGGAGAGAGGGAGCGCGTATTGCGTTGTATCCAAATTTTTTCTATTTTGGAATTCATCTCACACACACACACACACACACACACACACACACACATATATATATATATATATAAAAGTACTCCAAGTGCTCCACTATCTTTATACAAGTGCTCCACTCATATTCAAACAAGTGCCCCACTCATCCACTCATCCACTATATATATATCTACTCATGTATATATATATATAACTAACACATGTCCAATATGAATGACTTTCTCGACATTCAATTCTTTCAATTGATTAAAGATTTTACTGAAAATGGAAAGACAAACAATATATATTGGGGGGGGGGGGGGGAGAGAGAGAGAGAGAGGAGGAAGCGTATGTGTGTTGTATCCAATTTTTTTCTATTTTGGAATTCATCACACACACACACAACACCACAACCCACACATATATATATATATATATATATATATATATATATAGGGGGAGAGAGAGAGAGAGAGAGGAAGAGCGTATGTGTGTTGTATCCAATTTTTTTCTATTTTGGAATTCATCACACACACACACACACACACACACACACACACACACCACACATATATATATATATATATATTATATAATAATATATATATATATATATATATATATATATATATATACTCCAAGTGCTCTACTATCTTTATACAAGTCCTCCACTCATATTCAACAAGTGCTCCACTCACCCACTCATCCACTATATATATATCTACTCATATATATATAACTAACACATGTCCAATATTAGGTGATATTTATATGTTTAATTCTTATTTCTGTAAATATTTTCTTAATAAAACAGATGACTGTTGTTCTATTTTCTGGTATGAATAACGATATCGAAAGTGTCTGTCTTATAGACAGTGGAACTACGCACACCATACTGAAATATGAGAAATATTTTTCTCATTTGAATGTGGGAGAAACAAGTGTTACCACAATAAATGGTAGTGCAAAACTTATTGAAGGCTCCGGAAGAGCTAATATAATATTACCGGGAGGAACTATGATTGCTATTGATAAAACATTATATTCCTCAAAGTCTCAAAGAAATTTATTGAGTTTTAAAGATATCCGACGTAATGGATATCATGTTGAGACTATGGAAGATAATGATCATGAATATTTGGGTATCACAAAAATGACCTCCGGTAATAAGGTTTTGTTGGAAAAACTATCATCTCTATCATCTGGTCTATATTATGCGAAAATAAATGCTATTGATGCGCATCATTTAGTAAACCATAAGTTTACTAATCCAATTACTTTTAAAGTTTGGCATGATCGTCTGGGTCATCCGGGATCAATTATGATGCGAAAAATTATCGAGATAACGCACGATCATCCTTTGAAAAATCTAAGGATTTTGACTTCTGATAAACTTTCATGTGCTGCATGTTCTAAAGGGAAATTGATTATAAGACCAGCACCATTGAAAGTAGGAGGTGAAAGTCCTACATTTCTAGAACGGATTCATGGAGATATATGTGGACCTATTAGTTCACAATGTGAGCAATTTTGATATTTCATGGTCTTGATTGATGCAACGACCTGATGGTCGCATATTTGTTTATTATCAACTTGCAACCTGGCGTTTGCGAGATTACTTACCCAAATAATTCGCTTTAAGAGTGCAGTTTCCTGATTATCCTATTAAGCGAATCCGTCTAGACAATGCTGGTGAATTTTCTTCGCATGCATTTGATTCTTATTGCATGTCGATTGGAATAATTGTTGAACATCCTGTAGCTCATGTTCACACACAGAATGGTATAGCTGAATCATTTATTAAAAGGCTGCAATTAATTGCTAGACCACTATTGATAAAAACAAATCTCCATACAGCAGCTTGGGGACATGCAATTTTGCATGCTGCAGCACTTGTGCGTTTAAGGTCATCGAGTTATCATAAATTTTCTCCCATACAGTTGACTTTTGGTTTAGAGCCAAATATTTCTTATTTGAGAATTTTTGGATGTGCTGTATATGTTCCAATTGAACCACCCCAACGGATAAAAATGGGTCCGCAGAGAAGATTGGGGATATATGTTGGGTATGACTCCCCGTCCATTATAAGGTATCTTGAACCTTTGACGAGAGATGTATTTACAGCAAGATTTGCTGATTGCCATTTTGATGAAAATTTGTTTCCCAAATTAGGGGGAGAGAATAAATGACATAAGATTGAACTTGCGTGGAAACCTTCTTTGAATCATTTAGATCCACGCACAAATATGAGTAAACTTGAAGTTCAAAAGATTATACACTTGCAACAAATTACAAACAACTGCCAGATTATTTTGCTGACTCCAACAGAGTCACTAAATCGCATATTCCAGCTATAGATGCTCCTATACGAATAGAAGTTCCTGAAGGACAGAAAGTTAATCCTATAGCTATCGAATCAAAAACACGCCAGAAGCGTGGCCGACCCCTTGGTTCCAAAAAACAAATCCTCTAAAGAAAAGAGGAACAAATGATCCAGAAGATCATATTGATGAAACAGAAAAAGAAAACCAAAGGACAACTGATGAAAAGATTCCAACTACAAATAATGAAGAGAATTCTGAATCTATTAAATTCGCTTGCAAAGCGAGAAGTTTTTTGACCTGTAGTCCAAACGCCAAAGGATGTAAAACATGTTGGCTATAAATGAGTGTTTGTGCGAAAACGAAATGAGAATAATGAAGTCGTAAAATATAAAGCACGACTCGTCGCATAAGGCTTTTCGCAAAAGCCAGGAATTGATTATGACCAAACTTATTCACCCGTTATTGATGTTATTACATTCCGATATCTTATAAGTTTGGCAGTTCATGAAAAGGTGGACATGCGTCTAATGGATGTCATTACAGCTTATCTTTATGGAAGCCTTGAAACTGAGATTTATATGAAAATTCCTGAAGGATTCAAATTACCAAAGACTTCTAAAGGCCCGCGTGAAAATTATTCTATGAAATTACAGAAGTCATTATATGGGCTTAAACAGTCTGGACACATGTGTACAATCGCTATAGTGAATTCTTATTGAATTCAGGCTATAATAATGACCAAATCTGTCCATGTGTTTTTATTAAGAAAACAGATTTTGGTTTTGTGATTCTTGCTATATATGTTGACGATATCAATCTCATAGGAACTCCAGAAGAGCTTCGAGAAGCTATAGATTGTTTGAAACGAGAATTTAAAATTTAAAGATTTCGAGAGATCATCTCATAAGGGGGAGAAATCTATACATAAAGAATAATGTACTCTTTTTCCTTCACTAGAGTTTTTTCTTACTGGGTTTTTATCTAGTAAGGTTTTAACGAGACATATTATTTATGTAATGGACATCCAAGGGGGAGTGTTATGAATCCCGAAGATTCATTAAATTAATGGATGTTCAACATCCTAGAAAATTACGCAAGGTGATAAATATCACCTAATATTAGACATGTGTTAGTTATATAGATATATATATATATACATGAGTAGATATATATATAGTGGATGAGTGGAGCACTTGTTGAATAGTGGAGCACTTGTATAAAGATAGTGGAGCACTTGGAGTACTTATATATATATATATATATATATATATATATATCTGTGTGTGTGTGAAGAATTCCAAAATAGAAAAAAATTGGATACAACACATACGCTTCCTCTCTCCTCTCTCTCTCTCTCTCCCCCCCCCCCCCAATATATATTGTTTGTCTTTTCCATTTTCAATAAAATCTTTAATCAATTGAAAGAATTGAATGCCGAGAAAGTCATTCATATGTTACGTAAATTGAAAAACTAGAATTTTATAACATATATAACATAAATTCCATTTCCCTTAAATAGATTTGATTGATTTCCAATTTCTCATGTACTAATTCTCAATTGGTCAATTCTTTTGTTGCATCAACTTTAACCGGCCAAATTTCTTTTCTACCCTTGATCAATTGACCCATAAAAATTCCACTCCTTTCAAAAGTGCTGCAATTAAAAATCAAAGAAAGTCAAAATTCAATTTAAATAAAAGGTGGAATTTTTATCCAATAAATTAAACCGGTAAAATTAACTTTAAAAAGGGAAAATGTGCAAATTAGAGTATTTCACCCAAGATCAAGAGACAACTTCTACAAATCACGCTAGAAATAAGGTAAAATATGTGCAAATAACTCTATTGTCATAGAGTTATCACACCCCCAAACTTAAACTATTGCTCGTCCCGAGCAATGCTGCAATAATGCAAAGTAGAGAGAAATGTGTTAATCATCCAATAACAAGTTCAGTAGTACATAGCTAACTTGGGACTTGCGATTTCAGATTAAAAATTATTAAAATTCAAGTGGGTATCAAGTTCTAATTTT
The DNA here is from genome assembly GCA_027405835.1 of Asclepias syriaca. Lineage (NCBI taxonomy): Eukaryota > Viridiplantae > Streptophyta > Magnoliopsida > Gentianales > Apocynaceae > Asclepias > Asclepias syriaca. The sequence goes on from CM049930.1 coordinate 7,022,315, forward strand.
TCAAATATCAAAATACTAACCAAATCAAGATCAAACAATCAATTTACTCCAGTGTGTGTATAGTCTGTCCACTTTTTAATTCTTGCTCATGAATCAGTAAATGATAATCCCTAGATTCATTTTGCATAATTAAACTTCAATTTATCATACATCTCTCCACTAATGTAGTAATCTCAATAGCAAGGATCAAAGAGGTCTTACTCTGGTTGTATTGTTGGCTGGGGTTTAGGTATGATACATTTGGGTACATAATAGGCTCAAACTTAGCCACAACCTGCCTTGAACACATTGAGCACAAACATTTCTTTTTATGATCTACCACAATGTTCACCTCTTAATATTCAAGAGTTAGTAATCACCCAATAATCAAGTAAATAATGAGCTTTGGTCTATTTCTTTCCTTTTTTCTGTCACACTCTCAAGTACTGAGAGTTCTTTCTTTTTCTTTTGGTACACGAATTCTCAGATCTTTTACATTTTCCAACACACAACTGCCACATATTCAGAATGCAGCAGCAACATTAATGATGCCGCAACACTAATGCTGCAGTATTGCTACAATATTCTATACTTTTTATATCACTTTTCTTTCACTCTCCCAAACTTAGTGTTCTAGGCAGATTGAGATAGAGTCAATGGGTGTCAAAGAAAAGATATACACAATTAATTTGGGAACAGTGGCTAGTTAACTGATTTTAGATGAAAGAAAACAGTCTTAGGCTCAACTTGGCTAACTAGGGAAATATAATGCAGTAGGGTAAGCTAGAAAGGCTCAATCATTTTCAAAAAAAAAAAAAAAAACACGCCTCAATCATTTCATTGCTACTAATTCTACTAGGATTTCGCCTCAAGAGATATCACAAATGAATCTAAAAATTCTGTTTCTTCATGCCACAACTAATTCTTTTTATGAACAAAGAATATATCTAGGCTAAGACTATTGTGCAAAAAATTGTTTGGAGTAAAAAGAATTATCGCCCAATGTCAGCTAATATCTATATATCTAAAAAATAAGGTACTTGACATACAAGAATTTGAGTTTTAAGTTCAAGAAATCATTATCAATTGCAATCCTAAGGCCGTTACAACCAACTAATTACTAGATGAAAAATCACAGCACTTTCCATTGCAGTCATCTAATCATCACAAAAGTAAAGCATTCATTCATTTCAGAAGGCCATTTCAGAAATTCCAGCAGAGTATCATATCAAAAAGATAAAAGTGCATCATCCATTCAGCATTAGGTAAAAGTATCATCCAGCAAGGACACCCTCCCCCAAACTTAAGAGGGAGCAATGTCCTCATTGCAACATTCAAAAGTAGGTAACAACCAAACAGAAAAAGACTAAAAAGTTCAAGCCTGAACTGCATATCAATATAAAGAGAGTACAAATACTAGTAAAAGAGGAATATAGTGCATCAAAGAGAGAAGGGATGAAGAGATAAAACCACTCCCGAAGTGCAGGGAGTGTTTCTAGATGTCATCGTCGCGCCCCATCGTACGTGGTTCATCTGTCAGAATCTGATGTGGAAATGTAGGCCACGGGGCACTAGCTTATTGCCTCTGTCTTGGCAAGGATTGAAAAATTGCCGCATCACGGTCCCTAGCATACTGCCAATACAGTTGCTGGTGCGCATATAACCGTTGCACATCAACTGCTGGAGCATCAGAAGATGTCGGGGAATGTGGGAAAGGTGTCTGTGCTGATGGTGTCTGGGAGCTAGCCCTTGAAGGTTGTTTTGAGGGTGCGGGCAGAATCTGGCTAAAGTCGTGTGCGGATATCGTGCCCTTGACAATGCATGCAAGCAACAACACCCTTTCTACATTGAGGGTGGAAGTGTGTGTTGTAGGCATCAACGAATGGCGTACGAAGTAGAACCAAACTTTTGCTTCGTTGGTCAGAAATTCACGGCGGCAAGTCTTGTTCCCGTGCTGGGAACAAGTCCACTGAGTCCCAAGTACAGTAACCTCCTGCAACATTTGGTCACGAACGTCATCAGTGAGATTTGAGAATAAGGAATGGTAATCATCAGAATCATTGCTGAAATTCTGAAGGTCGAACAGTTGGTTGATAGCCCGTGGGTTTAAAGGGATCTGACGTTCCCTGACAAAGACAGAGTAAACTTTATTAGGCCAAAGATTTGCATAAAATTCACGAACAATAGATGAATCTGGCTCAATTCTCTGGTTGTTGAATTTTTCCCAGCCCAATGCTCGAATTATGTCTCTGCACTCCATAGGTAGAGGATAGGGATCCTCTCCAGTCGAGATGAACCCTAAATCTGAGAGATACTTCTTGTCATTGTAGATCTCTTGAAACCTTGTTTCCGCATCTAAAGAGGCAAACCGTGCCTTAGTGCATTTTTTGCAACTTTTTTGGTCCTAGGCATCTAAAACAATTGCAAAATTTAGACCTAAGTGTTACAGTAGTTTCAAGCATATTCATAAGAACTGGTCAGCAACAATTCATGCATTAGTTCAATCATATTTCCAACAATTAAGCACAGAACATCAAAGAGTCTACATAAGTCAGTATGCTCTCGACAATCAAACATAAAACATCATGCTGTCAATAGGCATTCATAGATAAAACAGAATGATTTTAATCAGTTAAATACAGGCTGCCATACTGTCAAGAGAGGACAGTATTCTTTTAACAAGTACTCAGCAGAGTTCATACTGTCATACATAGAGAAAACAATATGCATTTTACACACAAGATCTTAATTTGGCAGTAGGCTTATATAGAGAAAACAGTATGTTTTCAACATTTAAACACAGAGCAGGATGTTATCAACTATCAGTATGCTTCCAACGGTTAAATATGGAACATCATGTTTTCAATAGGACAATGTGTATTCAAAATTTTAAAGACAGTATACTTTCAACAGTTAGTATGTTTCCATCAGTGAACACATGCATCATACTTTCGATATGCATTTAATATTTTAACCACAGGGCAGTAGTATACGAAATTGCTAATACTCCCTTAAAGCCCTAAACTTGAAACATGCCATCATATGTCAACAAAATAAATTTGTTCCAGAAGCAAAGGTAAATACAGTGATGAACAAATAGGAGTCTTAATTCGCAAATGCAACATATATGTTCTTCAATATAGGCGAGAAGCAGTTTGCTTAAGTGTAATTTGGTGTTTGAAATCACCATCTCTATAGTGCTTCAGTCGATCTCCATTTACCTTAAATTGAACGCCATTCTGACCTTGGACTAGGACTGCCCCATATGGAAATACTTGCTTTATAGTGAATGGTCATGTCCATCTTGACCTTAATTTCCCTAGAAATAGCTTCAACCTTGAATTAAAGATTAATACTTGTTGCCCAATTTCAAAATTTTTCTTTTGGATGTGATTGTCATGCCATCTTTTGGTCTTTTCTTTGTATAATTTGGCATTTTCATAAGAAAATAGTCTCAGATCATCCAATTTTGAAAGCTGCAGCATTCGCTTGTTTCCAGCAGCATTCATATCCAGATTGAGATGTTGCAGCGCCCAGTATGCTTTGTGCTCTAACTCTACTGGTAAGTGGCAAACTTTCAAAAAAAAAAGAGTCTATAGGGGAGACATACCTATTGAAGTCTTGAAAGTTGTCTGGTAAGCCCATAGAGCATCATCTAACCGTCTTGACCAGTCTTTTCGGTTTGAGTTAACCACCTTCTCAAGGATACCTTTTATGATTCGATTGGACAGTTCAACTTGCCCATTTATTTGAGGATGGTATGGTAAGGTAACTCGGTGATGAACATTGTATTTACTAGCATAGCTCCTAGCCATTTGTTGGTAAAATGAGAACCTTCATCACTGATAATTGCTCTTGGTGTTCCAAAACGTGAAAAAATATTTTTTCTAAGGAAATTTATCACAACTTTGGAGTCATTAGTGGGGAATGCTGCAGCTTCCACCCACTTAGACACATAATCCACTGCCATTAGAATGTAAGAATTTTCGAAAGAATGGGGGAAAAGTCCCATGAAATCAATGCCCCATACATAAAAAAGTTCAACTTCTAGTATATTAGTAAGTGTCATTTCCTTCCTGCGGGGGAGGTTTTCGACCCTTTGGCAACGGTTACATTTTGTCACAAATTTATAACACTCTTTCAATAATGAGGGCCAAAAGAAACCAGATTGTAATACCTTTGATGCGGTTCGAGACCCTCCAAAATGTCCTCCACAAGGTAAATTGTGACAGTGAAAAATAATATCCTCAATTTCGTCATCATTTACACACCTTCGAATCATTTGATCTGCACATTGTTTGAACAAGAAGGGTTCCTCCCAAAAATAACTTTTTACATCATGGAGGAACTTCTTCCTTGCTTGGTATGAGAAGTCCTGTGGTAATACACCACTGGCCAAATAGTTTGCAAAATCAGCATACAATGACACTTTTGCATCTTGAATTTTTAGCAGTTGTTCATATGAAAAATGCTCATTTATGGAAATTTGAAATTCCTCTTGCTGCTCTAGTCGGGATAAATGGTCGGTTACTTGATTTTTTACTCCTTTTTTGTTCTTGATTTCCACATCAAATTCATGTAGGAGTAGAATCCATCTAATAAGCCGTGGTTTTGAGTCCTTTGAAATTAGGTACTTGATGGCGGAATGATCGGTGTAGACTATCACTTTCGTCCCCACCAAGTAGGACCTGAACTTATCAAAGGCAAACACAACAACAAGCAACTCCTTTTCAGTAACAGTATAGTTGATTTGTGCCTCATTGAGTGTCTTGCTGGCATAATAGATGGAATGAAAAATTTTGTTACGCCGCAGCCCCAAAACTGCACCTACTTCATAGTCACTAGCATCACACATCAGTTCAAATGGTAGACTCCAGTCTGGTGCTATGATAATTGGGGTTGAAATTAGTTTCTGCTTAAGATCCTCAAAAGCTGTGGCACATGCTGCATCAAAAGAAAATACATTATCTTTTTCTAATAACGTATATAACGGCTTAGATACCTTTGAAAAGTCTTTGATGAATCTCCGGTAGAAGCCCGCATGTCCCAAAAAGCTTCGAATGTGTTTTACAGTTGTTGGAGTTGGTAGTTTTTCGATTACTTCTATCTTTGCTAGGTCTACTTCAAGACCTTTTTTTCGAGATTCGGTGACCCAACACAATTCCTTCTCGAACCATAAAGTGACACTTTTCCCAATTGATGACTAAATTAGTGTCCTCACAACATTTAAGCACATTGGCCAAATTTTCTAAACAATCATCAAAAGAATCCCCGAATATGGAGAAGTCATCCATGAAAACTTTTAAGTACTGCTCCACCATATCTGTGAAAATGACCATCATACAACGTTGGAACGTTGCTGGAGCATTGCAGAGTCCGAATGGTATCCTTCTGAATGCAAAAGTACCATAGGGACAAGTGAAAGTTGTTTTGTCATGGTCCCCTGGTGACAGAGAAATCTGGTTGTAACCAGAATAGCCATCCAGAAAATAGTAATACTCATGTCCAGCCAACCAGTCCAACATTTGGTCAATGAAAGGCAGTGGGTAGTGGTCTTTCCTCATGGCTTTGTTAAATTTCCTATAATCAATACATATTCGCCATCACGTGACAGTTCTGGTAGGAATTAGCTCGTTGCAATTGTTTTAGTTGCCTAGGACTAAACAATTTGCAAAAAAAAAATACACTAAGGCACAGTTTGCCTCTTTAGATGCGGAAACAAGGTTTCAAGAAATCTACAGTGACAAGAAGTATCTCTCATATTTAGGGTTCATCTCGATTGGAGAGGATCCCTATCCTCTACCTACGGAGTACAGAGACATGATTCGAGCATTGGACTAGGAAAAATTTAGCAACCAGAGAATTTAGCCAGATTCATCTATTGTTTGTGAATTTTATGCAAATCTTTGGCCTAATAACGTTTACTCTGTCTTTGTCAGGGAACGTCAGATCCCTTTAAACCCACGGGCTATCAACCAACTGTTCGACCTTCAGAATTTCAGCAATGATTCTGATGATTACCATTCCTTGTTCTCAAATCTCACTGATGACGTTCGTGAACAAATGTTGTAGGAGGTTACTGTACCTGGGACTCAGTGGACTTGTTTCCAGCACGGGAACAAGACTTGCCGCTGTGAATTTCTGACCAACGAAGCAAAAGTTTGGTTCTACTTCGTACGCCATTCGTTGATGCCTACAGCACACACTTCCACCCTCAATGTGGAAAGGGTGCTGTTGCTTGCATGCATTGTCAAGGGACGGTCCATTAATGGCCTCCGGAGTTGTGGTGGCCATAGAAGATGGAGAATTCTACTCCCATGGCACGATATTCGCACACGACTTTAGTCGGATTCTGCTCGCACCCTCAACACAACCTTCAAGGGCTAACTCCCAGACACCATCAGCACAGACACCTTTTTCACATTCTTTGACATCTTCTGATGCTCCAGCAGTTGATGTGCAACGGTTATACGCGCACCAACAACTGTATTGGCAGTATGCCAGGGAATGTGATGCGGTAATTTTCCGATCCTTGCCAAGACAGACGCAACAGGCTGGTGCCACATGACCTATATTTCCACATCAGATTCTGCCAGATGAACCACGCATGATGGGGAGCGACGATGACATCTAGAAACACTCCCTGCACTCCGCAGCAAAGCACCATTCCAGAAAAGCCCGATGCTGTAGCATCGACGATGCCGCAACAAAGTAATATTCCAGAAAGCAAACCAGTACAGCAACGAATGCCCTTTCTGCAAAGGTTTGCTAAAAAGAAAGAAGATGAGCAGTTCAAGAAGTTCTTGAACATTTTGAAATAACTGCACATCAACATTCCATTGGTGGAAACAATAGAATAAATGCCCAACTACGTCAAATTCATGAAGGATATTCTTACAAAGAAGAGAAAATTGGGAGAATATGAAATTGTTTCACTAACCAAAGATTGCAGTTTCTTTTTGCAGGACAAGCTGCCCCCTAAAATGAAGGATCCATGGAGCTTTAACATTCCTTGTTCTATTGGAGACTCATATTGTGAGATGACCTTATGTGATCTTGGTGCTAGCATCAACCTTATGCCTATGCCAATCTTTAACCAGTTAGACATATGTAAGGTAAGACTTACAATGGTAACGCTACAACTAGCAGATAGGTCTATAGCCCACCCAGATGGAAAAATCGAGGATGTCCTGGTAAGAGTTGATAAATTTATTTTTCCAACTGACTTTATTGTTCTCGACTATGAAGCAGACATGGATGTTCCCATTATCTTAGGGAGACATTTCCTTACTACGGAAAGGACTCTCATTGATGTCCAGAAAAGGGAACTCACCATGAGATTTCAAGACGATAAAGTCACATTCAACGTGTTCAAAGCCATGAAATTTTATGACAAAGGTGTGGAGTGTTTTCAAATCACCACTAATGCTTCTTGGGCAGAAAAATATGAAAAGCAAGAGGAGTATGCAGAGGATGCATTGACAAGAATATTAACGGAGGAAATTTTACATGATGATGGCAATATGGAGGTAGAAGAACATTCAGCTTGGTTAGAAGTAAACCCCCAAGGTTTCATATTTAGAGCTCAATATGAATCCTTGGATTTGTCTTCTCGAGAATTCAAGATAACAAAACCTTCAGTGGACGAACCACCACAGTTGGAACTGAAGTCATTGCCGCAGCATTTGAAGTATGGATTTATGGGAGCAGACTCAACGCTGCCAGTAATCATTTAGCATTACTGGATGTTGAACAGGAGAAAAAATTGCTTGGAGTTCTACGGCAGCATAAGAGAGCTAAGGGTTGGACCATAGCTGACATAAAAGGTATAAGTCCAACCTTATGCATGCACAAAATCATTTTGGAAGAAGGTTCCAAAACTTCAATAGAAGGGCAGAGACGATTAAATCTAATTATGAAGGAAGTGGTAAAGGAACAAATCATCAAGTGGTTAGATTTTGACATAATCTACCCTATCTTTGACAGTTCTTGGTTAAGTCATGTACAGTGTGTGCCCTTGAAAGGAGGAATTACAATGGTAAAGAACGAAGACGAGCTAATTCCTACCAGAATCGTCACGAGATGGGGAATATGCATTGATTATAGGAAACTTAACAAAGTCATGAGGAAAGACCACTTCCCACTGCCTTTCATTGACCAAATATTGGACTGGTTGGCTGGACATGAGTATTACTATTTTCTGAATGGCTATTCTGGCTACAACCAGATTGCTGTGTCACTAGGGGACCAGGACAAAACAACTTTCACTTGTCCCTATGGTACTTTTGCATTCAGAAGGATGCCATTCGGACTATGCAATGCTCCAGCAATGTTCCAACGTTGTATGATGGCCATTTTCACAGATATGGTGGAGCAGTACTTAGAAGTTTTCATGGATGACTTCTCCATATTCGGGGATTCTTTTGATGATTGTTTAGAAAATTTGGCCAATGTGCTTAAACGTTGTGAGGACACCAATTTAGTCCACAATTGGGAAAAGTGTCACTTTATGGTTTGAGAAAGAATTGTGTTGGGTCATCAGATCTCAAAAAGGGCCTTGAAGTAGACCGAGCAAAGATAGAAGTAATCAAAAAATTACCAACTCCAACAACTGTAAAACACATTCAAAGCTTTTTGGGACATGCGGGCTTCTATCGGAGATTCATCAAAGACTTTTCAATGGTATCTAAGCCCTTATGTAAGTTATTAGAAAAAGATAATGTGTTTTCTTTTGATGCAGCCTGTGCCACAACTTTTGAGGATCTTAAGCAGAAACTGATTTCAGCCCCAATTATCATAGCACCAGACTGGAGTATACCATTTGAACTGATGTGTGATGCTAGTGACTATGCAGTAGGTACAGTTTTGGGGCAGCGGCGTAACAAAATTTTTCATTCCATCTATTATGCCAGCAAGACACTCACTGAGGCACAAATCAACTATACTGTTACTGAAAAACAGTTGTTTGATGTTGTATTTGCCTTTGATAAGTTCAGGTCCTACTTGGTAGGGACGAAAGTGATAGTCTACACCGATCATTCCGCCATCAAGTACCTAATTTCAAAGGACTCAAAACCACGGCTTATTAGATGGATTCTACTTCTACAGGAATTTGATGTGGAAATCAAGAACAAGAAAGGAGTAGAAAATCAAGTAGCCGACCATTTATCCCGAATAGAGCAACAAGAGGAATTTCAAATTCAGATAAATGAGCATTTTTCAGATGAACAGCTGCTGAAAATTTAAGATGCAAAAGTGCCATGCTATGCTGATTTTGCAAACTATTTGGCCAATATTGTATTACCACCGGACTTCTCATACCAAGCAAGGAAGAAGTTCCTCCATGATGTAAAAAGTTATTTTTGAGAGGAACACTTCTTGTTCAAACAATGTGCAGATCAAATGATTCGAAGGTGTGTAAATGATGACGAAATTGAGGATGTTATTTTTTACTGTCACAATTTACCTTGTGGAGGATATTTTGGAGGGTCAGAACTGCAGCAAAGGTATTACAATCTAGTTTCTTTTGACCCTCATTATTTAAAGACTGTTATAAATTTGTGATAAAATGTGACCGTTACCAAAGGGTCGGAAACCTCTCCCGCAGGAAGAAAATGCCAGTTACTAATATACTAGAAGTTAAACTTTTTGATGTATGGGGCATTAATTTCATGGGACCTTTCCCGCTTTCTTTCGGAAATTCTTACATTATAATGGTAGTGGATTATGTGTCTAAGTGGGTGGAAGCTGCAACATTCCCCACTAATGACTCCAAAGTTGTGATAAATTTCCTTAGAAAAAAGATTTTTTCACGTTTTGGAACAACAAGAGCATTTATCAGTGATGAAGGTTCTCATTTTTACCAACAAATGGCTAGGAGCTATGCTAGCCAAATACAATGTTCATCACCGAGTTGCCTTACCATACCATCCTCAAACAAATGGGCAATTTGAACTGTCCAATCGAATCATAAAAGGTATCCTTGAGAAGGTGGTTAACCCAAACCAAAAAGGCAGTGAGAAGTGGTATTTCCTCGAGGCTTTGTTAAGTTTCCTATAATCAATGCATATTTGCCATCCCGTGACGGTGCTGGTCGGAATTAGCTCGTTGTCTTCGTTCTTTACCATTGTAATTCCTCCTTTCTTAGGCACACTGTACATGACTTACCCAAGAACTGTCAGAGATAGGATAGATAATGTCAAAATCTAACCACTTGATGATTTGTTCCTTTACCACTTCCTTCATAATTGGATTTAATCGTCTCTGGCCTTCTATTGAAGTTTTGGAACCTTCTTCCAAAATGATTTTGTGCATGCATAAGGTTGGACTTATACCTTTTATGTCAGCTATGGTCCAGCCCATAGCTCTCTTATGCTGTCGTAGAACTCCAAGCAATTTTTCCTCCTGTTTAGCATCCAGTAATGCTGAAATGATTGCTAGCAGCGTTGAGTCTGCTCCCAGAAATCCATACTTCAAATGATGCGACAATGACTTCAGTTCCATCTGTGGTGGTTCGTCTACTGAAGGTTTTGTTATCTTGAATTCTCGAGAAGATAAATTCAAGGATTCATATTGAGCTCTAAATCTGAAACCTTGGGGGTTTGCTTCTAACCAAGCTGAATGTTCTTCTGCCTCCATATTGCCATCATCATGTAGAATTTCCTCCATTAGTATTCTTGTCAATGCATCCTCTGCATACTGCTCTTGCTTTTCATCTTTTTCTGCCCAAGAAGCATTGGTGGTGATTTGAAAACACTCCTCACCTTCGTCATGAAATTTCATGGCTTTGAACACGTTGAATATGACTTTATCGTCTTGAAATCTATAGACCAAGATCACATAAGGTCATCCCACAATATGAGTCTCCAAAAGAACAAGGAATGTTAAAGCTCCCTGGATCTTTCATTTTAGGGGGCAGCTTGTCTTGCAAAAAGAAATTGCATTCTTTGGTTAGTAAAACAATTTCATATTCTCCCAACTTTCTCTTATTGCATTTGTTCTATTGCTTCCACCAATGGATTGTTGATGTGCAGTTGTTTCAAAATGTCCAAGAACTTCTTGAACTGCTCATCTTGTTTCTTTTTAGCTAACCTTTGTGGAAAAGGCATTTGTTGCTGTACTGGTTTACTTTCTGGAATATTGCTTTGTTGCGTCATCATCGATGCTGCAGCATCGGGCTTTTTTGGAATGGTGCTTTGCTGCGGAGTGCAGGGAGTGTTTCTAGATGTCATCGTCGCTCCCCATCGTGTGTGGTTCATCTGCCAAAATCTGATGTGGATATATAGGCCACGGGGCACCAACATGTTGCCTCTGTCTTGGCAAGGATCGGAAAATTGCTGCATCACGGTCCCTAGCATACCGCCAATACAGTTGTTGGTGCACGTATAACCGTTGCACATCAACTGCTGGAGCATCAGAAGATGTTGGGGAATGTGGTAAAGGTGTCTGTGCTGATGGTGTCTGGGAGCTAGCCCTTGAAGGTTGTGTTGAGGGTGCGGGCAGAATTCGGCTCAAGTCTTGTGCGTATATCGTGCCCTGGGAGTAGAATTCCCCATCTTCTATGGCCACTCCAACTTCGGAGGCCATTAATGGACCGTCCCTTGACAATGCATGCAAGCAACAACACCCTTTCCACATTGAGGGTGGAAGTGAGTGTTGTAGGTATCAACGAATGGCATACGAAGTAGAACCAAACTTTTGCTTCGTTGGTCAAAAATTCACGGCAGCAAGTCTTGTTCCCGTGCTGGGAACAAGTGCACTGAGTCCCAGGTACAGTAACCTCCTGCAACATTTGGTCACGAATGTCATCAGTGAGATTTGAGAACAAGGAATGGTAATCATCAGAATCATTACTGAAATTCTAAAGGTTGAACAGTTGGTTGATAGCCCGTGGGTTTAATGGGATTTGACGTTCCATGACAAAGACAGAGTAAACGTTATTATGCCAAAAATTTGCATAAAATTCATGAACAATAGATGAATCCGGCTCAATTCTCCGGTTGTTGAATTTTTCCAGCCCAATGCTTGAATCATGTCTCTACATTCCGTAGGTAGAGGATAGGGATCATCTCCAGTAGAGATGAACCCTAAATCTTAGAGATACTTCTTGTCATTGTAGATCTCTTAAAGCCTTATTTCCGCATCTAAAGAGGTAAACCGTGCCTTAGTGCATTTCTTTGCAACTTGTTTGGTCCTAGGCATCTAAAACAGTTGCAATGAGCTAATTCCTACCAGAACCGTCACGGGATGGTGAAAATATATTGATTATAGGAAACTTAACAAAGCTACGAGGAATGACCACTTTCCACTGCCTTTCATTGACCAAATGTTGGACAGGTTGGCTGGACATGAGTATTATTGTTTTCTGGATGGCTATTCTGGTACAACTAGATTGCTGTGTCACTAGGGGATCAGAACAAAACAACTTTCACTTGTCCCTATGGTACTTTTGCATTCAGAAGGATGTCATTCAGACTCTGCAATGCTCCAGCAACGTTTCAACATTGTATAATGGCCATTTTCACAGATATGGTGGAGTAGTACTTAGAAGTTTTCATGTATGACTTCTCCATATTCGGGGATTCTTTTGATGATTGTTTATAAAATTTAACCAATGTGCTTAAACGTTGTGAGCACACGAATTTAGTCCTCAACTGGGAAAAGTGTCACTTTATGGTTCGAGAAGGAATTGTGTTGGGTCACCGGATCTCGAAAAAAGGTCTTGAAGTAGACCGAGCAAAGATTGAAGTAATCGAAAAACTACCAACTCCAATAATTGTAAAACACATTCGAAGCTTTTTGGGACATGCGGGCTTCTACCGGAGATTCATCAAAGACTTTTCAAAGGTATCTAAGCCCTTATGTAAGTTATTAGAAAAAGATAATGTGTTTTCTTTTGATGCAGCCTATGCCATAGCTTTTGAGGATCTTAAGCAGAAACTTATTTCGGCCCCAATTATCATAGCACCAAACTGGAGTCTACCATTTGAACTGATGTGTGATGCTAGTGAGTATGCCAGCAAGACACTCACTGAGGCACAAATCAACTATACTGTTACTAAAAAGGAGTTGCTTGCTGTTGTGTTTGCCTTTGATAAGTTCAGGTCCTACTTGGTGGGGACGAAAGTGATAGTCTACACCGATCATTCCGCCATCAAGTACCTAATTTCAAAGAAGGACTCAAAACCACGACTTATTAGATGGATTCTACTCCTACAAGAATTCGATGTGGAAATCAAGAACAAGAAAGGAGTAGAAAATCAAGTAGCGGACCATTTATCCCGACTAGAGTAGCAAGAGGAATTTCAAATTCCCATAAATGAGCATTTTCCAGATGAACAGTTGCTGAAAATTCAAGATGCAAAAGTGTCATGGTATGCTGATTTTGCAAAATATTTGGCCAGTTGTGTATTACCACCGAACTTCTCATACCAAGCAAGGAAGAAGTTCCTCCATGATGTAAAAAGTTATTTTTGTGATGAACCCTTCTTGTTTAAACAATGTGCAGATCAAATGATTCGAAGGTGTGTAAATGATGACGAAATTGAGGATATTATTTTTCACTGTCACAATTCACCTTGTGAAGGACATTTTGGAGGGTCTCGAACTGCAGGAAAGGTATTACAATCTGGTTTCTTTTGACCCTCATTATTTAAAGACTGTTATAAATTTGTCACAAAATGTGACCGTTGCCAAAGGGTCGGAAACCTCTCCCGCAGGAAGGAAATGCCACTTACTAATATACTAGAAGTTGAACTTTTTTATATATGAGGCATTGATTTCATGGGACCTTTCCCCCATTCTTTCGAAAATTCTTACATTCTAATGGCAGTGGATTATGTGTCTAAGTGGGTGGAAGCTACATCATTCCCCACTAATGACTCCAAAGTTGTGATAAATTTCCTTAGAAAACAATTTTTTTCACGTTTTGGAACACCAAGATCAATTATCAGTGATGAAGGTTCTCATTTTATCAACAAATGGCTAGGAGCTATGCTATCCAAATACAATGTTCATCACCGAGTTACCTTACCATACCATCCTCAAAATAATGGGCAATTTGAACTATCCAATCGAATCATAAAAGGTATCCTTGAGAAGGTGGTTAACCCAAACCGAAAAGGCATTGGGAAGTGGTCTTTCCACGTGGCTTTGTTAAGTTTCCTATAATCAATGCATATTCGCCAGGACTTACCCAAAAACTATCAGAGATAGGGTAGATTATGTCAAAATCTAACCACTTGATGATTTGTTCCTTTACCACTTCCTTCATAATTGGATTTAATCGTCTCTACCCTTCTATTGAAGTTTTGGAACCTTCTTCCAAAATGATTTTGTGCATGCATAAGGTTGGACTTATACCTTTTATGTCATCTATGGTCCAGCTCATAGCTCTCTTATGCTGCCGTAGAACTCCAAGTAATTTTTCCTCCTGTTCAGCATTCAGTAATGCTGAAATGATTACTGGCAGCGTTGAGTCTGCTCCCAGAAATCCATACTTCAAATGCTGCGGCAATGATTTCATTTCCAGCTGTGGTGGTTCTTCCACTGAAGGTTTTGTTATCTTGAATTCTCGAGAAGAAAAATCCAAGGATTCATATTGAGCTCTAAATCTGAAACCTTGGGGGTTTGTTTCTAACCAAGCTGAATGTTCTTCTGCCTCCATATTGCCATCATCATGTAGAATTTCCTCCGTTAGTCTTCTTGTCAATGCATCCTCTGCATACTCCTCTTGCATTTTAGCTTTTTTTGCCCAAGAAGCATTAGTGGTGATTTGAAAACACGCCTCACCTTCGTCACGAAATTTCATGGCTTTGAACACGTTGAATGTGACTTTATCATCTTGAAATCTCATGGTGAGTTCCCCTTTCTGGACATCAACTAGAGTCCTTCCCGTAGCAAGGAAAGGTCTCCCTAAGATAATGGGAACATCCATGTCTGCTTCATAGTCGAGAACAATAAAGTCAGCTGAAAAAATAAATTTATCAACTCTTACCAGGACATTCTCGATTTTTCCATCTGGGTGGGCTATAGATCTATCTGTTAGTTGTAGCATTACCATTGTAGGTCTTACCTTACCTATGCACAACTGTTTAAATACTGACCTAGGCATAAGATTGATGCTAGCACCAAGATAACATAAGGACATCCCACAATATGAGTCTCCAATAAAACAAGGAATGTTAAAGCTCCCTGGATCTTTCATTTTAGGGGGCAGCTTGTCCTGCAAAAAGAAACTGCATTCTTTGGTTAGTGAAATAATTTCATATTCTCCCAACTTTCTCTTCTTTGTAATGATATCCTTCATAAATTTAACGTAGTTGGGCATTTGTTCTATTGCTTCCACCAATGGAATGTTGATGTGCAGTTGTTTCAAAATGTCCAAAAACTTCTTAAACTGCTCATCTTGTTTCTTTTTAGCAAACCTTTGTGGAAAGGACATTCGTTGCTGTACTGGTTTGCTTTATGGAATATTGCTTTGTTGCATCATCGTCGATGCTGCATCATCGTCGATGCTGCAGCATCGGGCTTTTCTGGAATGGTGCTTTGCTGCGGAGTGCATGGAGTGTTTCTAGATGTCATCGTCGCTCCCCATCGTGCGTGGTTCATTTTCCAGAATCTGATGTGGAAATGTAGGCCACGGGGATCCAGCATGTTGCCTCGGTCTTGGCAACAATTGAAAAATTGCCGCATCACGGTCCCTAGCATACTACCAATACAGTTGCTGGTGTGCGTATAACCATTGCACATCTACTGGTGGAGCATTAGAAGATGTCGGGGAATGTGGGAAAGTTGGCTGGGCTGATGGTGTTTGGGAGCTAGCCCTTGAAGATTGTGTTGAGGGTGCGGGCAGAATCCGGCTAAAGTCGTGTGCGGATATCGTGCACTGGGAGTAGAATTCTCCATCTTCTATGGCCACCACAACTCCGGAGGCCATTAATGGACCGTCCCTTGACAATGCATGCAAGCAACAACACCCTTTCCACATTGAGGGTGGAAGTGTGTGCTGTAGGTATCAACGAATGGCGTACGAAGTAGAACCAAACTTTTGCTTCGTTGGTCAGAAATTCACGGCGGCAAGTCTTTTTCCCATGCTGGGAACAAGTTCACTGAGTCCCAAGTACAGTAACCTCTTGCAACATTTGGTCACGAACGTCATCAGTGAGATTTGAGAACAAGGAATGGTAATCATCAGAATCATTACTGAAATTCTGAAGGTCAAACATTTGGTTGATAGCACGTGGGATTAAAGGGATCTGACGTTCCCTGAAAAAGACAGAGTAAATGTTATTAGGCCAAAGATTTGCATAAAATTCATGAACAATAGATGAATCTGGCTCAATTCTCTGGTTGTTGAATTTTTCCCAGCCCAATGATCGAATCATGTCTCTGCACTCTGTAGGTAGAGGATAGGGATCCTCTCCAGTCGAGATGAACCATAAATCTGAGAGATACTTATTGTCATTGTAGATCTCTTGAAACCTTATTTCTGCATCTAAAGAGGTAAATCGTGCCTTAGTGCATTTCTTAGCAACTTGTTCGGTCCTAGGCATCTAAAATAGTTGCAACGAGCTAATTCCTACCAGAACCGTCACGGGATGGCGAATATTTATTGATTATAGGAAACTTAACAAAGCCACGAGGAAAGACCACTTCCCACTGCCTTTCATTGACCAAATGTTGGACATGTTGGCTGGACATGAGTATTACTGTTTTCTGGATGGCTATTCTAGTTACAACCAAATTGCTGTGTCATCAAGGGACCAGGACAAAACAACTTTCACTTGTCCATATGGTACTTTTGCATTCAGAAGGATGCCATTCGGACTCTGCAATGCTCCAGCAACGTTTCAACATTGTATGATGGCCATTTTCACAGATATGGTGGAGCAGTACTTAGAAGTTTTCATGGATGACTTCTCTATATTCGGGGATTCTTTTGATGATTGTTTAGAAAATTTGGCCAATGTGCTTAACCGTTGTGAGGACACCAATTTAGTCTTCAACTAGGAAAAGTGTCACTTTATGGTTCGAGAAGGAATTGTGTTGGGTCACCGGATCTCAAAAAAAGGTCTTGAAGTAGACCGAGCAAAGATTGAAGTAATCGAAAAACTACCAACTCCAACAACTGTAAAACACATTTGAAGCTTTTTGGGACATGCGGGCTTCTACCGGAGATTCATCAAAGACTTTTCAAAGGTATCTAAGCCCTTATGTAAGTTATTAGAAAAAGATAATGTGTTTTCTTTTGATGCAGCCTGTGCCACAGCTTTTGAGGATCTTAAGCAGAAACTGATTTCAGCCCCAATTATCATAGCACCAGACTGGAGTCTACCATTTGAACTGATGTGTGATGCTAGTTACTATACAGTAGGTGCAGTTTTGGGGTAGCGGCGTAATAAAATTTTTAATTCCATCTATTATGCTAGCAAGACACTCTCTGAGGCACAAATTAACTATACTGTTACTGAAAAGGAGTTGCTTGATGTTGTGTTTTGCCTTTGATAAGTTCAGGTCCTACTTGGTGGGGATGAAAGTGATAGTCTACACCGATCATTCCGCCATCAAGTACCTAATTTCAAAGGACTCAAAACCACGGCTTATTAGATGGATTCTACTCCTACATGAATTTGATGTGGAGATCAAGAACAAGAAAGGAGTAGAAAATCAAGTAGCCGACCATTTATCCCGACTAGAGCAACAAGAGGAATTTCAAATTCCCATAAATGAGCATTTTCCAGATGAACAGCTGTTGAAAATTAAAGATGCAAAAGTGCCATGGTATGCTGATTTTGCAAACTATTTGGCTAGTGGTGTATTACCACCAGACTTCTCATACCAAGCAAGGAAGAAGTTAGTTCCTCGATGATGTAAAAAGTTATTTTTGGGAGGAACCCTTCTTGTTCAAACAATGTGCAGATCAAATGATTTGAAGGTGTGTAAATGATGACGAAATTGAGGATATTATTTTTCACTGTCACAATTCACCTTGTGGAGGACATTTTGGAGGGTCTCGAACCGCAACAAAGGTATTACAATCTGGTTTCTTTTGGCCCTCATTATTTAAAGACTGTTATAAATTTGTGACAAAATGTAACCGTTGCCAAAGGGTCGATAACCTCCCCCGCAGGAAGGAAATGACACTTACTAATATACTAGAAGTTGAACTTTTTTATGTATGGGGCATTGATTTCATGGGACTTTTCCCCCCTTCTTTCGAAAATTCTTACATTCTAATAGCAGTGGATTATGTGTCTAAGTGGGTGGAAGCTGCAGCATTCCCCACTAATGACTCCAAAGTTGTGATAAATTTCCTTAGAAAAAATATTTTTTCACGTTTTGGAACACCAAGAGCAATTATCAGTGATGAAGGTTCTTATTTTACCAACAAATGGCTAGGAGCTATGCTAGCCAAATACAATGTTCATCACCGAGTTACCTTACCATACCATCCTCAAACAAATGGGCAAGTTGAACTGTCCAATCGAATCATAAATGGTATCCTTGAGAAGGTGGTTAACCCAAACCGAAAAGACTGGTCAAGACGGTTAGATGATACTCTATGGGCTTACCGGACAGCTTTCAAGACTTCAATAGGTATATCTCCCTACAAACTCGTTTTTAGGAAAGCTTGCTACTTACCAGTAGAGTTAGAGCACAAAGCATATTGGGCGTTGCAGCATCTCAATCTGGATATGAATGCTGTTGGAAACAAGCGAATGCTGCAGCTTTCAAAATTGGATGAGCTGAGACTATTTTCTTATGAAAATGCCAAATTATACAAAGAAAAGACCAAAAGATGACATGACAATCACATCCAAGTATTAATCTTTAATTCAAGGCTTAAGCTATTTCCGGGGAAATTAAGGTCAAGATGGACATGACCATTCACTATAAAGCAAGTATTTCCATATGGGGCAGTCCTAGTCCAAGGTCAGAATGGCGTTCAATTTAAGGTAAATGGACATCGACTGAAGCACTATAGAGATGGTGATTTCAAACACCAAATTACACTTCTATCGTTAATTGAAGCTGAGTGCATCCCGGACTCAACAGATGAGACAAATCCCAAGTGAACACTTTGAAGTTTATTTATTTATTTATTTTTTTTCTTCTGTTTTCTGTTCTTTATTTCAGCCATTTTTATTTTTATTTTCTTTTCCCGTGATATGTCTCACAACTGACTCCCTTCTTTTCTGTCATATATTTTCTTTCATCTATTTTCTTTTCTCTCATATTCTTGCCCCTTGACTTTTTGAATCCCACACTTACCTGTCGGTGGAGTAATGGATGGTAATTCCAACAGCCAGAAGTTGGAAGGTGGAGTACCATCAGTCAGACGGTCAAGCCGCCTGCTGCATCTGTATCTATACACATTGGGCAGACGAAACAAAGTACAATACACTCTCTGCTGTTATTAATTTGAACAAGAGAATGGTAGGTGGGTTTTGCTTTTCAATAAATCCATTTGCAATTGAGCAGTTTGATAATCACTTCAAGCAATTGCCCCTTAAATACTCTCGGTAGTTGCTTAATTTCCCTCCCATCTGAATCGTTTAGAAGACAAGTTTCTCTACACTCTGTTACGCCTAATTGCCAAACCCTAAAAATGTATGTTTTCTTTTCTGACCAGTCGGGATCAATACAATTGAGCATGAGTTTTATCTATTGGGGACTTAAGCAAACTGCTTCTCGCCTATATTGAAGAACATATATGTTGCATTTGCGAATTAAGACTCTTATTTGTTCATTACTGTATTTACCTTTGCTTCTGGAACAAATTTATTTTGTTGACATATGATGGCATGTTTCAAGTTTAGGGCTTTAAGGGAGTATTAGAAATCTGGTATACTACTGCCCTGTGGTTAAAATATTGAATGCATATCGAAAGTATGATGCATGTGTTCACTGATGGAAACATACTGACTGCTGAAAGTATACTGTCTTTAAAATTTTAAATACACAATGTCCTATTGAAAACATGATGTTCCATATTTAACCGTTGGAAGCATACTGATAGTTGAAAACATCCTGCTCTGTGTTTAAATGTTGAAAATATATTGTTTTCTCTATATATGCCTACTGCCAGTTTAAGATCTTGTGTGTAAAATGCATACTATTTTCTCTATGTATGACAGTATGAACTCTGCTGAGTACCTGTTAAAAGAATACTGTCCTCTCTTGACAGTATGGCAGCCTGTATTTAACTGATTAAAATCATTCTTTTTATCTATGAATGCCTATTGACAGCATGATGTTTTATGTTTGACTGTCGAGAGCATACTGACTTATGTAGACTCTTTGATGTTCTGTGCTTAATTGTTGGAAATATGATTGAACTAATGCATGAATTGTTGCTGACCAGTTCTTATGAATATGCTTGAAACTACTGTAACACTTAGGTCTAAATTTTGCAACTGTTTTAGATGCCTAGGACCAAACAAGTTGCAAAATAATGCACTAAGGCACGGTTTGCCTCTTTAGATGCGGAAACAAGGTTTCAAGAGATCTACAATGACAAGAAGTATCTCTCAGATTTAGGGTTCATCTCGACTGGAGAGGATCCCTATCCTCTACCTACGGAGTGCAGAGACATAATTCGAGCATTGGGCTAGGAAAAATTCAACAACCAGAGAATTGAGCCAGATTCATCTATTGTTCGTGAATTTTATGCAAATCTTTGGCCTAATAAAGTTTACTCTGTCTTTGTTAGGGAACGTCAGATCCCTTTAAACCCACGGGCTATCAACCAACTGCTCGACCTTCATAATTTCACCAATGATTCTGATGATTACCATTCCTTGTTCTCAAATCTCACTGATGACGTTAGTGACCAAATGTTGCAGGAGGTTACTGTACTTGGGACTCAGTGGACTTGTTCCCATCACGGGAATAAGACTTGCCGCCGTGAATTTCTGACCAATGAAGCCAAAGTTTGGTTCTACTTCGTACACCATTCGTTGATGCCTACATCACACACTTCCACCCTCAATGTGGAAAGGGTGCTGTTGCTTGCATGCATTGTCAAGGGACGGTCCATTAATAGCCTCCGGAGTTGTGGTGGCCATAGAAGATTGGGAATTCTACTCCCAGGGCACGATATCTGCACACGACTTGAGCCGAATTCTGCCCGCACCCTCAACACAACCTTCAAGGGCTAGCTCCCATATACTATCAGCACAGACACCTTTCCCACATTCCCCGACATCTTCTGATGCTCCAGCAGTTGATGTGCAACAGTTATATGCGCACCAGCAACTGTATTGGCAGTATGCTAGGGACCGTGATTCGGCAATTTTCTGATCCTTGCCAAGACAGAGGCAACAGGCTGGTGCCCCGTGGCCTACATTTCCACATCAAATTCTGCCAGATGAACCACGCACGATGGGGAGCAACGATGACATCTAGAAACACTCCATGCACTTCGGGAGTGGTTTTATCTCTTCATCCCTTCTCTCTTTGATGCACTATATTCCTCTTTTACTAGTATTTGTACTCTCTTTATATTGACCTGCAGTTCTGGCTTGAACTTTTTAGTCTTTTTTTGTTTGGTTTTTACCTACTTTTGAATGCTGCAATGAGGACATTGCTCCCTCTTAAGTTTGGGGGAGGGTGTCCTTCTTGTTGGATGATACTTTTACCTAATGCTGAATGGATGATGCACTTTTATCTTTTTGATATGATACTCTGCTGGAATTTTTGAAATGGCCTTCTGAAATGAATGAATGCTTTACTTTTGTGATGATTAGATGACTGCAATGGAAAGTGCTGTGATTTTTCATCTAGTAATTAGTTGGTTGTAACGGCCTTGGGATTGCAATTGATGATGATTTCTTGAACTTAAAACTCAAATTCTTGTATGTCAAGTACCTTTATTTTTAGATATATAGATATTAGCTGACATTGAGTGATAATTCTTTTTACTCCAAACAATTTTTTGCACAATAGTCTTAACCTAGATATATTCTTTGTTCATAAAAAGAATTAGTTGTGGCATGAAGAACAGAATTTTTAGATTCATTTGTGATATCTCTTGAGGCGAAATCCTAGTAGAATCAGTAGCAATGAAATGATTGAGGCATGTTTTTTTTTTGAAAATGATTGAGCCTTTCTAGATTACCATACTGCATTATATTTCCCTAGTTAGCCAAGTTGAGCCTAAGACTGTTTTCTTTCATCTAAAATCAGTTAACTAGCCACTGTTCCCAAAATAATTGTGTATATCTTTTCTTTGACACCCATTGACTCTATCTCAATCTGCCTAGAACACTAAGTTTAGGGGAGTGAAAGAAAAGTGATATAAAAAGTATAGAATACTGTAGCAATGCTGCAGCATTAGCGTTGCGGCAGCATTAATGTTGCTGCAGCATTCTGAATCTGTGGCAGTTGTGTGTTGGAAAATGAAAAAGATCTGAGAATTCGTGTACCAAAAGAAAAAGAAAGAACTCTCAGTACTCGAGAGTGTGACAGAAAAAAGGAAAGAAACATTCCAAAGCTCATTATTTACTTGATTATTGGGTGATTACTAACTTTTGAATATTGATACGCGAAAATCGTATCACATTTTTAGCATGTTTTTATATATGTTTTAATGTGAAATTGAGAGTAAATTGACATTAATTGTTTACTATTTACTTGATTTCACGGTTTTTATGATTTTGGAAGTGTCAGGTGAAAAGTAGACGAAAACAGCAAATTCTGGGGCAAAAACGCAATTTTTGGAAATGTTGACCCAGTCAAAGGTCCGGGACGGGCGTCCCGAACCCGGGACGGGCGTCCCGACCCAGTCAAACCGCCAGGACGGGCGTCCTGAACCGGGACGGGCGTCCCGAACCTGGTCAACGAATCAGGACGGGCGTCCCGAACTAGGACGGGCGTCCCGAGCCGCCAGAAGCTGTCCCACATCGAATTTTTCAGAGATTTTCACTACGGGAAGCTGCTATAAATACCCCAGGCCTCCAGCAGTTGAAATCATCCCTCTCCACTCGATCTGAGTCATTAAGTGGTTTCCAGTGTACAATTTTCCAGTACACAACTCACTCAGAGACTCGGATCTCAGTTTTCTTTCTTATTAGTGTTTGTTTTAGTTTCTGAGAAATAGTCTCAGATCTTAGGTTTCTATAGATAGGTTCGTTTCTGGTATTCATAGAATACCCGGGATTTCGTTAGGAGATCCTAAGAGAGCTCTAGGCGTTCTAAGAGTCAGTCCACAGGGCTAGGCTTAAGCCCAGGACGTAAGGTAAAGTCTAGCTACTAGGCTGAGGAAGCGTCCTCCGAAGGTTCTGGTGAGCAGAGTCAGGGCGAGCAATACGACATATACAGCAGTACGCTCCGTAGGCGAGACTTCGTAAAGGGTGATTTCTTTATGGCATCGGTCCCCATGTCCCTCTCTTATATGTTTTATTGCTTTGTTCTAAATATGAATTATGAATATCAGATTACGATTTTATGAATAGTTGTGTTATATGTTGAAGTTTTTATATTTTTCTGGAAATAGCCACCTGCTAAATATTCATTATGTCTGCATGTCTAATGTAAGTCTCTTTTAAACTAAAACTAGGGTTATAGACAATTCCTAACCACGGTCTATTCATAACCTGTTTAGTTTAACAGGCATCAATTAGTATTGGTGTCTGCCATACTAGATAAAATAACCAACGGAACACCTTGTTTGTTAGAGTAGTCTAGGTAGGCTGAGTAGAGAGTTATGCTGGCGGTTTTGCGACGAGCAGCATGACCCCGAAGTGACATAGGGTACCGTTCATTGCTGACTTTAGTCCGGGCCGTGAGTAGGGCCGTTTACCTTAACGATGGGGCGGTAGTGTAGAGACCTCAGATGTGGTACACCTTTAGACACAGAACATAGTTGCATTCCAGGCTAAGATATATCTAAAACACTCGAATATAGGTCAATCAACATATAGGAACAGTATAACATATAATCAGAATTCATCTTTAAAACACTTTTAGGATTAATTAGACTTAAACCTAGTGGAGAATGGATCACCCTCTCATCAAAGTATTTGATGAAGATTGCATAACTGGATTATAAGATAGGAGTTAGGATAAAAGGCTAGTTACTACTAAGCCGTTGCCACTTCCCTGGGAGTACGATAATTAAATTAATAAAATCGTAGATACTTTCCAATAGACTAGCTACACGATAGGTACTCTGCCTTAGGTTCTGGCTGATTAAGTGACACCATAGAGACTAAATGTGACAATTAGTCAATCCCAGTCCTTAATTATTCATAATCAACATAGGGTAAAATAACACCTATTTAGCACGTCAACCGGAATCGCATCAAATATTAAGAGGTGAACATTGTGGTAATGTTTGTGCTCAATGTGTTCAGGGTAGGTTGGGGCTGAGTTTGAGCCTACTATGTACCCAAATGTATCATACCTAAACCCTAGCCAACAATACAACCAGAGTAAGACCTCTTTGATCCTTGCTATTGAGATTACTACATTAGTGGAGAGAGGTATGATAAATTGAAGTTTAATTATGCAAAATGAATCTAGGGATTATCATTTACTGATTCATGAGCAGGAATTAAAAAGGGGACAAACTATACACACACATTGGAGTAAATTGATTGTTTGATCTTGATTTGATTAGTATTTTGATATTTGAAAAATTGGAACTTGATACCCACTTAAATTTCAACAATTTTTAATCTGAAATCGCAAGTCCCAAGTTAGCTATGTACTACTGAACTGATTATTGGATGATTAACACATTTCTCTCTACTTTGCATTATTGCAGCATTGATCGGGACGAGCAATAGTTTAAGTTTGGGGGTGTGATAACTCTATGATAGTAGAGTTATTTGCACATATTTTGCCTTATTTCTAGATTGATTTGTAGAAGCTGTCTCTTGATCTTGGGTGAAATACTCTAATTTGCACATTTTCCATTTTTAAAGTTAATATTACCGGTTTAATTTATTGGATAAAAATTCCACCTTTTATTTAAATTGAATTTTGACTTTCTTTGATTTTTAATTGCAGCACTTTTGAAAGTAGTGGAATTTTTATGGGTCAATTGATCAAGGGTAGAAAAGGAATTTGGCCGGTTAAAGTTAATGCAAGAAAAGAATTGACCGATTGAGAATTAGTACGGGAGAAATTAGAAATCAATCAAATCTATTTAAGGGAAATGGAATTTATGTTATATGTATATATGCATGTAGACGGTCAAATGAGCAAAAAGATAAAAAGGAAATTGACGGAAGAGATTTTTGATGCGCTGGAACTTATATAGACGATCAAATGAGCAAAAAGACAAAAAGGAAATTGACGGAAGAGATTTTTTATGCGCTGGAACTTATATAGACGGTCAAATGAGCAAAAAGACAAAAAGGTAATTGACGGAAGAGATTTTTGATGCGCTGGAACTTATATATATATATAGCAACCGACTGAATTACTGAAGATACCTCAGTCGGTTGAAGCATGAGCTTCGCTGGTTTGAGGAGGAAAAGAAGACAAAAAAAAATTACATCGGCAGTTTGTTATACAATTTATTTATATAGATATATATGTATGTATGTATATATATATATCCAAGAATCACCCCATCTGGCAGAATGAGTCATCAAGAAAACCGGCAGCTATATAACTCTTGGGGCAAAAGAGTGGAATTGTTCTTGAAGAGAATGACAGTTGTCCACTACAAACCGGTGAACAAAGGAGTTTTTGAAGCATCAAAGACCTATATAAATAGGTGGGAAAGCAGAAGAGAGAGAAGGGGGGAGTAGAGATAGAAAAGATGGAAAGATAGAAAACATCAGAGATATTTTTTTATGTATTTAGAATCGGGTAGAACATAGAATAGATGCAGTGAGTGACCTGTATTAGAGTGACTTAGAGCTAAGAATAGAGTGGAGAATACCTGAGAAGGTTGGGCGACAATGCTAAGGTCTTGTAAGCTGAGCAGAACATAAGGCAGTAGCATCTCACGGAGGAGACGAAGGACAGTAGCAGTTTGATTAAATCTAATTTGGGGCAGAAGGGTGATCTTCGACCCGAGTAACCCTCTTTCCATTTCTTCAATTTGCCTACTGTTTTATGTTAATTATTCTTTGTAATGAGGAGAATAATTAGATGGATTCAAGGGTTGATTAAATACTGTTTTGGGATTGATATGTTTACTATGACCATAGGGACTATTTTTCCTATTACGTTGATCCTTGTATTTCATGATTCGTCTAAAATGAATATTTACTTATAACCTGAAGGTGTTGTAGTCCAGTCGAATATAAACATGTGGAACAAACTAATATGGAATATGATGATAAAAATGCTGAGTATTGTGTCTTGTTTTTCTTATTGATGCTTGTATGAGGCATGCTTAGTTTATTCAAGTAATTACTTAAATGGACTAGGAATAACTTGCGGTTACGACTGTCCAAGTTATGTACCAAACTGGTATCTGGCTTTCTAACCGGAAGGGGTCTAGTTGACAAGATAATTACATGACACTAGATTGAGACGCATGACCGTGCGCTCAACATTGTAGGGGACACGACTAATTTCACTGACTAGTGTTGTTCTAGGTTCACGGTACTTCGTACTCCATGAGATGATGTTATCGGGGATCTAGACTAATAGGCTAAGTAATCTGGGTAGAACTAGATCGCTGTAGTATTGATTGGGAAACCGAAAGCATGAACTGTATTAGACAACGTGTTGCGTTTTGTGCGTATTTATCATGCTTCAACCGACTAGGGTATCTTCAGTAATTCAGTCGGTTGCTACATATATATATATATATATATATATATATATATATAACATAAATTCCATTTCCCTTAAATAGATTTGATTGATTTCCAATTTCTCCCGTACTTATTCTCAATCGGTCAATTCTTTTCTTGCATCAACTTTAACCGGCCAAATTCCTTTTCTACCCTTGATCAATTGACCCATAAAAATTCCACTCCTTTCAAAACTGTTGCAATTAAAAATCAAAGAAAGTCAAAATTCAATTTAAATAAAAGGTGGAATTTTTATCCAATAAATTAAACCGGTAAAATTAACTTTAAAAAGGGAAAATGTGCAAATTAGAGTATTTCACCCAAGATCAAGAGACAACTTCTACAAATCACGCTAGAAATAAGGCAAAATATGTGCAAATAACTCTACTATCATAGAGTTATCCCCGACAACGGTGCCAAAAACTTGTTGCGTTCTTTACCATTGTAATTCCTCCTTTCTTGGGCACACACTGTACAGGACTTATGCCAAAATCTAACTACTTGATGATTTGTTCCTTTACCACTTCCTTCATAATTGGATTTAATCGTCTCTACCCTTCTATTGAAGTTTTGGAACCTTCTTCCAAAATGATTTTGTGCATGCATAAGGTTGGACTTATACCTTTTATGTCAGCTATGGTCCAGCCCATAGCTCTCTTATGCTGTCGTAGAACTCCAAGCAATTTTTCCTCCTATTTAGCATCCAGTAATGCTGAAATGATTACTGGCAGTGTTGAGTCTGCTCCCAGAAATCCATACTTCAAATGTTGTGGCAATGACTTCAGTTCCAGTTGTGGTGGTTCTTCCACTGAAGGTTTTTTTATCTTGAATTCTCAAGAAGACAAATCCAAGGATTCATATTGAGCTCTAAATCTGAAACCTTGGGGGTTTGCTTCTAACCAAGCCGAATGTTCTTCTGCCTCCATATTGCCATCATCATGTAGACTTTCCTCCGTTAGTATTCTTGTCAATGCATCCTCTACATACTCCTCTTGCTTTTCATCTTTTTCTGCCCAAGAAGCATTGGTGGTGATTTGAAAACACTCCTCACCTTCGTCATGAAATTTCATGGCTTTGAACACGTTGAATGTGACTTTATCGTCTTGAAATCTCATGGTGAGTTCCCCTTTCTGGACATCAATTAGAGTCCTTCCCGTAGCAAGGAAAGGTCTCTCTAAGATAATGGGAACATCCATGTCTGCTTCATAGTCGAGAACAATAAAGTCAGCTGGAAAAATAAATTTATCAACTCTTACCAGGACATCCTCGATTTTTCCATCTGGGTGGGCTATAGACCTATCTGCTAGTTGTAGCGTTACCGTTGTAGGTCTTACATTACCTATGCCCAACTGATTAAAGACTGACATAGGCATAAGGTTGATGCTAGCACCAAGATCACATAAGGCCATCCCACAATATGAGTCTCCAATAGAACAAGGAATGTTAAAGCTCCCTGGATCTTTCATTTTAGGGGGCAGCTTGTCCTGCAAAAAGAAACTGCATTCTTTGGTTAGTGAAACAATTTCATATTCTCCCAACTTTCTCTTCTTTGTAAGGATATCCTTCATGAATTTGGCGTAGTTGGGCATTTGTTCGATTGCTTCCACCAATGGAATGTTGATGTGCCGTTGTTTCAAAATGTCCAAGAACTTCTTGAACTGCTCATCTTGTTTCTTTTTAGCAAACCTTTGTGGAAAGGGCATTTGTTGTTGTACTGGTTTACTTTCTGGAATATTGCTTTGTTGCGGCATCGTCGATGTTGTAGAATCGGGCTTTTCTGGAATGGTGCTTTGCTGCTGCTGCATCGGGCTCCACTGGTTCTGGTTCAGCTACTGGAATTTCTGCCTCCTTGCTGGGCTAGCTGGACTTCTCTGCTGCTCCAGACTTTATCTTTGGTTCTTCCAGTATTTTGCCACTCCGTAGTGTTACCGCTTTGCAATGTTCTTTTTCTTCTCTCCTTGGATTCTCTGTATCACTCGGAAGTGATCTTTGTGGTCTGTTTCTCATCTCTTGGGCTAACTGCCCCATTTGGCTTTCCAAGTTCCGCACAGTAGATGATAATCCTTGTATAGTTGTTTCTGTTCTTGCCATGAAGTCTGTCATCGTATTTTCTAAAGCATTTGAAGGTAGTGGTTGTTGTTGAGGTCTTTGTTGTTGTTGCTGCTGGGGGTACTGTTGCTGTTACTGGAGCATTGGTCTCGGGTTCATACCTTGGTTGTAGTGCATCCCCTGGTCTCTCCAAGAAACATTTGGATGCTGCCTCCAAGTAGGGTTGTAAGAATTTGATTGTAGACTGTTGCCCCTATTTTGTTTCCCCATGTAGCAAACTGATGCTGGATTGTGAACACAATTCTCAAATAGGTGCCTCTCTCCATAGTAAACACATCACACATCCTGTACTTGGCTTACATTGGACTGGTTTGATAGTTCGGCCACCTGCCAGCCATATTGCTGCATACTTAGTGTCTTTAGCATGTTAGACATTGATAACACTTGGGCTGAGAGTGAGGTTAGTGAATCTAACTCCAATACTCCAACCACTCTTCTTCCACTAGGTAGTCTGGTTGTAGGCCACTGATAGTTGTTATTGGCAATTCTTTCAATTAGTTCATAGACTTCATTATAGGTTTTTGCCAATAGTGCTCCATTTGCTGAAGCATCGACTATCATGCGTGTGTGTGCGTTTAACCGGTTGTAAAATGTCTCCATTTGAATACAGTGTGGGATTCCATGTTGTGGGCATCTTCTTAACAACTCTTTGAATCTCACCCATGTCTCGTACAACGATTCGTCTTCTATCTGATGAAAAAAAGTGATTTCATTCCTTAACCTAGCATTTTTTGTTGGAGGAAAATATGTCATTAAAATTTTTTCAGTGAGCTATTGCCACGATGTTACACTTCCTGAAGGTAGAGAGTTTAGCAACGCTCTCGCCTTGTCTCTCAGGGAGTACGGGAATAATTTCAGCCTCAATAATTCATCTTCTATCCCTGGTAGCTTAAAACAGTCACTTACTTCCATGAATAGACGTAGGTGCAAGTGTGGATCGTCAGCAGGTGATCTACCAAACTACCCTACCGTTTGCAACATTTGGAACATTACTGGTTTCAGCTCGAACTGTGCTGCAGTAATCTCTGGTCGCACAATGCTTGGATTCAGTTCATTAAACATAGGGACCACATACTGTTGGTTAGCATGGTCCCTATCGTCTGCCATCACCACAGGATTATAGACAGGTTCATTTTCTATAGCACGTTGCTCAGCCATGTCTGCCTTGTCCTTGGTTTATTTCTTTTTCCTCAACGCCTTGGTTGTTCTCTCAATTTCTGGATCAAGTGGCAGCAATGTAGCTTGAGAGCCCTTGCGCGTTTTACTCATGCAAAACAGCACACTTAAGGAATGAATGATACACAAGCTGAAATTTAACAAATAGTTAAGATCAATAATTCACAAAAATTCAGCCCATGCATAATTATTCGTCCCTCATACATCATTTCAATAATCTCGTAAGCTCAAGTATGAGTATAAAATAAAACAATAAAAGTAACCAAATGCAAACAATATTTACAAATAATTGACTCTGAAGTCCCCGGTAACGGTGCCAAAAACTTGTTGCGTTATGTGCGTGTGTCACAAATTGAAAAGATAATAAAATCAACGCAATCTTTAACAAGTGCAAGTATACACCGGTCAACAAGTAATATATGTACCTAAGTACAAGATTATCGATCCCACAGGGACTAAGTGTGCCAATTATACATACAAACATGATTTACATTTGGTTAAAAGAATGATGAATAATGAATGGAGATTCGGAGATTGATCTACTGCTATGGTAATGCTGCAACCACACTAATGTTGCAGCAACACCAATGCTGCAGCAATGATAATGCTGCAGCATCGCTAACTAACAATTACAGGTCAGCCTACTAAAAATAACCATAAGAATACAACAGGTAATACATTGCTGCGAAAATCAAGCCAAATATGCAAATATAAACCAGTGGTGAATCCAAAAATACTAAGAATGCTTTCGGTTTCCCAATCAATACTACAGCGATCTGGTTCTACCCAGATTACTTAGTCTATTAGTCTAGATC
Source organism: Asclepias syriaca (assembly GCA_027405835.1). NCBI lineage: Eukaryota > Viridiplantae > Streptophyta > Magnoliopsida > Gentianales > Apocynaceae > Asclepias > Asclepias syriaca. Next base: position 7,053,156 of record CM049930.1, read on the forward strand.
CCCGATAACATCATCTCATGGAGTACGAAGTACCATGAACCTAGAACAACACTAGTCAGTGAAATTGGTCGTGTCCCCTGCAATGTTGAGCGCACGGTCATGCTTCTCAATCTAGTGCCATGTAATTATCTTGTCAACTAGACCCCTTCCGGTTAGAAAGCCAGATACTAGTTCGGTACATAACTTGGACAGTCGTAACCGCAAGTTATTCCTAGTCCGTTTAAGTAATTACATGAATAAACTAAGCATGCCCCATACAAGCATCAATAAGAAAAACAAGACACAATACTCGGCATTTTTATCATCATATTCCATATTAGTTTGTTCCACATGTTTATATTCGACTGGACTACAACACCTTCAGGTTATAAGTAAATATTCATTTGAGACTAATCATGAAATACAAGGATCAACGTAATATGAAAAATAGTCCCTATGGTCATAGTAAATATATCAATCCCAAAACAGTATTTAATCAACCCTTGAATCCATCTAACTATTCTCCTCATTACAAAGAATAATTAATATAAAACAGTAGGCAAATTGAAGAAATGGAAAGAGAGTTACTCTGGTCGGAGATCACCCTTCTGCCCCAAATCGGATTTAATCAAGCTGCTGCTGTCGTTCGTCTCCTCCGTGAGATGCTACTGCTTTCTGTTCTGCTCAGCTTCCAAGACCTCAGCAATGTCGCCCAGCCTTCTCAAGTATTCTCCACTCTATTCTTAGCTCTAAGTCACTCTAATACAGGTCACTCACTGCATCTATTCTATGTTCTACCCGATTCTAAATACATAAAAAATATCTACGATGTTTTCTATCTTTCCATCTTTTCTATCTCTACTCCCCCCCCCCTTCTCTCTCTTCTTCTTTCCCACCTATTTATACAGGTCTTTGATGCTTCAAAAACTCCTTTGTTCACCGGTTTGTAGTGGACATCTGTCATTCTCTTTAAGAACAATTCACTGCTTCTGCCCCAAGAGTTATATATATATATATATATATACATACATATATATCTATATAAATAAATTGTATAACAAACTGCTGATGTAATTTTTTTTGTCTTCTTTTCCTCCTGAAAACAGCGAGGCTCATGCTTCAACCGATTGGGGTATCTTCAGATTTAGTCGTGCATATTATATATATATATATATATTAATAATTAGATATATATATATATATATATATATATATATATATATATATATATATATATATATACATATAACATAAATTCCATTTCCCTTAAATAGATTTGATTGATTTCCAATTTCTCCCGTACTTATTCTGAATCGGTCAATTCTTTTCTTGCATCAACTTTAACTGGCCAAATTCCTTTTCTACTCTTGATCAATTGACCCATAAAAATTCCACTCCTTTCAAAACTGCTGCAATTAAAAATCAAAGAAAGTCAAAATTCAATTTAAATAAAAGGTAGAATTTTTATCCAATAAATTAAACCGGTAAAATTAACTTTAAAAAGGGAAAATGTGGAAATTAGAGTATTTCACCCAAGATCAAGAGACAACTTCTACAAATCACGCTAGAAATAAGGTAAAATATGTGCAAATAACTCTACTATCATAGAGTTATCAGTCCCCATCACGGTTTATCCGAGCCACTCATCATGCAACAATTTTATGGTGGGATGAACGAGCTTGGGAAACAAGTCTTACACGGACTCAATCCTTAGGGCGGCTTCAACAGTTTGAATGAAGACGACGCTAGAAGTGCCTTGGAAAGGATGTACAGGGCAAACAAGAATTGGAGGTCAAGCCTTAGAGCAAGACCTGTGAGAGCACGTGTTCAAGCAACTCAATCATCATCAATTGAAGAACAACTCGAAGCTCTATGAACAAATATGATTAATCAAATCAACATCCTCCAAGGAAAAACGATACAATAAGTAAACTACATTTGTGAATTTTGCCAAGGTCCGCATTTTAGTGGAGAATATTCCGAAGGAAGAATCTTAACAATTCCAGAAGAAATCAAACAAATGGAAGCTGCCAACTTTGCACTTGTAGAAAACTCCTACAACCCTACTTGGCGGAACCACCCGAACTTTAGTTGGAATCAACCTCCTGCCGGAAATCTGATGTATCAACACAACTTTTAGCGTTCTCCACTTCCATCCTACCAACAAGGGCAACAACTTACGCTTCCAGGGCCCAATCAACATGAGACTCTAGGAAGGAAATGAAAGAAATGACGAAGGGAATGATGGAATCACGAAAAGAGATGATTGAGTCTAACAAGCGAATACAAGACTCAAACAAGGAAAGAATGAAACAACATGAGACTCGCGTGAAACAAATTGAGATGTCCGTGAAGAATCAACAAGTCTCGCTTCAAAATCTAGAGAGACAGATGGACCAACTTTCCAAGCATTTCTCGGAAAAATCTCCGGAAACCTTACCGAGCACTATCGAGCAAAACCCTAAAAAATGCAAGAACATAACTCTTCGCTCTAGTAAGATATTAGAATATTTTATTCCTAAACGTACTAATTCAATAATTTTTGTCCAGGAAAAAGATAAGCTCGAGATTCTTGAGAAAACTAATGAAAGAGAAGAAGAAAATCAAATGGAGGAAATACCTCAACCAGAAGAAGAAAATCAACCTGAGAAGACATCTCTGAGTCCTAAAACACCATGACCGAAAATTCCTTTTTCTTAACATTTAAAAATTTCGAAGGAAAAAGACAATTTTAAAAATCTTGAAAGAAAAAGACAATTTCTATAAGTTTGTTAATATCTTGAAAAAGTAGGAATAAGAAAAAGCTAGATATGGAATAAGAAAAAGCTAGATATGGAAAAAGTAGTATTAAATGAAGTGTGTTTTGCATATGTTTTGAATAAAATACCACCAAAAAAGCATGACCCAGTTCATTTACACTACCATGCACCATCGGACCCCTTTCTAACATAAATGCTTTAGCTGATCTAGGGGCTAATATAACTTTGATGTCTTACACTATTTTTGAATAATTAGGTGTGCATGATTTAAAAACTACTAGATGTGTATTCAATTAGCTAATAGATCTATCAAATTACCTATGGGAATTTGTTTTGTTTCTTTTTTTTTCTTTGTATATTTTTCCTATAAAAGATTAATTTTTTTGTATTTCGTCCAAAATTTTTAAAAATATTTTAGTGTGATTCATTGATGTAATTAAATATCAGAATTGAAGTTTATTAGAAAGCTTTTATGTATTTAACCATTATTAATGGTTTCAACAAATTTATAATACTTTCATTTATTGCTCTCTTATTTATAGAAAATTATTTTTATCTAATAAAGAATTATGAAAATTCTTTCTTCAAGAGAAAATGATCAAATTTTGAAATTACTAATAGATTATATATGCATAATGGTAATTGTTTTTTCTTCTAATTTTTTAAATTCATAATCTATTGGATTATCATTCATACTATTAATAAGAATTTCTTCACTAACTGTTTTTTTTATATCAATCTAAATTCAATAAAAATAAATAAGTATAATTGTCAATAAAAAGACATGAAGTGATCGAAATTTGTATTTATTAATTGCAGTATTTTTTTCATATATACAATATATAACATGTATTTTAAAAAAATATAAAATTTTCTTTAATTTTGATTTCTTCAATAAATACAATTAATACTTATAAGTTATAAAATTTTAATGAATTTCAGACTTTTATGATACGTGGCTAAAAAATATTGATTTTTTTGTTTTTTAAACTAAATGTTTTGAATGGGGAACCTCTAGGGTGTGAGACTAGCGTGATAATTAAATACACCACCCAAACTTTATATTTTTAAAATAGTCTTTGACTAAATATTTGAATATATATATATATATATATATATATTACATTATAAATGTTTATATCTAATAATAAAATATTTTTAAAAATTTTAATTTTAAAATGTTCTCAATAAATATTTTCAAAATCTAATTTTATTTAAACATATATTTGGTATCAATTTAAAATTTTTACATATAAAATTAATTTATTCAATTATATATATATATATATATATATATATATATATATATTTTTTTTTTTTTTTTTTTTTGAAGTTCAGTTAGTATTTAGTAGCAATCTTATAATACAAGAATTCATGAATTTAAAAAATATTAAAGAAAAAAAATTACCATTATATATATATATATAATCTATCAGTAATTTCAAAAGTTGTTCAAACACAATTATCTTTTCAAATTTTGGACTAAAAAACTTTTAAAATATATTATATATCACACACATATTTATGTATAAATTAATATCTTACTTTTATTATTATTATTATAACATGAGGTATTTTGGATGGATCTTAATTATAAAAAGTGTATTTAATTACATCTATATTTAAATTAATCTTTTTTAGTTTTATAAACCTTTGTCTAAGATAAATTTTGACCAATTTATTCATTTAAGTGAATAATTAAATTAGTCAATTTCATGGAACTTGTAAAAATTGCAATGAAAACTCATAAAATTTTTAAAAATTTTGTCTTCTACTTTATAGAAGATGTCGTTATTTTGTAGATTAAATGAATTTGTTTGTTTCTTAATTTTGATTCAACAAATCATTAATAAACGCCGAAGATTATTAATAATCTCCGCAGCGTTCTAAAATTTACTTTGTACTAACTCTACGACAATTATTTCATATATTTTAAAACTTTCACACAATTTCAATTTAAATATATTTAATTGTCAATTGTATTATGTCTATTTATTTTTTTATTATTATTTTTAATAATTGTACTTTTATAGAAGGAATTTTAAAAACTTATGATGTGATAACGAATCTGTTAAGGCATTATATGAAATACTAATAAAACTATGATACATATGATTTAAATTAAGATTATTATATTCTATTAAATAAATATTTATGAGAAAAAAATAATAATTAAAATTTAAATATATAAAATACATTATTTAATTTTTAAAGTAAAAAATTTAAATATTTTAAATTATTTATGAGACGATAATTTTTTTTAAAATTATAAATGTAGTACAAGATCATTTTTAGGGTAAGTCGAATTCAAAATTTTTATCTTTCACTTGATAAGTTAAGTGAAGTTATTAGATAAGTGGATTTTTTTTTTTGTCTTAATTAAAAATCTTCGTTGTCAGCAATATTAAATAATCTATTTTACAGATCTTTTCTAATTAAAAAATAAGAAAATATTTATTTACTAAATGTGTTTCATTCTCGTGTGTATAGGAACTAAACTCCTAATCTTATAAATAAAAAATACAAGATAAATAGTTACTATTTATACGACGCTCTTTAATGATTGATTTGAAATTCTAATTTCATAGTAGTATTTTTTTTCCTTTTTTAATGGGTCTGCATTTGAGAGGGTTGGATTATTAATTTTTTTAAATAATAAGAAATTTCGATTTCTTTCTAATGGACAAGTAAAAACTAAAAGGAAAAAGGTATTAATTCGGATGAGAATCTTGAACTAACTCTAAGTTATAAATGTTTTTTAAGATGTGAGAAATAAGATGTTAAAAATATCTTCAAATTTATGATTTTTAAATATTTGGAAATTAGTAATTATTTTTAAATATTATTTTTAAAGGGGCAAATTATATTATATGTACTTTTTAGAGTTCAAAATCAAAGTTTAGCATATGAAATTTTTTTTGCTTTATAGCGCAACTCACGTTTTAAAACGTCACACATGATGTACTTCTCTCAAATCTTGCTGTTAGATCAAAATTTTGACCGTTAGTCAACTATTCTTACTGTTTTGAACAGGGATATTTTTGTCCATTTTAAAAAAATGAACCCTAATTTTTATAAAGGGTAATTTTGTAATTTTAATTAAAAATATTAATTTTCTTTATTTTTTTCTCTCTTTCTTATTCTTCTTATTCTTCGATTCTTCTTCCCCTTTTCTTCCAAAATCAAACAATGCTACATTAAAAATGAAATTTTTGTACAAATTAACAATGAATTTCTAAAAAATTTCAATTTTATTCCATAATTTTTTTTAAACCACTACCTCAGTGTTCGTTTTCATTTTTTAAGATTTTTTTGTTTGATTTAAAAATAGTTTTCACTGTTCAATGTTCTAAAGACTACAACATATCAATCTTTTATCTTATAAAATTAAATTCCAAAATCGCCTACACCAGAGGAACTGAAGTGGATGTGGAAATGAATTTTTAGATTTGATTGTCAGATCGATTTTAGATTTGGTTTTGGAAATAGATTTTTTGAATTTGGTTACAAAAATGAGGTTTTTGAATTTGATTGTGAAAATGAGTGTTTGGATTTTCTTGTAGAAATGTATTTTATTAATTTGGTTGTAGAAATAGAGTTTCTGAATTTGGTTAGAAAAGATAAAGAAAAAAAATATGAATGGAAGAAGAAAGAGATAGGAAAAAAATTGCAGAAGAAAGAGAGAGAAAAAAGAAGAAGAAAAGAAAAAATATTATAAAAAAATAATATTTTTAAATTATAAAATTACCCTTTATTAAAAATTAAAGTTTATTTTTTTAATAATGAATAAAAATACCCTTGTTCTAAATAGTAACAAGAGTTGACTAACAGTCAAAATTTTGACGTAACGGCTATATTTTATCCAAATTACTCCTCAACATTTTCTCCCTCAACCCTCGGAAATTAACAATAGTCCCCTAGCGCCTCATTGACTATTCTCACACAACTCTCGAAGATGTGACTCACAAATTTCTAAATCCATCCAAAACTAGGGAAGATCATAGAATTTCCCTAAATGTGTGTGTGGGCTACTCATAGTTCATCACTCAACCAACAAATTTCTTCTCAAAATAGTCCAATCGTCAAGAAATTTGATCAATTCTATATATCGCAACAATCGTTCCTAAACACTTTTTTTGAGCTTTTTTTTTTCTTTTTTTTTAATTCGAATGGTGAATTACATTCATGTACACATGTCAACTTCAACTACTAATGTAGCGAATCTCACTCCGATAATATATTAGGAAATCTTCAGAGAGTACAATAATAGGGCAAATTACTTGAGCAACACTTGAACTTTTCAAGAGTCCAGTTATTACACTCAAATGATGGTTTTAGTGCTACCAAAAATGCAGAAATCTTAACTTGAACCGAAGTACAAGTTCTTGACATGAAGATTTATATATGTTAGATATTAAACTCATTCTTAAAAAGCAGACCACCGAACACCACTATCGAGTCCTGCTCTTCAAACCATTTTCCACTGCAAACTAGTGCACCCAAAGGTGATAACAAGGTGAACTGACCAAATTACCTCTTATGGACAGTTAAAATTAGAAGACTCAAACCCTTTACAATTAGTAGGGCAATGATAAGGACCCCTAAAATAAATAAAAATCCATGTATCAGACACTAATGAAGGAAATCAACACATCCAACTGTGCATGTTATGCTATTTGTTCACTAATTTCACAAAAGAATCCATGCAATTTTAAGAGATGAAACAAATTAACAAAATTGGTTTAGTCCACACCACATATATTATCATATAATTTAAAGTAAATATGCAGCACCTCCACACACTGTTGAAGAACAAATGCCACAAGAAATAAAATTATAGAGCATGTAAAGAAACCATTGTATTAGGAAGCAGGTTAGATCTTAAAGCATTAGGCTGGATTTAGCAAAGAAATTTCTGCAGGTACAAGCCTTCTTAACAAATCATCAAACGTATCTTGGTTATTCAAAATGTTTGATAACCATCAAATGGGGAAAATGCAACAACATAGATAATTCATATGATGGAACAACATACAATACCAGGTACTGTACATTATCAAGTTCAAATTTTCTTTTCTTTCTTTTCTTTTTGGAGAATTGGACATGAATATTGTGCATTCACTCATTTTTTCCCTCTCCGCCCAAGAAATGCAAGGGCTGTAAAAAGAAAATGCAATTTTGACCTAAATAAAAGAGAGAAAGAAGGACACGTAATTAATAAATATGCAAAATAAATAATAAAAAAATAAATAAAATAAATAGGTCAAATAAATAAAAATAAATCAAATAAAAAATAAATTAGAATAAATAGGAACTGTAAACAATAAAGAGAATAAAATAGAATATATAGGAAGAAAGAAAATAAAATAGAATAAATAGGTCACGTAAATAATAAAGAGAATAAAATACAATAAATATGTCACATAAATAATAAAAAAATAAGTTAAAATAAATAGGACAAATAAATAATAAAAAGATAAGTGACAATAAACATAAAATTGTAAAAATTTGGTTAAAACCTTTTTTTTTTTAAAAAAAATGTTAAAATAACTTACACCATAAATTGAAAAGGAAAAAGGCAAATAAAATAAAATAAATCAATAAAAAAAATCCATATCAAGTAAAATATCTTACCAACATAAAATGAGCTCAAATAACTCAAAAAATTCACATAATTAACGTATCAGTCCATTAGATTTTAGATTCTTTAAACAAAAATGCACATAATTTTAGCTCAGAATATCAAGTCATAAAACCATGAAAACTGTCCTGCACATGTCATTTTTCTTCAAATAAAACATGCATAAAACAAATAACCATAGTAACCTATATCTAAATCAAAGGCGCCTAAATCAAAGTTAGGAGAGACAAGTTTTTTTAAAAATTTCTAACTCTCTCAAACTATCCAAATTACTCCTCAAGATTTTATCCCTCAACCCTCCGGAAATTAACAATCGTCCCCTAGCGCCTCATTGACTATTCTCACACAACTCCTGAAGATGTGACTCACAAATTTCTAAATCCATCCAAGACTAGCGAAGATCATAAAATTTCCCTAAATGTGTGTGTGGCTACTCATAGTTCATTACTCAACCAACAAATTTCCTCTCAAAGCAGTCCAATCGTCAAGAAATTCGATCAATTCTGTAGATCGCAACAATGGTTCCTAAACACTTTTTTGGAGCTAAAGAACAAATGACCGCTTTTTTTCTTTCTTTTTTTAATTCGAAGGGTAATTCACGTACACAGTCAACCTCAACTACTCATATATATATATATATATATATATATATATATATATATTGGTATTAATTTAAAATTTTTAAATTATTTGACTAAATTTATTTATTTATTTTTTGTTTATCTCATAATCTCAATTAATACTTGAAAGCAATCTTATAATACAATAATTCATGAATTTTAGATATATTAGAGTTGACATTATGAAAAAATATATTTTTAAAAGAATATATAATCTACTATATATTTCAAATACAACTATCTTTTTAAATTTTGGATTATAAAACTTGTATAATAATCATATTATTATATATTATACAACTATCTAATTACAAACTAAGATATGAATTTTCTTTTTTATAACTCGAGATATATTTTATACATCTTAATTATGAAAGTGTATTTAAATTACATCTATATTTAAATTAATCTTTTTTACTTTAATAAATCCAGAGATAAATTTTGATCAATTTATCTATTTAAAAAGGTAATTAAATTAGTTAGTCTCCAGTTGAACTTATAAAAATTACAATGAAAATCATAAAATTTTTTAAAATTTGTCTTCTACCTCATAGAAGGGGTCGTTATTTTGTAGAGTAAATTAATTTTTTTCTTGCTTAATTTTGATGCAACAAACCATGAATTAATGTCAAAGATTATTAATAATCTTCGCAGCGTTCTCAAATTTGTTATGTGTCAAGTGTTCGGCACTTATTTCATATATTTCGAAACATTCACACTATTTCAATTTAAATATATTTAGTTGCCTATTTATTTTTTTTTAGTCTTACTTATAATAGTTGTATCTTCATTAAAAACAAATTATAGGAGGAATTTCAAAAAAACTATGATGTGGTAATTAATCTCTTAAGACATTGCATAAAACACTAATAAAACTATGACACATTAAATTTAAATTAAGATTATTATATTCTATTACATCAATATTTACAAAAAAAATTATAATTAAAATTTAATCCTATAAAATAAATTATTTTAATTATTTAAAGCGAAAAAATATTTGAATGTTTATAAATTATTCATGTGATGATAATTTTTTTAAATTATAATACAATATAAGATTATCTTTAAGGTAAGTCAAATTAAAAACTTTTATCTTTCACTTAACAAGTTACGTAAATTTGCAACATAAGTGAAAATATATTTTTTTCTTAATTAAAAATATTGGTTATCGACAATAATAAAAACATAATAATAAAAAATTTAATTACAAGATGTGTTTCATTCTCATATACAACAATCAACTTTCTAACATCATAAATAAAAAAAGAAAAGAGAAACTATTACTAGTAACACCGTGTCCTCTAGTGGTTACAGTATTAAATATTTTTTGTATTTCATCCAAAATTTTTAAGTTTTTTTTTTTCTATAGTTCTTTTGTGTGATTAAATGTGAGGATTGAAGTTTGTTAGAAAGTTTTATATATATAACCACTATTAATGGTTTCAACAAATTTATAATACTTCAATTTATTCTATTTATATTTATAGAAAAATATATTAGTCTAATAAAAATATTTAAGAAAATTCTTTGTTCAAAAGAAAATCTATTGAATTATAAATGAGACGATTATAAATTTAATTGGACTTTCTTCACTAATTTTTTTTATATCAACCCAAACTCAATAAAAATAAATAAGTACAACTGTCAATAACAAAACATGAAGGAATCAAAATCTATATTTATTAATTGCAATACAACTCACTCCTTAAATATTTCATATTTTTGTTTAGCATCTACAAAATATATATATAAATTATATATGTATTTTTTTAATAAAAATATAAAATATTGTTTGATTTTTATTTCTTCAATAGATATAATTAATACATATAGGATCTAAAATCTTAATTACTTTATAAAAATAAAAAAACTTAAATAATGCACATCAAATTTTTAAATTAATAAGAAAATTTGATTTCTTTCCAATATAAAAGTAAAAATAAAAAAATAAAAAAAGAATAAAATATTAATTCAGTTGACAATCTTGAACTAACTCTTATGTGTATAAGAAACATTTATGATGTAAGAGATGATGTTAAAAAAATGCTGAAATTTATTATTTTTAAAAGAAAGTTTAACTAAATATTTGGAAGTATATAATAATTTTTTGAATATTATTTTTAAAAACGTTTTAATTTTAAAATGCCTTGCCTCTAAAGTTTAATTTTATTTAAAGTATATATCTGGTATTAATTTAAAATTTTGATTATTTGACCAAATTAATTTATGTATTTTTTTAATATACGCTTGAGTTCAATTAGTATTTGATAGAAATCTTATGATAAAAAATTCATGATTTTTTAAAAAATATTATTGAAAAAAATTATCAATATATATATATATGATCTATCTTAAAATTCTTTTACATATTATGTAGCTATATAAATACAAATTAAGAGGTAAAGTTTTTTAGGTATTTTGAATGGATCTTAGTTATGAACAGTGTCATTAAATTACATCTATATTTAAATTAATATGTTTTAGTTTAATAAATCTTTTGTGGGATATAAATTATGACCAATTTGTTCATTTAAGATGGTAATTAAATTAGTTAGTTCCGTAAATCAACTTGTAAAAATCGCAACAAAAACTCGTAATTTCTTTTCTAAATTTTTCTTCTATCTTATAGAAGGAGCCTTTATTTTACAAAGTAAATAAAATTGTTTCTTTCTTAATTTTAATTCAATGAACTATTACTAAATGCCGAAGAATATGCAATGTTTTTTAAAAATTTATGCGAGCTGTTCGACACCTTTTCTAAATTTGTTTTATTAATACTCATAAAAACTATTGTCTAATCATATTTTTTTCTTATATATATATATATATATATTAATTTTTATTAATTTTTTTAGCACACTACTTGTACTAGTTATTTTATCGATGGATGGACTCTTGAACTTTCTCGATTATTGGTGTTTTGATCTTTTGTTTCTTGTGACGATTGTCCGACGTGCTTATAGGAGTTTCAGGGACAGTGATCACCGTTAATAAAATCAACTAATAAAAGGATATTTCATAAGTGTCCTTCGCTACTTGAAAATCACTCCTGATGGGAACTTAATACCTGATGCCCTAAGGTCTCCAAGATCTAGGAGTCATTGGAGTGAGATTCGCTACATGAGTAGTTGAGGTTGACATGTGTACGTGAATGTAATAAACCCTTCGAATTAAAAAAAGAATGAAAAAGTGGTCATTTGTTCTTTAGCTCCGAAAAAGTGTTTAGGAACGATTGTTGCAATCTACATAATCGATCGAATTTCTTGACGATTGGAATGCTTTGAGAGAAAATTTGTTGGTTGAGTGATGAACTATGAGTAGCCACACACACATTTAGGGAAATTTTATGATCTTCGCAAGTCTTGGACAAATTTAAAAATTTGTGAGTCACATCTTCGGGAGTTGTGTGAGAATAATCAATGAGGTGCTAGGGGACGATTGTTAATCTCCGAGGGTTGAGGGAGAAAATCTTGAGGAGTAATTTGGATAGTTTGAGAAAGTTAGAAATTTTTTTATAAAAACTTGTCACTTTTTGGATTTAATTGTTTTATTTTCAAAATATTTTAGTGTAGATTGTTCTTTATTTTCTTCCGTACTTGTTGTTTGCTTGGGAACAATCGTCAAGATCTCACCTTGATCTTTTTATTTGTGAATTTATTAATTTACTCCTACGTTTTGTATCAATAAATAGTACAATTTTCTCACAGATGTAACATGTGTAGAACCACAAATCATATAGAGAAGTATAGGTTTTGTTTCATTATATTCTTTGTACTTTGAAACTTTGAAACTTCTCAATACAAGATTTATTTTGCTTTCATAGTCATTCTCTTCTTTTGTTCCTCTTTACATTCTTGTTCATACACCAAGGAGAGAGTTTAGAGAATTCTTCATAGTTGAAAGTGAGAATCCAATCTTCTCTTTAGAAGTTAAGTGTTTGACACTCATAAACCAGGAGGTTTTAACATTTAAGTTCTTAGAGTGAGGTTGGTAATCAATATCAAACCTCCTCTTATAGATTAGTGAATTAGATAGTCTGTGACCGTACGGAGTTCAAGGATCTAATTTCCCTTGGAGAAGTGTGTTGATGTGTCGAAGAAAAGGTAGAGGAAGAACATATACAAGAGCTCGGAAATTCCAAAGAGGCCTAGTTTCACTTGTACACATCTCTTAACACTTTGATTTCCTATGATCTTGTATGTATGTGTTTCGACAATAATTCTCATGTAGGATCTCCTTCTTGTTCTACATTACTTTAGATATAATTGTTGAGAACTCTTTGATGTCTCGTGGTTGAGTATTTCCATGCTAATCTATATCAATTGATCTTTGTCTTTTGCATCTATGTGTTTAAAGGATTCCATCTTAATAGATGTGAACTTCCTTAGAACTTTTGATATAGGCTACCATATCCCTAGAGGGCAATTTGGTGAGCTCTAAGGGTAAAGGTCAAGACAACCTTGGGTTGGATATCTATGCCTTAGACCTATGTTTGGAGACTCTCAATTCATGAGAGTTTATTATACTAAGAATCTCTCAATAGTTATGTGGGCTTGTGTAAATTCTTAAAGATCCTAAGATTGTTTTTCTTTTATTGCTTTCTTTTTACTTGATTTCAAGATTGTTTTTCTTTTATTGCTTTCTTTTTACTTGATTTCTTACTTGCTTTCTAGATTAGATCTCTTTCCTATCTCTTTTGTTGGAACCTAAACTTTAGTTTTCTCTAAATCCATTATTAGTAGAGGAATCCTAACTTCATTTGGAAACGATTTATAAATTTTTTAAAACGATGGTGTTTAATACTCCCCCCCTAAGATGATAATCAAATGCTTCAATTTAATCTAAAAAATATAGGCTAGAAAAGTAACCATTACGTTTTTAGAATTTCAAGGGTTCTAGATAATCTAATAATTGGTTTAGGATAAATTGAATGGATTTAATGGAACTTCAGCAAGAATTTCAGAAAACCAAAAATTGAGTTTATACAATTTAATTAGTGAAAAATAAACTGCATTTGCAAAACCTTTGTTTTTCATAGAAATTTGAGAAATAAAATGTCTGAAGGAAAATTGTTGAATAAAATAAGAGACCCTTTTAAAAAGTTTGAAAACAGAAACAAAAGTAGGGGTCAATTATTTAATTTTAGTTCAAACAATTTATTTGCTGAAAAGAATAGTGAAAAGAATCTTCCCTTTTTCAATGGCCCTTGTTTCTGATCTCTCGTATCTCTGCTTGAATGGTTCGCATCTCTATGCGCATGGCTCTCATCTCATCCCTTTGTCTGCCCTGCTCACTTCGTAAGTCAGCCATCTCTCGGAGTAGCTGTGCATTTTGGTTTTCCTGGAGACTGACTGTGGATCTGAGTCGGTCCATGTTGGTTGTGATATTCAGACTAACTTGGTCTAAATGACACAATCTGCTTGCAATTTCTTGATCCATCTCATAGATCCTTTGAGCCAAAGTATCTATCTGCACGGACAACACTGAATGAGAACCGTTAGTACTTCCCCCGGATGAAGGGGTGTGCTCATTAGGTGTTGGAGTGTACTCATGAGATGTTGGTGAGGTTTGGGTTTGGTCAAGGGGTGGTGGATTTATAGGAACTCTCTGGGCAGGAGTGTGAACTGGAGATCTTTGAGGTTCTTCTCTAGGAGGAAAGGTATCTTCAGAAGGATCTTCTTTCGTGGGACTAGGCTCACGGGCGTTCAGTAATCTTCTCACTAAGTCACTGGTGTCTAGGCTTGAGTTTATTTCTATAGGTTGTGAAGGAGGGTTCTCCCGTGGTATTTCTGGTTCAGGCCTAGATGGTCCTTCTGGTTTGGTCTTCTTTGGTCCTGGAGTGTCAGGGTTTTCTATTTTCTTTGCTTGATTTATAGCTGCTCTTGTTCTCTTCATCTATGAGTGCAAAGTCTGGTTAGGAATAACAAATAACAAAAACAAAATAGAAAGAGAAAAGTAAGAAAGATATTTTTTTTTTGTTTTAAATTTTTAACATTTTTTTTTCTTTTATGCTTTATTTAGAAAGCAGTTAAATTTCCACAATATGGTTTTAGAATAATTTTCTAAAATTTGATTATCCTAAATGTCTTAATTTCAGATAATATCTAAAATTAGTTAGTTATGATAACCCTATATTTCGGAATGTGGTTGTCTAACTAGCATAAGATAAGTGTAGGTCTAAAGTCTAGGTTACTACCGCTAACTATCATAAGTTTCTAGAATTGTGGCCAATAATCCTAAATTCATTATGATATTTCCCCGGCAACGGTGCCAAAAATTTGATGCGTTCCCGACTGATATGCTAAATAGGTGTTTTTTTACCCTATGTTGATTATGAGTAATTAAGGACTGGGATTGACTAATTGTCACATTTAGTCTCTATGGTGTCACTTAATCAGTCAGAACCTAAGGCGGAGTACCTATCGTGTAGCTAGTCTGTTGGAAAGTATCTACGATTTTACTAAATTAAATATCGTACTCCCAGGGAAGTGGTAACGGCTTAGTAGTAACTAGCCTTTTATCCTAACTCTTATCTTATGATCCAGTTATGCAATCTTCATCAATAACTTTGATGAGAGGGTGATTCATTCTCCACTAGGTTTAAGTCTAATTAAGCCTAAAAGTATTTTGTAGATAATGTTCTGATTCTATGTTATACTGTTCCTACATGTTGATTGACCTATCTTCGAGTATTTTAGATATATCTTAGCCTGGATTGCAACTATGTTCTGAGTCTAAAGGTGTACCACATCCTAGTTATCTGATAAACCGCCCCATCGCCAAGGTTAACGGCCCTACTCACGTTTCGAGCTAAAGGCATCCATGAAAGCCCTATGTCACTTCGGGGATCATGCTGCTCACCCTTAACGCCGGCATAAACGCTCAACTCAACCTACTTAGACTACTCTAACAAACAGGGTGTTCCGCAGGTTATTTTATCTAATATGGCAGACACCAATACTAATTGATGCCTGTTAAACTAAACAGGTTATGAATAGACCGTGGTTAGGAATTGTCTATAACCCTAAATTTAGTTTAAAAGAAACTACATTAGACATGCAGACATAATGAATATTAAGCAGGTGGCTATTTCCGGAAAATCATAAGAACTTCAACATATAAAACAAATATTCATAAGAATCATAATCTCATATTCATAATAAATCTTTGGACAAACCCAATACAAACATATAAAGAGAGGGACAGGTGGACTGATGCCATAAAGAAATCACCCTTTACTTAGTCTCACCGATGGAGCAACTGCTTGTATATGTCGTATTGCTTGACCCGACTCTGCTCGACAGAACCTTCGGAGGACGCTTCCTCAGCCTAGTAGCTGGACTTTACCTTAATACCCAGCCCTGTGGACTGACTCTTCGAATGCCTAGAGCCCTCTTAGGATCTCCTAACGAAATCCCGGGTATTCTATGAATACTAGAAACGAACCTGTTTATCGAAGCCTAAGATCTGAGACTAATTCTCAGAAACTAAGAAAACGAAACACTATCTAGAAAGAAAGAAAACTTATACTGAACCCGAGTCTCTCAGTGACTTATGTACTCGAGAAAAATGTACACTTGAAGTCACTAAATGACTCAGATCAAGTGGAGAGGAATGATTTCAACTGAGGAAGGCCTGGGGTATTTATAGCAGCTTTCTGGAGTGATTTTTCTTCAAAAATTCGATGTGGGACTTGGAATTACAGCTCGGGACGCCCGTCCTGGACTGTTGACCAGGTCATGATGGCCGTCTCGAGTCCTGGACGCCCGTCCTGGCCTGTTGACCAGGTCAGGACGCCCGTCCTGATTCGGGACGCCCTCCCCGAAGTTCGAACTTCTGAAAAATTGCGTTTTGCCCCGAAATTTGCCATTTTCTTCTACTTTTCACCTGACACTTCCAAAATCATAAAAACTGTGAAATTGAGTTAATAACAAACAATTAAGATCGATTTGCCCTCAATTTCACCCTAAATCATGCCTAAAAACATGCTAAAAATGTGATATGATTTATGCATATCAACTTACTTTTAACATAACTCTTACCCTAGAGTTAATTAGGTCTTTAGGTTTTGAATTTACCCTTCTTAACTCGTTTATTTTGTTCTTATTTTGTTTTGTTTGATTTTAGATTGCTTTATTAGTGATAGATGTTCATTTTTCAAAGTTGTGAAAAATTCCAGGCAAGCTTCCTCTGCTTTGCTCTGTTTCTCATCTGTTTTTCAGACGTCTACTCTTTGATTTTTGTTAAAATTTTGATAGTTTTATATTCGACTGCCTTTTAGCTTTATTTTGATATATTATTTGTTTAATTTGGATATCGTTTGATTAGTTTTAAATTTTAATTAGTTTAGAGCGGTTGTTGAAAAATTCTGCTGCATTACTTTTGTTTTATATGTATATATGTATGTATATTTGTTGTATATTTTTAGTAATTTAATTGAATTATATTTAGTATATATATAATTATAGTACTTATTTTTATCTTTAGTTTGATATTTTAATTAATTAATTTTTACCATTTATGCATGATTTGCATTCAAGAGAATAAGGTACACTTCTCTAAAAACCTCTTGCAATTTTATTATCTATTTTTGATTGTTTTGATTTATTTGTGCTTTTTTTTAAGAGTTGTTTAGATTGATCTGGGGATAATTTATGTTGATTTTGAGCTTTCAAAGTTTTTGGATTAAGCTAAGTCTCTTTATGCTAAAATATCCTCTTGGCATTGCACTTTTAAGTGTTTGATTAATTGTCTTTAGTTTAATTTTATGATTTTGGAACATGATCTTCTCTTATAAGTTAGTTTAATTGATGTTAAGTCTTTGCTCTAAGTTTTATGCCTATAGTATAAGATATTGTTCAATTGCCCTTTAGACTTGGCATTAGTCCTTCATTTAGTTGATGTTCTACACGATCTTAGTACCTAAAACAGTAAACAACTTGAATTATTTGATCAATCTTGATTCGTTATGTTCATTGTTTATTAGTATACTGTTCTTAATTATGTTTAATACTTAATGGTTAAGGTATTTTGCATCTAGTTTATCATAATTATGCAAGTATGCATGCAAGCACCTCACTGAAATTTTGGACAGCATGCATCCTGTTTCGTTTTTTCCACTGATTTTTTATCTTTTTGAGTTTCCGTAGGATTTTTGAACAGAAGAAACCTCTTGATCTTAGGATCAAGATGGAATAATTTTCACTCCAATTGGTTTTAAAACGAATTTATTATGATTTTTCGAAAATCAGTGTTAGTTTTTAAACAACTTCTGCATTGTTACCTTTGTTTCTTAACTTGTTGATCTTTTATTTTGTTTTGCTTTGTTTTTAATCTATCCTACACTATTTGTATTCTGGAATTTTGATATTTAATCTTACTTTTAGGATTCCTTAATTAATTTCCTAGATTGCTTGATCTTTACTTATATTAGAAGTCACTAGCATGCATCTTACTTATTTTTGCCCACTGTTTTGATTAGTTTTTCTTGTATGCATGTTTAGTTTGTTTTAATTAGTTTTTCCTTTCTTCTTAGCATATTTAATTTTATCTAATGTCCAGTAGTGTTTCTTACCTTTTTATGCATCTTTTTAATGCTGTTTTGTTTAAACTTGTTTTATTGCCATTAACCTTTAATGCCAACTTTGAAGCAAATTGCCTTATTTATGCCTATACAATTTGCTGCTCTTTGCCATACTTTCCAATCTATATTTTTGCTTAATTTTAAGCATGTTTATGCCTCTTTTGTGCCTTCTTTTGTATGGTACCTTTTTCACTTTAAGTTATGCCTTTTAGTTTGCATTTTGGTCATTATTTTAGGAGACTCTGTATTTAGTGTATAACTTATGTTTTAAACATGAGTTTTTGTTCATTCTTTTTGTCATTTGTTTGCATCATTTGGAAGAGATGCAATTACATGTTTAGTATAATTTCTTGTAGGTTTAAAAGACCTAAGAGTGGTTAAGGTACTGTTTTAAATACCTAAGAGAAAGACCAACAATTTCTTACCATAGAAGTGTGATGAAGAAGACCATATCTTAAATACCTAAGAGAAAGACCAACAACTTTAATTGTTGGACTTTGGATTAAGTTTTATGTTTTCAAATTGCTTTTTTTTTTTTTTTTTTGACATTATTTCAGTACTTAATATTTTTCAATTATTGCAAAAATATTTTCCTTAAATCATTTCTTTACTGAATTCAAATTTTAGAAAACTTTTGATTCAACCATTTGCAAGAAAATGTTTTCAACTCTTATGGAAACAATCTTTCCTATTTTAACCTTAATGGTTATTTAACTTTATATCTTGTTAAATTAAAATTATTTTTGTACTTTAATTATTTCTTTTAAGTTGTATTACTTTTGTTTTTATTCTTTTTTAATCTTAACTCTTTTTAACTTAATTTTTTTTAAATTCTTTTGCATTCTTTTTTTTTATTATTCCTTATTTTTTTCCCTTTCTTTACAATTATTTTTATCTCTCCTCTCTTTTCTTCTTTTCTTTTATCTTCCATAATTTAATTTTTAATTTATTCTTATTTCTTTATTATTTAATTAATTTCCTTTAAACTTTATTTTAAATTATCTTGTAATAGTT
Organism: Asclepias syriaca; assembly: GCA_027405835.1. NCBI lineage: Eukaryota > Viridiplantae > Streptophyta > Magnoliopsida > Gentianales > Apocynaceae > Asclepias > Asclepias syriaca. The sequence goes on from CM049930.1 coordinate 7,072,755, forward strand.
AGTTTTTATTTTGATTTGTTTCTTAGAATTTGCCTAGCTCTTTGTAACTTAGTTTGTTTTTTTGGCTAGTTTTAGTCATTGTAACATTAGACTTTGTTTTAATTTTGATCTTTCTTTTAATTTTATTTTTAACTGCTTTTGTTTCTCGTTTTTCTTTCTTTCTTTCTTAATTTTATCTTGATATCGGCCTAGTTTAGGGTGCATGACTAGATCGTTTTCGAGAGAGCTAACGCCTATTGTCGATAACCCTGAAGCCTTAATACGTGAAGCTAGGAGAAATCAAAGAAAAATGGAAGCAATTAAACCTACCCTCGAATCTTATATTCAACCTCAACTTACTCCATCGTGTAAGGCTATACGTTTACCTACCGGAGCTAAGTTTGAGTTTAAACCTAGCGTCCTCCAAGTCCTCACCACAAGACTTCAATTTGGAGGGTTACCTTCGGAAAACCCCACGGAGCATCTTGAAGATTTCACATCACTATGCGAAGGGCTAAGTGGAACAAATACGCAAGAAATCACCAAGTTGAGTCTATTTCCATACACTCTGAGGGATAGGGCTAAGAAATGGCTACCGCAACTTTCTGCAGGATCGATTACATCGTGGGAAGAACTCACTCCAGCTTTTCTCATATAATACTATTCCGCAGCAAAGATCCTTGAGTTCCAGAAAGCAATTTCAAGATTTGATCAACTTGAAGGAGAAACCATTTTTGAATCATGGGAGCGGTTGAAGGAATTGCTAAGATTATGTCCGTGCCACGGTTTATCCGAAGCCCTCATCATACAACAATTCTACAGAGGGATGAACGAGCTTGGAAGGCAAGTGTTAGACGGATTGAACCCTCAAGGCAGATTTAACGGGATGACTGAGGATGATGCTAAGAACGCCTTGGAAAGAATGTACAGAGCCAACAGAAATTGGAGGACAAGCGCACGATCGAAGCCTACGAGAGCAATTGTTCAAGCAGCACATTCATCTCCTAACTAAGATCCGCTTGAAGCTCTGAGGTTCAACATGAATAATTAGATTAATTTCCTCCAGGTTAGAAGCGTCCAAGAAGCAAATTACATTTGTGAATTTTACCAAGGTCCGCAGTTTAGTGGAGAATATTCCAGAGGAGGAATTCTAACAATTCAAGAAGAAATCGAACAAGTGGAAGCCGCCAACTTCACACCTATGGGAAACACCTACAACTCAAATTGGCAAAATCACCCGAATTTCAGTTGGAGTCAAGGGTATCAAAGAAATTTTCAGCTCCCTCCGCTTCCTCCTTACTAACAGGGGAAACAACTCATGCTTCCGGGGCCTCGCAATTATCTATCAACTTCAGACTCGTTGAAAGAAATGAAGGAAATGATGAAGGGATTGATGGAGTCACAAAGAGAGATGCTCGAGTCGAATAAGAAGATACAAGACTCGAATGAAGAAAGAATGAAGCAACACGAGACTCGCTTAAAGCAAACCAAAATGACAGTGAAAAATCAACAAGTCTCATTACAAAACTTGGAGAGGCAAATAGGACAAATCTCGAGACACCTCTCAGAAAGAGCACCATGAACCTTGTCGAGCACAACTGAGCAAAACCCTAAAGAATGTAAGAACATTACTCTTCACTCCAGTAAGATTCTCGAACCTTCAATTCCTAAAGCTACTAATCCTAGTACATTATTGCAGGAAGATGAAGATGCCAGAATAGCAACTAGAGAAGAAAAAGGAGATAAATCGGAAGAATTAGCTAAACCGGAAGAAAATTAGGAGAAGATGCCTCCGAGCTTGTCAGCACCAAAGCTTAAGATTTCTTTTCCCGAACGTTTAAAAGTATCAAAAGAAAAAGAAGACTTCTATAATTTTGTTAATATCTTGAAAAAGACTCGTATTGAATTGCCTTTTTTGGAAATCATCTCTATGCCTAAATATGCTAAATTTTACGTTATGTTATAGGAAATAAAATAAAGCTAGATTTAGATAAAGTAGTGTTGAATGAAGTTTGTTCTGTTTTTGTTTCAAATAAACTACCCCCTAAGAAGCATGATCCTGGTTCATTTACACTACCTTGCACCTTTGGCCCCTTTTCAAACATTAATGCCTTAGCCGATTTAAGAGCCAATATTAATTTGATGGCATTCAACATTTTTGAAAAATTAGGTGTATATGATTTGAAACCCACTAGGATGTGTATTCAACTTGCTGATAAAACTGTCAAATTACCAAAGGAAGTTTTAGAAAATTTGCTCATTAAGATAGGAAAATTTGTATTCCCTCTTGATTTTGTTGTTATGGACATGATTGGAGATAGTTCTACACCCATTATCCTAGGAAGACCATTTCTAGCAACTTCCTGGGCTATTATTTATGTTTCAAAAGGTAGTATTACATTAAGAGTCGATGACGAAGAAATTACTTGTTCTTTAAATTCTTGATTTTCTAACGAAATTATTTTATTAGGAAAAGAATCTTCATCAAGCGCTTGAGGTACACGGTCTCAATTTTACTTATTTCTTATTTTTATTTCTTTCTTGAATAATTTTGTTCCGTTGTTGAAGTACTTCTTAGAATTGTGCTTAGAATTTGATACTCGGTTGAGTTTGGGTTGTTTGGAGCCCCACAATAAATTTCTGAGCTTTTCAGTTAAGGTGGTTGTATTTTCCAGAACATTTCCTAGATTCGAAGATTTTCGAATTTCCTATTCTTTATTTCGAAGAAATTCGAAATTGATTCAATAATATTGATCTTCAACATTCCCTGTTAGTTACCGAGAAATTCCAATTTAATCTCGAAAAAATTTGAAATTGAATTTTCGTTTTCAAAATCCTTTTCCTTTATTTTTCAGAATAAAATTTTTTTTGGTGTTTTCTAAAAAAAATTCTGAGAGCTTGACGCACGTCAAGATTTGAATTCAAAAGTTGTAACGGCTACCTTGATGCCTGTCAAGACCTCCCGACCGTTAAGATCATAACAGATACAGTCTTGACTGCCATCTAGACCCGACAGTGGCTATAAATCTTCCAATTTTCAACCAAATTTTCACAATTCAATCTCTCATTTCTTCATTTCTACTCATAATTCTTGCAATTTCTAGCTTAAATTCTTCAAATTACTCCTTAGAAATGGCCTAACAACAATCATTCATCGAGATGTCTAGCCATCCTTTCCTTTCTTTCTCTAAACATCCCGATTTTGGCGGTCGTGCTTATAATCTTTTGGGTCGTACTATCTTTCATGGTCTTCGGATTCACTTAGAATCTACTTGTTTGCTGGGTTTTGCGGATGAGATTAAGCGAATTCTATCTATACCTCCATATGAGCGAGTTTTTAACATCGACGAGCCGTGTTTTGAATTTCATAGGAACGACGTTATTTTCCAACTTGGTGGAGTGATGCGACGTCTCACGATGCAAGAATTTGGTGTTGCACTAGGACTTTGGACGATGGAGGAGCAAATCACCAACATCTACGCTACTGCTATCCGTGACTTTATAGAAGATGTCTTGGTATATTCGATGCATATCTCTCGAGACAACACGCCTTTCATTACACGAGTTGCTAGATATTTTAGAATTGATACGTCTATGGTACGTCAGTGTAGTGCTTCCACGATTCTTTTAGATCAAACGATTCTCCGGAACATGCATATGCTCTGATGAGTTGGTATCCACTATGTTTCATGAAATTTACCTATGGAAGAGCCTCAGGTACCAGATTTTGAGGTACCGGAAGAGCAGCCACCACCTCTTCACCGCGCTTGTCCTCACCCTATGCCTAATACTCTTTCTGAGCCTTCTTCTTCTTCCTTACCTTTCTATCAACCTCGGAATGCATTCGAGCGTTTTATGGTTGTAGGGATGACTCAACAATTTAAGAACCTTTCTCAACTTAGCGTTAATGTTTTGCAACTTCATGTTGATTTTTCTCAACTTTTTACTCAGTTTCAGCGAACCGAGCGTCAGGTTAACTGAATCTATCGGCACCTGCATATTCCTGAGGAATGTAGATAGGATTAGTTTAGTTTTGTCTTTTGTATTTTCCTTCGTTTGTTGTAATTTTCTTTAGCTTCCTTTTATTTTTAATTCTCTTTATTCTTTTTATTTCCTTGTTTTATTAAATATTTCTTTTAATATTTTTCCTAAACATTATTCTTCTAATTACATTCTTTATTGTTTTTACGTAATTCTTTCTTATCTATTTGTATTTAATAATTTTATTCTCTTAAAATAATTTATTTCTTTTATGTTTATTTTCACTTATCTTTTTATTATTTATTTAGCCTATTTCTTATTTATTTGGCCTATTTATTCTATTTTATTTTCTTTATTATTTATGTGACATGTTTATTCTATTTTATTTTCTTTATTATTTATGTTGCCTATTTATTCTATTTTATTCTCTTTATTATTTACATGACCTATTTATTCTATTTTATTCTCTTTATTATTTATGTTGCCTATTTATTCTAATTTATTCTTTATTTAATTTATTTAATTTATTTGCCCTATTTATTATATTTATTTCTTTATTATTTATTTTGCATATTTATTAATTATGTGTCCTTCTTTCTCTCTTTTATTTACCTTTGTTCTTTATTTAAGTGTAGGGTATTTCCACAATGAGGACATTGTGAATCATAAGTGTGCGGTGGGGATTCATCTTGGTACTTTTCTTTGTTTTGATAATCAATTTTTGCCCAAAATTTTCAATTTTCAAAACTTCTAAAAAAATTTCAAAACTTTTTCAAACTTATTGGTTTTATTCCAAAAAAGATAATTTTTCTTGATTTCTTAGATTTTGACTTTTGTCCCGCCAATGATAGAAATGACTACTATTGCATGATTCTTGTGATATAAACTCAATCGGACTATTGAAATCTGAGACGGACACTACTATAGAAAATTCCTAACAATCTTTGAGCACACTACTTGTATTAGTTGTTTGATCGATGGATGGACTCTTGGACTTTCTCGATTGTTGGTGTTCTGATCTTCCATTTTTTTGTGACAATTGTCCGACGTGCTTATAGAGTTTGAGGGACAGTGACCACCGTTAATAAAATCAAGTAATAAAAAGGTATTTCATAAGTGTCCTTCGCTGCTTGAAAATTCCTCCTGATGGGAACTTAATGCATGATGCCCTAAGGTCTCCGAGATTTGAGAGTCATCGGAGTGAGATTCGCTACATGAGTAGTTGAGGTTGACATGTGTACGTGAATGTAATCAACCTTTTGAATTGGAAAAAAAAGAAAAAAAAGAAAAAGTGGTCATTTGTTCTTTAGCTCCGAAAAAATGTTTAGGAACAATTGTTGCGATCTACAGAATCGATTAGATTATTTTGAGAGGAAATTTGTTAGTTGAGTGATGAACTATGAGTAGCCACACACACATTTAGGGAAATTCTATGATCTTCGTGAGTCTTGGACAAATTTAGAAATTTGCAAGTCACATCTTTGGGAGTTGTGTGAGAAATAGTCAATGAGGCGCTAGGGGACGATTGTTAATTTCCGAGGGTTGAGGGAGAAATTCTTGAGGAGTAATTTGGATAGTTTGAGAGAGTTAGAAATTTTTTAAAAAAACTTGTCATTTTATTTATTTATTTATTTTTTTTCAAAAATATTTTAGTGTTGGTTGTTCTTTCTATTCTTCCGTACTTGTTATTTGCTTGGGGACAAGCAAAAGTCTAAGTGTGTGGTATTTGATAACACTAAAATATTCAGGTATTTTGGTGATAATCTATTTTGGTTTAATTTTACTAATTCTTTAATTAAATTGATTTCAGGAAGTTTTTACGGCATAAACGCGAGGAATTACAAATTCAGACACTCAATTTTAAAATCTGAAGATATTTTACATGTCTCGTCTTGACGCCTGTCAACACCTTGTTCTTGACGACCGTCAAGATCACTATTTGGCACTGTTCCAATCAGGGGCATTTTTGTCCAATTATTTTTAAAATTTTTTTAAAATTCTTTTCTCTCTCCTTCCTTCTTTCTCTTTTCTCTCTCTCTTCCTTCTTTCTCTCTCCATTAATTTAATTTTTTTTCTCTCTTTTTCTTCTTCCTTTCTCTCTCTTCCTTCTTTCTCTCTCCTCCTCTTTTCTCTCTCTTTTTCTTCTTCCTTTCCCTCTCTTCCTTCTTTCTCTCTCCTTCTTCCTCCTCATTTCTCTCATGATCTCTGTATTTCTCTCCTTCTTCTTCCTCCTCGACAAATTCTAGATCAAATTCCTCCCATGGGTGAAATTTTCGGGCCAGATTCATTGGTGGATTATTTCATAGAGCATTTGAATGCCAAGAAATGGAACCACGACAATATGTACAATACCAGCAGAGCCATAGAAGGGGAATTCGTTCAACTTCTGGAGAAAGACAAACTTACTATTGGGAAAAAGCATTGGGCTATTGCCCCGTTGAATCCAATTTCAATCCCGGAGAGAAAAAACCTCAATAATCAATGCTTGGAGTGGTTGGACAAACAATCCCTAAATTCTGTAATATTTGTTTCCTTCGGTACCACTACTTGCTTAAGAGACGAGGAAGTTGTAGAAATTGCTATGGGATTGGAACAGAGTGAGCAAAAATTCATGTGGGTTATTAGGTACGCAAACAAAGCGGAGTTTCGAAGGGGAAGGTGGGAAAGTTCGATTACCGAAGGGATTTGTAGAGTAGAGAGAATTGAGGGAAGCGGAATTGTGATTCGAGATTGGGCGCCGCAATTAGAAATTCTAGCACATCCGTCGACGGGAGGATTTCTGAGTCACTGTGGTTGGAGTTCGTATATCCATGGGAGTACCGATAGCAGTGTGGCCAATGCACTCAGATCAGCCACTGAATGCTTACCTGGTAATGTAACAGAAATTCTGAAAATCAGAGTGGCAGTGAGGGATGAATATAAAATACAAAAAAGTGATGAGATTGTGAAAGCGCAATCGATAGAAGAAGCGGTAAGGAAAGTAATGGATTCACCGGAAGGAGATGAACTAAAGAAGAGGGCGGATGAATTGAGGAAGAGGACGCGAATTCCACCATGTTATTACAAGAAGAAATACAGAGATCGGGAGAGAAATGAAAAGGAAGAATGAGAGAGAAAGAAGGAAGAGAGAGAAAGGAAGAAGAAAAAGAGAGAGAGAAAAGAGGGAGAGAGAAAAAAAATTAAATTAATAGAGAGAGAAAGAAGGAAGAGAGAGAAAAGAGGAAGAAGAAGGAGAGAGAAAAGAAATAAAAAATATTTAAAAAAAGTTTAAAAAATTGGACAAAAATGTTCCTGACTGGACAGTGCCAAATAGTGAAAAAAGGTTGACTAACGGCAAAATTAAAGACTTAACGGTTTGACTTAACAGAGGTGCATGTAGTAGGACGTTTTGAAACGTGAATGACACTATAAGTGCAAAACATCTTTGAGGTGCAAAAGCAAGATACAACTAAGATAGTTTATCCTATTTACAAATGTAAAATCATTGATGCTACCATATTACTATCTATACGATAGGTACTTTACCTTAAGTTTTGCTTAATTGAGTTACAATCTTATTTATTATGTGCTTTAACTACAATCCTCAATTCTTCATAAATCTACCTAGGATATAAACCCTATCTTTAGCACACATAAGCAAAACACGCCATAGTATGAAAAGGATCAGTCCTCATTCACATCCTTATAGTGAAAGGAAAAGGTTATCTTCTGGATGAAATTATAGCTAACAAAATGCGTGTTTATATATGTTTCATGCAATTATATATTATGGGTATATATAATTGCATGGTGCATAGATATATACCTAAAATATATAATTGCATGGTACATATATATATACGTTCATTCGAATAGAAGAAATTTCAGCAGGAAGATAACCTTTTACTTTCATTGTAAGGACGTGAATGAGGACCGATCCTTTTTGTGCCATAATTTTCATGTGCTTCAAACTTGTACAAGATTTTTCATATTACTACCATCATCTGGACCAATATAGTGTAATCCAAACTCTTCGAATAGACAATTCCCTAGTTTTTGTGTCGTACCCAACTATATCTATATATATATATTTATGAATTAAGTATAGAATTGAAAAATGAGAAAATTACTTACTTTTCTACCATCATCCAAGTAAAATTTATGGATTGAATGAACTCTACTTAAGCTTATGCTAACTGCTCAAACAAGCGGACCTCGACCATCAACATTTGATGTGGAAAGAGACATTTCTCCATTATCTTTCAAGATTATTATGAGATTAGAAATTACACGAACTTCTTGTAACTATTGAAGATGAATCTATTAGAGGATTAAGCTCTCATGCCTCAGAATACTTAGGCTTGATACAAACTTAAAGGTAATTTCCAATGTTGATAGAAATATTCTTTTCAAATATTTACCTTTAATTTTGTATAAAGTAATCCATTCAAGCCCAAATATTATGACACGAGAGCTAAATCTTGCAATAGATCATTCATATACAATTACGAGAACTTCATGTAATTTCTAATCTCATAATAATTTTGAATGATATCATATAAGTGTCTCTCCCCACAGCCAATGTTGATGTTCCAGCTGCTCCTGTTTGAGCACTTAGCAAAACATTAAGTATGCCTCATTCAATCCCTAAATCTTAACTGGATGATGGTGTAAAAGAAAGTAATTTTTTCATTTTTTTAATTCTATACTTAATATATATAATATAATATATATATATATATATGGGATGCTCATATATAGTTTGGCGTGACACAAAAACTTGAGAGTTGTCTATTTGAAAAATTAGGATTGAACTATATCTGTCCAGTTGATGGCCATAATATGGTAAATCTTATACAAGATTTGAAACAAGTGAAAATTATAGCACAAAAAATATCAGTCCTCGTTCACATCCTTACAGTTGAAGGAAAAGGTTATCCTTGTACCAAAATTGTTGCTAACAAAATGCATGTATATATATGTACCGAGTTATTAGATACTGCAGGTATATATAGTTGTACGGTACATAAATATATCCCTACAATATATAACTGCACGATACATATATACGTACATTTTGTTAGTAGCAATTTTAGAAGGAGCATAACCTTTTCCTTTCACTTTAAAGATGTGAATGAGGATTGGTCCCTTTCGTGCTATATTTTTCACGTGTTTTAAATCTTGTACAAAAATTTTCATATTTTGGCCATCAACTGGACCGATATAGTTAAATCATAACTCTTCGAATATATTTTTCACGTGTTTTAAATCTTGTATAAGATTTTTCATATTTTGGCCATCAACTGGACCGATATAGTTAAATCCTAACTCTTCGAATATATTTTCACGTGTTTTAAATCTTGTACAAGATTTGTCATATTTTGGCCATCAACTGGACCGATATAGTTAAATCCTAACTCTTCGAATAGGCAACACCAAAGTTTCTGTGTCACACCTAGCTATATATATATATATTAGCATCTCATATAGATATATGAATGAATGAATTAAGTATAGAATTGAAAAATGAGAAAATTACTTACTTTTACTCCATCATCTAGGTAAAATTTAGGGATTGAATGAAACCTACTTAAGGTTCTGTTATGTGCTCCAACAAGCGGAGCTCGACCATCAACATTGGTTGTGGGGAGAAACACTAGTCTGTTATTATTCAAGATTATTATGAAATTAGAAAATACATGAAGTTCTTGTAACTGTTGAAGAAGGATCTACCGGAGGATTTAGCTCTCATATCTCACAATACTTGAGCTTGAATGGATTATTTGATACAAAATTAAAGGCAATTATTTAAAAGGAATATTTCAACAGTTACAACACTGACAATAAAAAAATTCATTTGTAGTTTCTTTATAGTTGACTTAAAATTTTAAAAAAAAATTGATTGGGAAGGGAAGAATATTGGTAGAAGGAACAAGAGTGGCAATTCTTGGATATGAAAAAATTGTGCAGAACTATTTAACAGATGATAAGCTTCTTCGAGAATATTGAATATTAGCCACAGTAGCTGATGCAAGATTCTAGATTCTGTAAACTACTTGATAGCGACTTGGTCAGATGTTTGACTCGAGAACATGATGCTCTCGTAACCGTTGAAGAAGGATCTATTGGAGGATTTAGCTCTCATGTCTTACAATTCTTGAGCTCAAATAGATTACTTTATGTAAAATTAAAGCTAATTATTTGAAAATAATATTTCAAGTTGATAATAAATATGTTATATTATGTATATTTGATATCATTTCAATCGAGAAATATTAATTACAATATATATATAATGTTGCATTGGAGACCAATGATGCTTCTAAACAGATACATTGAACATGGAGCTCAAAAGGATCAAATTGAAGAGGTTTGCTTGACACCAAAGCATGCATATTTTGAGCATTGTGTTTATCGATGATGGGAGGAAACAAGGATAGTCTTTCATCATCTTATAGAAAACTCATTTCTACTTACAAGAACTAGCTAGTTCTGATAAAATTTTGTTGGGAAAGTAATAAACGCTCATGTTATATATAAATCTTCTTCTACCTCATAATCTGATATAGTATTTTATACTTTCGTTCAAATTAGCCTTGATTGTAAGTTTGAATTTATTTGTATACCTAGGTAAATAGAAAGGAAGCATTCTTCTTATTGTATATTTCATGAAGTAAATATGTTGATACTAAAGCAAAACAAATATCAAGAATATGTTGATATATATTAAACATAGAAACGTTCTGCAACAATAACTCAAACTATAATAAATAAATAAAAAATATAAAGTCTTCAAGATTGAAACTAGGATGGTGGAGTAGTAGACCTTGTCACATATGAAGTAGCAAAAGGAACACAGAACACAATCATGGTGAAAATTTACCAATAATATGACATGTTAGAAGTCAAAATTGGATTGAAGTTTGTTGTTGATCTTCAAAGTAGTTTGATAAGTTGCCTAATCTTGATATTTAATCTTTCGTTTTTATTTTATATTGACTTAAGAATCATAATGAATCCATGAGACCACCTTTCTTAGCTTTCTATTTCAAGAAAGAAAATGAAGAAGAATTAATTGTGCATTCTACCGTTGTTCTTCCTAGCTTTACATGAATGGATTTGTTCTGTTATTTTCTACATAGTATAATAATATGTGTACAGATCATATATACGCTAACGCTAAGTTGAGGGAGTATTTAGATTTTGCATGTTTCTGTAGAAAATTCCAAGCAATCAAATAAACAAAGGTCAGAGATTTACCATTTACCATTGCACACTGCACAAAAGGAGATTTAAGCGGTTCTTTCCGATTAACTCAGTTTTTCACTAATTTTACCCCAAGAGATAAAATAAGGAAGAACAATACCTGCATGACGGTGAAGACCTATTTTTAGTTTGTAAAAATTTTCAAGCAAACAAAGGTAAGAGATTTTCCAATGTGCACTGCACAAAAGAAGATCTAAGCAATTCTTTCCTATCAGCTCATTTTTTCACTAATTGTTTTCCAAAATAAGAAACACATAAATTGCACAAGTTTTTCAAAGAAAAAAATAAGGAAGAACAATAGTTGTAGAACGACGAGGACCCATTTTTAATTTGTAGAAATTTCCAATAAATCAAGCAAACAAAGATAAAAGATTTATTGTTGCTCACTACACAAAAGGAGATCTATGAAGTTCTTTTCCGGTTAACTCATTTTTTTGCTAATTTTTCTCCAAAATAAGAAACACGGAAATGCACAAGTTTCACAAAAGACAAAATAAGGAAATACAATACAAGGAGAACGATGATGACCAATTTTTAGTTTGTAGAAATTTCCAAGCAATCAAGCAAACAAATGTAAGACATTTACCGTTGCACACTGCACAAAAGGAGATCTAAGAGGTTATTTCCGATTGACTCATTTTTCGCTAATTTTTTTCTACAAAATAAGATACACATAAATTCCACAAATTGCACAAAAGACAAAATAAAGAAGAACAATACCTCCAAAATGGGGAGGACCCATTTTTAGTTTGTAGAAATTTCTGAGCCATCAAGCAAACAAAGGTAAGAGTTTTATCGATGCACACTGCACAAAAGGAGATCTAAGATCAGTAGACGGTTAGGCAACAAGAAACCCATTTTTAGAAGAACAATCAATTAATGTTTATTACCCATTGAAGCAGTTCTTTCCCATGAAATCATTTTTACACGCAAATTTGTTCCCCACAATGTGAAACACATAAATTGCATAAGTTTCACAAAAGGAAAAATAATGAAGAACAATATTTGTATAACGACGATGATCCATTTTTAGTTTGTAGAAATTTTCAAGCTATCAAACAAACAAAGATAAGATATTTACCATTGCACAAAAGGAGATCTAAGATCTATAGACAATTTGGGCAACAAGAAACCTCTTTTCTTGAAGAACACTCAATCAATGTTTATTACACATCAAAGTGATTCTTTCCGATGAACACTTTTTTTTTTTTGCTAATTTATTCCCCAAAATAAGAAACACATAAATTGCATAAGTTTAACAAAAGGCAAAACAAGGAAGAACAATACTTGCATAACGATGATGACCCATTTTTGTTCATAGAAATTTCCAAGCAAACAAAGGTAAGAGATTTACTATGTGCACTTCACAAAAGGAGATTTAAGATCAGGTTAGGGCAACAAGTCCCATTTCTATAAGTAGGTTACAAAAAAAAAAAAACTAAATCTTGTAGAGAAAGCCCAAAATAAAATATTGGATCTTCAATCAAGAGCCAACATAGTCCATTTTCAATCAAGTGAATCAAAATCTAATAATAACCAGCCAATCTCAGGTAACTCTTTCATTCTAGTTTTAAAACAAAAAAGCAAAAAAAAATAACAATAACAATAAAAAGAAAGGATCCACGCTAAAACATTTCTGCAGTAACAAGCCGAAAAAAGTAAGAGAAAATATTATTGTCAAAAAAATTTAAATTGGTTTAAAAAATTGGACCACAGTTAAAAAAAGTTTTTTGGCCCACACATGAAAAACAAAATTGGACCATACCAAGAAAAACAAATTTTGCCAACACAAAAAAGAAACAAATTAAACCTTTGCTTGAGTGTGTGAACACTAGGGATGAATAAGGTTTGGAGTATGCTTGTTGATGATAAAACCTTTCTAAAGTTGAGATAAGTGACATTATATATGACTTTGAAAGGTTCACAATGGTGTTGGTGTGTGTTGTTCGCCACTGCTACCTCTATGTTTGCATCATAAAAGTCTTTTGTCTTCTTTTTGCTCTTTGGACTTGGTAATGGAGGGAATATATGAACTTTCTAGAGATGAAGCCACTATGTCAACCCATTTTTGCTTGATAAAGTATTTCATACTTTTAACAAATGAAGACTTCAAGTGCTAGGAAAAGGAAATTGTGGAATATTACATTGGTCTCATCTTTTCTATTATTTGTATATATATATATATATATAACGTTTTTTGTATGAATGATCTACTTTTTTTGAAAATACTATATTCGGTCTACTTTTTAAAATGTGTAAAATTAATGCAAGATAGAAATTTGATGATACTAAACTCTTTTTTCAAATATTTTTAATAAACCCATAACTTTTAATATTTAATATTTTTTAAAAAATATAAAACGAAAAAAAAAACTAAATGGCCTTTGATGTTATTAATTAGTTAGTTTCCTATGATTTTTTTAAATATCAAAAGTTATGGGATTTTTTTTAAAAAAAATTTAGCTTAGACTCAAATTTAAAACTCATTATATTGCATTGCAATAGAGTTTCTATATTATATTTGGGGGAATTTTGTTCAACTTTTTTTTTAATTTTATTTCTTGCCACTGGGAAGAAGGCTTCAATTTTTTGGGAAGAGGGCTTCAATTTTACTGAATTTTGTTAAACTCAATTGAAGAAAAATTTTGTCTTTGTTATTTAGCAAATTTTTTTTTTTACCTACATTCTCCAATGAAGAATGAAAAGAATGAAGACAGAGGGAAGCATTCCACCAGTGTGTCGCCGTCGATGTGGAAGAATAACTAGGGTTAGGAAAAAGCTTTGCTAATATTTTTTGTACACATCAATTGAACGATATGAATAAATTATCAAGATAATTTGACGACAAAAAAACTCTCCCAAAATTTGCCACTATTGTGACCGATATCTCCATGACTGTAGATAGTTGTCGGCGTCATTGCATTAAAATAATAATAATAATAATAATAGAAGAAAAATAATAACTATGGTTAGAGTTTAATTTTATTCAAAATTATAAAATTACCCTTAAAAAATAAAAGAATTTTTTTTTGATTAAATGAAAAAAATTCTCTTACCCTAAACCACATGGTTTTGTCCAAAGAATTAAAAGGTCAAAATAATAAAAAAAACAATTGCCCAGCATTTTTTAGACAAAAATGCCCCAAGTGAAAACAGTGACAAATGAGAGTTAACAGCAAAAAGTTGACCTAACGGCAAAAATAAACTGAAGGGCACTTCATGGGATGATTTGAAAGTTTGAGTGTTGCCTAAAGCAACAAAAAAAGTTTAGGTGTTAAAGTTGCATTTTGGGATTGTTTAGGTGTTACCAAAATTGTTTAACCTAAAAACAAATATAAACTCCATGTAATTTAAAATTTGACAATCATTCTTATAACCGTATTTTTTCTTTCCTTTTTTGGCTCCAAACCCTATCATTCTCATCTTTTGTCTCTGCTCTACATTATTTCTATCTCTTTTTCTCAAATTATGTACCTAAAATTCATTCATATTTGGTAAAATCTATTTAGATTAAAATATTTATCTTTTTATTAATTAATCCATAATATTCTTCATATATTCCAATTTGACACATAATAATAAATTCTTTATTCATTAACTTAATTGGAAGCTAATAATATTTATCTGATTTGGGTCAGGGTATTACAAATGAAGATCCTTAGGAATATTCTCTCTGTTTTGTTGAGTATCATTGCCTAAATTTTATCTGTTTGCTCGGGATGGGATCAACTTTATTCCACCTACTTGGAATCTTTGATTAATTATTTCTAAGTTAATTATTGATTAAGTAAAAGATACTAAACAAGCTATTACCAACGTTCATGGGACAACTAATATTTACAAATATAAAATTATTGATGCTACCATATTACTATCTACCCGATAGGTACTTGGCCTTAGGTTTTTCTTAATTGAGTAAAAGTCTTATTTGCTATGTGCTTTAACTAAAATCCTCAATTCTTCATAAATCTACCTAGGATATAAACCCTATCTTTAGCACACATAAGCAAAACGCGCCATAGCATGAAAAGGATCAATCCTCATTCACATTCTTATAGTGAAAGGAAAAGGTTATCTTCCAACTGAAATTACTGCTAACAAAATACGTGTTTATATATGTTTCGTGCAATTATATATTATGGGTATATATAATTGCATGGTGCATAGATATATACCTAAAATATATAATTACATGGTGCATAGATATATACCTAAAATATATAATTGCACGGTACATATATATACGTTCATTCTGTTAGAAGAAATTTCAGCAGGAAGATAACCTTTTACTTTCATTGTAAGGACGTCAATGAGGACTAGTCCTTTTTGTGCCATAATTTTCATGTGCTTTAAACTTGTACAAGATTTGTCATATTACTGTCATCAACTGAACCAATATAGTGCAATCCAAACTCTTCGAATAGACAACTCCGTAGTTTTTGTGTCACACCCAACTATATATACATATATATATATATATATATATATATATATATATATATATATATATATGTGTGTGTGTGTGTGTGTGTGTGTGTGTGAATTAAGTATAGATTAAAATGAGAAAATTACTTACTTTTCTACCATCATCCAAGTAAAATTTATGGATTGAATGAACTCTATTTAAGCTTATGCTAACTGTTCAAACAGGCGGACGTCGACCATCAACATTTGATGTGGGGAGAGACATTTTTTCATTATCCTTCAAGATTACTATGAAATTAGAAATTACACAAACTTCTTATAACTATTGAAGAGGGATCTATTAGAAGATTAAGCTCTCATATCTCACAATACTTAGGCTTGAATGGATTATTTTATACAAAATTAAAGGTAATTTCCAATGTTGTAACTATAGAAATATTCTTTTCAAATAATCACCTTTAATTTTGTATAAAGTAATCTATTCAAGCCCAAATATTATGACACGTGAGAGCTAAATCCTACAATAGATCTTTCATAAACAATTACGAGAACTTCATGTAATTTGTAATCTCATAATAATTTTGAATGATATCGAACAAGTGTCTCTCCCTACAGCCGATGTTGATGTTCCAGCTCCGCCTGTTTGAGCACTAAATAATTCACTTCATGACACTTATTTTAGTGTTAAGATCCATATTTCAAAAACATTTAAATTAATTTAACATATTTAGAAATCGAAATATTTCATGGTCATTATCTTCTATAGTGTTTGACATGATATCCATTACATTGGATATGATAAGTGAAGTTCTTGCCAATTGAGTTACCCTTCTTTGCTAATAATATTGTTATTTATATATTTTTTAGGTAAATTGGCATAAATAGTCCTTAAACTATAGAGGTTTTGTGAAAATTGATCTCCAAATTATTATATTATGTAGAATTGGTCCCCGAACTATAAAAAATTATGACATTGATCATTTCGTTCAAAATTTCGTTAAATTATCCATTAAGTTAAAAAAACTTTGAAGGTGTTTATGTCACTACACTAAACGTTTGGTGACATTGGTCCCTAAATTATTATTTTTTTTAGTGAAATTAGTCCTCAAACTATAAAAAATTTGCAACATTGATTCTTTCGTTAAAAATTCTTCATTAAGTAAAAAAAACTTTCATTACACTATTTTAATACATTTAATATATATAATTTATATACATATACCTTCAAATAATATTTTAATATCATCCTCACATATTATTTTACTATTTTTATCTTTTCTTCTTCTTCCTTTTCTTTTTATTTGAAAACTTTTTTTTAAAAAAAAATCTTTATTTAATTTTCTTATTGTTTGCACCAATTAGTTTTCTATAAACTTTTTATTTGGAAAATGAAAACAAAGAAAATGGAAGGGGAAGAAAAAAAGGAGAAGGAAGACAAAGAGAAATAAATATGAAAATGATATATATATTATTAAATATATTTAAATAGTGTAATAACATAAATAAATTGAGTTTTTAAATAAAGGATTACTCTCATAATTTTTTTATAATTTGAGAATAATGTCATTAAATATTTATAGTTTGGGAATTAAGTTAATCTACTTATTATTAAATATATTTAAATAGTGTAGTGACATAAATATTTTTGAAAAAAAAAATTTACTTAACAGATAATTTAATGAAATTTTTAACGGAACTAGCAATGTCATAAATTTTTTACAGTTTGAGAACCAATTTTACTAAAAAATAATTTACGGACCAATGTCACGAAATCCCTATATTTTGGGGACTATTTATTTAAATTATTTTTTTCTATTCTTTATTTTATTGAGAAATATGGCTAAAGAAATGGGGGGAAAATTCCTGTACGTTGACGGAGATACAGCAATTTGAGCCGTCGCCTTGTAGTTTACCCATAATCTAATCGAACAGAGAAAATGATTTCCCGGTCACAGCTAATCAAGAGTCCTCAAATCTACCGATACATCTTCCAATTTCCGCACCTTAATCCTGTTCATTGTCAAATATCAGAGTTTTCATCATCTTCAAATGCATTTTCGTCGTTCCAAGATTCTGAAATTCCCAACTTGGCCAAACACAGAGACTGGTTAAGCCCTAATGAAATGATCAAGATTTTTGAAAAACTCAAAGATCCCAACTTTATTCTTCCTGTGTTGGAGCAAATCCGGGTACGCAAAGACTACAAACCCAACGAAGCTCTCTACACTGCGGTCATTAATAAGCTTGCAAAAGCCAAGAACTTTGATGCCATAGAAACCTTAATGGAAAGAATCAAACATGAAAGGAAATGCAGACTTTCCGAGGATTTCTTCTACAATGTTATGAAGATATATGGGAATTTAGGTGGGAAGATAAATAGTGCTATGAAGACCCTATTCGAAATGCATAATTACAAGTGCTGGCCTACAGTGAAAACCTTTAATTTCGTGCTTAATCTACTCGTTTCAACAAGCAAGCAATTCGAAATTGTTCACAGGTTTACAGGGGTGCTTCTGAATTAGGTGTTGAAGTGGATGCTTGTAGTTTGAATATCATAATCAAGGGATTGTGTGAATGTGGGGAATTGGATGCTGCATACCTTGTGCTCGATGAATTTCCTAATCAGAAGTGTAGTCCTAATGTAAGGAGCTTTTCCACGATAATACACGGTTTATGTGAGCAGGGACGTCTTGATCAGGCATTTGCTTTGTTAGATAGGATGGAAAGAGAAGGCGTGGATCCCGATGCCGTTACATTCAACATACTAATTTCAGGGCTTAGGAAGCAAGGAAGAACAGATGAAGGTATTCAGCTTCTGGACAGAATGATGAGGAAAGGTTGTGATCCAAACTCAGGTACTTATCAGCAGGTTTTGTATGCTTTGCTTGATGCCAAGAAGTTTGCTGAGGCCAAGGCCTTTATGCATAGAATGATAAGTAAAGGTGTATATCCAAGTTTTGAGTCTTACAAGTCAATTATCCATGGTTTTTGTGATGAAGCACTTGTGTCAGATTTAGATTGGGTATTGAAGCAAATGGTGAGGCAAGGTTTTGTACCAAAGATGGGAATGTGGAAGCGCATTCTTGAATGCATCTTTTCAGGCAGTACTAGTACTTATAACTCCTGTTCTTATAAAGAAATTATTGGGAAGTAAGTAGATTTCATGTCACAAGCATCCATGCGCATGATTTTTGTCTACTTCAGTATATATGTATTCCCTAAATTGTCTACTTTTTGCTTTTTGCTTTTGCATTTTTCTGTTGCATTGGTCCAACACCACTTTCTTCATGGTTGCTGCTGATAATGGAAGACAAACTACAATCAACAGGCTCCCTGATCAATGAACATTGCAATAGAAAACTGATATATCAACCAAAAAAAAAGGAAAAGAAAATCCATGACTAACGAACAAAATATAAAGAGTAAACTTTACACAAATCAAATGGATTATATATGGTTATACACAAAAACTTTTACCTGTACAGTTCAACACTTTTGAAACATAACTCTACAGCCAAGTTCAACCAGAGCAGATATGCAGAATTGAGTCTATGTGTACTTATATACCTTCCTCCACAGCCGCCATATGTGTAACCGGCAGCTCACTACTTGATGCAACAGGTCCAGTTTTTTCAATGACGCTTGATGTATTATTATTGTCATCTACTTTTGAAGCTTCAGGACTTCTGTTTACTGGCTCTTCAGGATTAGTTGCAACATTATCTCCAGGAGACAAGATTTTAGGTTCGCTGGAATTAGGGGAAACGATAGAGCACCCAGAGATGGGTTCTGATGGAACTTGAATTGCTTCAACTCCAATGGCACTGACAGTAGATTCTTCCCCTGATGAAGAACTGGATGATGCCCAAGCATCCCTTTCTGTTGGCAGCTCACCGGAATGGGATTTAAATTTTCTTGAACCTTTCCTGGAAATAGCATGCTTTAGGTCACGGGCAGATTTACCAGCTTGCCTCAAAATGTTTTTTGCAACCTCTTTCACTTTATGTGGACTATCTGGTCCACTACCTTCAGAACTCTCTTTCTCATCAGTTTTTGGAGTCTTCAAGGCGGCAGCAGCTGAAGTAGCATCATCCACTACGAACTTCACACCAATTTCCCTTTCTGAGTTTACTGATCTAATATTAACACGCGGGGATGA
This sequence comes from Asclepias syriaca, assembly GCA_027405835.1. Lineage (NCBI taxonomy): Eukaryota > Viridiplantae > Streptophyta > Magnoliopsida > Gentianales > Apocynaceae > Asclepias > Asclepias syriaca. The sequence continues at coordinate 7,092,544 of CM049930.1, forward strand.
AACTGGAACTTCAGGATAGTTGTTCTTCTCTTCATTTCTAGATCTTCTATGGAATATGGAACCAATTTTGTGGAAGCCTCTTTGAACCCGATTTGGAGTGTGTTCCTTTTCAGCATCCAAACTTTCATCGCCATTGATCCCACCACTCTTAAGAGGTCCAGATGGTCTTGACTTGAAACTGCCAGATTCAACACCTTCGGATAGAATCTCTGTGTCCGGGCGCCTGCTTTTCCCTTTCCTTGGCTCCCAAACCTGAGCAACATCACTCCCTGGACGATGAACCCATATCCCAGTCTCTTGTTTCCCTTCTACAACAATAGGCTCAAATTTATCTCCCACTCTTGAAGATTTATCTGATGTAGCAGAGGAGAATGAATCTTTGTTACTTGTATCAGTGGCAAAGGACTCTCTCTTATATTGATTAAGATCTTCTTCGTCACTAGCCTGGTTAATCACCAATATAATCATCAAAATACAGAAGTACCTTAGCCATGTTTCTATCAATATCAGTTGTGTATTTTTCACAAGAATTTCATGGAAATCTTTCCTTTGCAAATTGTTAAATGTACTACAAGATTCAATTTTCTTCTTTGATATAGTATACACACTGCAAGATTTTTCATGTTAAATATACATAATTTTTATATATTTACTGATCAAAATATATATATATATATATAGGTAAGCATATAGTTCCAAGAAGACCAGTTAAATAAAGATTAAATCAAACAAATCTCCAGGCTACTATAATTTGAAACAAGTTGATCTGTTTAAAACAACAAAATATTTACCTTTCCATTTCCTTCAAGGATGGAAATCGCAATATGTAGGCGTCCTACTTTGACATTTTGAAGTGACAACCAAATGTCGTGCCTCTGGTCATCCCTAAAATCATTGATATCTATAGAGCATTCCCTGAACATAATGCAGGTAGTATGGTCAGACATATAAAATGTAAATATGGAAATGTTGATAATGATCCCGCCAATCAAGTTAGAGAAAAATGATTAGTGAGAAGCACAAGTGACAAAGATCCTATAAAGAATTAGGGCTTAACATACCCAATTCTTTAGACAATATTATATGCATCATGCTCCAATTTTATGGAAGAAAATCATTGATCCCACGCTTGGATAAACAAAAATTTAAAAATCAGAAAGAATTTTTTCATTTAATAAAAATATCTACGTACCAAAATTAATGATAAGCAAACTGAGAAATGAGTACAGTTAGAACTAATATTATAATTTACCAACATTCTAGAACTATAACAGAAACTCCAACATGGAATCATGTATAGAGAAAAAAGCTTTAAATCAACAAATATTATGAAATTTATGTCTTACATAGGCAAGGAGTACAACAAATTTCTCCCATGACCAAGAGTTCATAAATAAGAACAACTCCAGAACAATATTTCCACCCCTATAGTTTTCAACTGAAGTCAAACATCAACCAATTGAGGAGTCTAACTGATTGACACAATAGTTGGAACTTTAATTTTTCATATAAACCAGAACACTTCCAAACATAAGAAAATTTAGAGCAAGCAAAGAAATATATATACAGAAGAAAGAAATATGAGCTTCGCCTTTGAAATGTTTAGATAAATTGGATCTTTAAGCATTTTTTTCTTCTTTTTTTTTCTTTTTGTGAGTGTTCTGGGGTTAGGGGAAGGAGCTGAAGAATTAATTAATACTAACATATATATATAAAGATGGATATAATCAATATAAGAAATTATCTAGCTAGACCAACAAATGAGTTTTTATATTCAAAAAGAAAGAATCGGACAAACCCTAATTTATCATCAACAAAATGGTCTTTATCACGAACTTCAATTGCAAGGATATTTGGTGACTCCCATGTACAGATGGGGACCTTGAATTCCTCGTGCCATTTTGGAGTAAGTGTTTTCTTCTGTATCTTAGTTCTGAATCTATAAGGCCCAAGTTGTCCCTTGACATAAGGATCAGCCAATCCTGAGAAAAACCTCAGTCAAGATAAATATAGTAAGATGTCACAGCCAATATATGAGTAGTGAATACCAACCATTTAAATCTGATGGCTTCATGTCAGCTGCCTCAATCACTTCAACAAGAACATAGGCCACCGGCTGCTTCTCATCAATAGTAAACCAGTTCTCTATTGACATATTCAGAAAAAGAGACACTCATTCTTGAGGTATCAAGCATGTGAAATAAGACTTAAACATAAATTGAGACTTCAAATAATTGGGAATTTTCACACTATATAGACACCATTGAACACTGCGATGGCACTCATCTTAAAATAACAAAATATAAGAAAAACCAAACCACAAACCCCAAGTCGGTATCTGTTCGCAACGGCCTCTTATTTGATTTATTCTCCACTCAAAATCTTTTTATAATATCTTTTCCCTCCAAAATTTTCATCATTATCAATATGGGTGCACATGTACCCATATTAAATACGTTTCAAATACTTTTAAATTAAAAATGCAGTCCTAAATAATATTATTAGCTATCTGGTTATTACTTTAGAACATCATCTTATAAGTAGAACCCAGTTAAAATCACATCAAACCTTTAAATATTGCGTAAATTTTTTTATCGAAAGTACAAATATTACTCATAAAGAAAGAAAAATTACAGACACCAAATATATTTTGAAAAATAATAATGATAGAAAAGGAAACAACACTAGTGATACCCTGAAGAATTTCTAAATAATCTGATGCCACATATTTCATTAATATTGAGAAACTATCCACTTAAAGAATTCTAACCATAAATGCATAAAATCTCCAAATTTTCTACAAGCCAAATTAATGGATGTATTTAGAATGCAAGATTTTGAATTACCTGGTTGGGGAGAAACAAGTTTCTCTACATCAACCACCAACATATTTGGCTGCAAAAAATTTAGAGTGAATTTAGTGTTTGAAAGCTCTACCTATAGCAAATTCAGTTGCATGTAAATGTCCAATATTCAGGAAATACATAAACAATACAACGGATATATTGAAATATCTAAAGATCGAAAAGAATTAGTGCTAGTATGTTTACAAAAATAACTTGGTCTTAAGAACTCCACCTGAACTAGAGTCTGCTCAAAGACAAGTGAAAGGAGCTTATCCTGACAAAAGGTAAAAACAAATTAATACACAAAAAGAGACAGAGATTAACAAAAGAAGTCAACCATATCTCATATGCCATAATGTACAAACCAGCCACCCAGCAATCCCTGGAAGCTCAGTAACATCAAGGCCATGAGTGAAAATTGGTTTCACAGTCATCTGAAAGTATGGTGGCTCCACAAAGCATAGCCGCACACGGCCAATGAATGGCCATCTTCGTACAAACTTCACCCCAATCAGAACCTACAAGAAAACAGAGAAAAACATAGTAGAATTTTTGGATGATTTCTATTTGAAATTAGCCTAGAGTTAGAATGAGTTTTTTGCCATTGAAATCCAAATTCTTAAAATAAAACATGCATAAGAAATTAAATAATGGCAAGAATTACAATTTAGAACTTCACTGATTTCAAATGATGACAGACTAAAATCACATAAACTCCAGAGACTTCATATAATTTCCAAAGCCTAAGGCTTCAAGGCTACAAAAACTTGAGTTATAGAGCATATTAACTTAATTTAACAAGTATCTATAAGTATCATTTCATCTATGTTAACACTAGCAGAAATCTGAATCATCCAACTCGTCTGCAGTGTATTTTGCACCACTATATGTGTACCAGAGACATCAGCAGTCATCTTTCTCCTATACTATGGATAAGTACAAAGACATCCGAGCTGAAAAAAATGTATGCAACTGGACTCAGCACATAGATAATAACTATCTGATGTTCATGAAATGGAAGCTTGAATTATCTGAAAATTCTGGAAAGCAAAAGGAAAAGGTGGTGGAAAAAGGTTCCTAAGGCTACTCACTGAGAACTCCTATCTACTAAATACTCCATATATATGTTGTGAGATGACTGATAGCAGGAAACACTTCATAAGAACTGTTCAAGTGACCTACCTTTCCTTCAATATGCATTCCCAGCAGGTGCAACTTTGCCCACATCCCAAAACCCAACCTTTTTCTCAGCTTGACAGCCATTAGTGCACTCATATCATCAGCAGTGAGGAAGTTCATTCCCAATTCAAATACCTGACATTGATATATATATATATATATAGGTATGTCACTTATCCACAAGATGTACCCAAGTGCTACTGCACTGCAACTGCAGAAACGCATCAATCTGCAGCAAGGACTACATACCAGGTGATCATCATCATTAGACTCATGAAGGACTCTCATCTCAGTAAACATGGGTGGAGATCTACCAAGGTATAGTTGTTGAACTTCAACTTCCTTCTGTATTTTACAAAGTAAATGGTTTCGTTAGTTTCAATCAGAACAAAAGTTTAATGCAAAAGGAAGTCTCATTACTGCTGGCTTCTCCAAGAAACTGATAACTACCGAATTAAATAAATAGAAGACAACACTGAGAGACATGAAGATAAATAATTAAGAAGCACTTAGAGGGCACTGGATTCATACCACTGTCCACGGTTTATACTTCTGTAAGAACCATGGAACAATGGGCAGTAGAATTTTCTGTGAAACAATATCCTCCATGCAGACAGTCCACATCTTCTCAACCGCATAGTTCAACCACCGAACAGTTTCAGAATCTGAAAGAACCTGCAGAATGTGGATTCAAGATGATACACAGCATCCATCAATATATCAATCCCTTTTAAGTGTCCAACATTTCCTTTTTTTCTAAAAAACAAAAAAAGAATAATCCCATATCTCCCCGCACCTTAAATAGAAACAAAAAATAGATCAATATACAAGAGGAATAATGACCCTAATTCTTTCCTTTTCCTGAAAAAAAAAATGTTCCAATCGAAAGGGATGCAGTAGAAAATGAAAGACAAGCAAGAAAGATGGCAATAAAAAATTAGAAATTTAAAAAAAAAGAAAAACTTTCCCCTTGTATATACTCAATTATACCTCGTATCCCTTTGCCTATCCTTTCCAAAGAACTAATTAAAATGAACAACACTCACAGGCCAAAAACAATTACAAGAAACAAAATCTGCTGAAAATTTTAAAAAGAAAACTATCCAACAAAAAAAAAATCTTCAGTAAGAAAATTCTGGGAAAAAAGAAACTAACCCTTCTTTGATTGGAATTTCTTTTCTCCTCAAATTCTACTTTCTTCCTCAATCTTACGACATACCGGTCATGAACCTTCAAATAGTTGAAACCAGAACCAAGAAAATAAGTCAACTGCAACTATCAAACTATCAGGAATAAAGGAAAATTCAATTTAAAAAAAAAAAAAGGACAGAGAGAATTTAACTCACAAGAAAAAGATAAACAAAGGAGATCAAATAAACAACTGAACCGCAACAATTGTATGAATTGAGCAACCAAAGCACCACGAACACAAGCCCTACGTGATGCAAAATGGAGACCTCCAATACGCTTCCCATTCCCCTCTGAACGAACGAATTCCAACAAAAAAAAGTAAAATTTTAAAAAAAATGCCGAGAAAGACTTTTTCAATTTCAAAATCCTCGCCGCCCTTCTTTCATCAACTTATTATTCATACAAAACAAAATCACACCATAATCGAGAGAGAAGAAATCAGATTCGGGAAAGTGGAAAAATCAGCCTTAGTGATGAAGTAAAAGTACGGCGGTTATAAACTGAGGAGAATTGAAAACAAAAAACGGTAATCTAGGGTGAGTGGTAGAAGCAGAGAGGGAGGCACTTATATTTCAGTTTCTACAGTTGGAACGGGACCAGTTTTGATTTGATCATCTGATGACTATGAGTTGAACCAAAAGAATTACCGACACATGTTGCCGCGCCGAGTTTTGTGCGTGGGTGTGTTGAGATCTGGAGCATCCTTGTCAACAAGGTTTTCATTATCATATATTCATTTGTTTTTGTATCAATTTTGTTTTTTAAAAAAATTTTATCATAATTTCTAATTTATTTAGATTTAGTTTGAATTTCAAATTTCAATTTTTAATTAAAAATATTTAACTGTTTATAAATAAATAATTAAATTTTAAAAATATATATTTAGGACTAAGCGCATAAAATTTTAGTGTGACCAAAATTTTAATAAATTTTATTTTTAATATTAAACTGTATAAATTTTTGTTTTAAACACTTTAAAAGAAAGAAAAACATTTTATATATTAAAAAAATTCGTATATAAATTTTTTTTGGTAAATGGTGAACTTTCATTAATAAAACAGGAAACAACAAAATAATGGCCAGATTAGAAAATTCAACCTTCAGGACATAAAACAAAAACTAAAAAAAAAACGCTAGGTAACGACAACTAACAACGCTAGTAACAAAAATAAAAACAGACGTGAAAAAAGTCTAAGAAAAACACAATAAACATCCTTAATTCCTCAGATTCAGAAATTGTAGAACCAAGTCATCCACCTTCTCAAAAAAGTTTGAGTGAAATGCCCATTTAGCCAGGTTATGTGCACATGCGTTTGATGATCTTGGAGTGTGATCTAGGAACTAGAAATTTAAACATCCTTAGCTCCCCAGATTCAGAGACTGTAGAACCAAGTCATCCACCTTCTCAGAAAAGTTTGAGTGAAATACCCATTTAGCCAGGTTATGTGCACATGCGTTTGATGATCTTGAAGTGTGATCTAGGAACTAGAAACTTCTTGCATAGAACAAATATCTCCCAGTATCTATTACTTTTTTTGCTCTCCAGTCTTCAAACTGTGAGAGCCCAGGTAAAGTCATAATAACATTGAAGGCATCTCCCTCGATCCACACTCTCTCCAGATGGAGTTCATCGGCTATCTTGAGTGTTTGGGTAGCCACTTCAGCTTTAGCATAGAAAGAATTTTCCAAGTTAAAGAGGTTCACCCAAGCACCTAGAATCACCCCAGCATCATTTCGCAGCACTACTCCCGTCGTTGTCTTTCCTTCCTTAAAGGTTGCATCAAAGTTCAATTTCATTTCTCCAAAAGGGGGTGGTGTCCAGTCTACTTTTGCTCCTTTCTTCAAACCTACTCCATGCCTCACTCTTCTTCTTAAACTGTTCCTCCAGTATTGCAAGTAGTTACAATTCAGCCTTTTTGAAAACTCAGTCCAATTTGGATTGTCCTCCCCCTTCCATATCTTATTTTTAACCATCCACAATTGTTCAAACATAACCACTAGGAATTGAATAATCTTTTTCATCTATGTAACCTCCAAAGGAAGATGGTTATTTGTGTTGAGGATAAATGACGGCTATTATTTTATCTCCATAGTCCTAAAACCCTCAATATGCAGCTGCCATGGGAAATTCCACCATAACATTTTGTTGATGGGACAACACAGAAGTAGGTGGTGTAATGTTTCTGCATTCTGGCCACAAAGATAGCACATACGATTGTCAACGGTGATAAATCGAGCTATCTTCTTCATTGTAGGAATTATAGTATTGGCAATCTTCCAAAGTAATAGACTGTGTCTACCATGTACCTTACTTTGCCATATCATTTTTCAAAACTTACTAGGGACAGTGTTAGGATGGGTTATTCTTCCTTCAATCAACATGTTGTAGGTAGATTTAACCGTAAACTTTCCTGTCGTAGAGGGAGTCCACACTGTTCTTTCTTGCTCCTACTCAAGTATAGGAGTATTTAAAATTATTTCCTTATATGGAGAAGGAAAATGTCAGTTTACCTTCTAACTGTCCCATTCCATCTTGTTATTAATCATCAGGTCTCGAACAAATCTGGGTTGAGGTGGTAATATGACTTTAGAGGGAATTCGAAAACCTGGAAAATTTGGTAGCCATAGCTCACCATGGATTCGAATGTATGAATATTCCCCTACCTGATAACATATTCCTTGCTTGAGTACTCCTATGGATTTCAGGATGCTCCCCCATATCCATGAAGCCGAAGAGGTTGTTCTTTCCGCATCTAGAATTTGTCTGCCTTGTAGATATTTAGCTTTAATTAACTTTATCCATGGTTTGTGCCCCTGTGTTTGAACATTCCACGCCATCCTTGTCATTAACGATAAGTTCACATCATAGAGAGTTCGAAGCCCAAGACCTCCATTTGTTTTCGGTAGACAGATAGCTGACCACGCCTTATGGTATATATGTCTCGATTGATCATCCTTAAAACCCCAAAAAAATTTCCGAATTTGGCTCTCCATTTTGTATAGAATACTTTTGGGAAGAACAAAAGTTTGCATGACAAAAATTGGAATAGTCATTGCAACAGATTTGATGAGTTGTATCCTTTCCGCTTGCAATAAGGAACGTTGCCTCCAGCCTGATAATTTGTTCGAGAGCTTTTCTTGAATCTCTTGATATGCTTCTGATTTGGTTCTGAATCGACAGAATGGATGCCCAAGATACTTGTTGTTATGCATGCACTCCTGTATCCCCAAAATGTACCATATTGTTGACTTGTCTGAGCAGCTACATTCCTGCTATCATGTACCGAAGATTTAGCCCAGTTAATTTCTTACCCCGTCCACTCACAATAGGTCTGTAAACACCCTATAACCGCTTCTGCCTCGTGCGTTTGTGTTTTACAATAGACTACCAAGTCATCAACATACATTAAGTGAGTTATTTTTTAGGGCTGAGCCTCGAGACTTTGATTCCACTAATGCTACCATCTTTCTCCGTCTTAGTTAGTAATCTTGATAGCAAATTTGAAAATATGGTGAAGAGAGTCAAGAACAGTGGGTCTCCTCGTCTAATTCTACGAGACACATCAAAATATCCAAAAGGCGATCCATTAAGTAGAATAGAGAATTTAGGAGAGTTAATACAACTCACCACAATGTCAATAAACTTGGCACAAAAACCCATCTTCTTTAACATATCTTCAAGCACATTCCATTCAACTCTAGTATGCTTTGGCTAAATCAATCTTGATAGCCATATAGCCCTTACTCCCCTTCTTAGTATTAAGAAAGTGCATCATCTCATGGTTGATTATGATATTGTCATGAATTGAACGATTTGGGATTAATGTAGATTGACACGGGTGAATGATTCTATCTAGTATGCCTCTAAGTTTACCCGCAATAATTTTGGTAATAACTTTGAACAAAACATTATATAAAGCAATCGGTCGATAATGTTCAACTTTTGTTGCATTTGGGTTCTTAGGAATCAAAGCAAGAAATGTGTGATTAAAAGTCTTTTTAAGACAACCAGTGGAGAAGAAATGTTGTACCTCATTGACTACAGCCTCCTTGACGATCCCCCAATATATTTTGTAGAAAGTGACCGTTAACCCGTCTGGTCCTGGACTCTTATGAGTTCCCATGCTGAAGAGGGTCTTCTGTATTTCAAGGATTGTTGGTCCCGCCGTGAGCTGGTTGTTGCATTCCTCTCATACTTGTTCAAGGATCAAGTCGTTGGAATCCTTCGGATAATTAGGTACAATCGATGTATATATTCCAGAATAATAAGCTTGCAAAGCGTATCCTACTTCCTGCCTCTCATAAACCTAGATATTGTGAGAATTCAGAATGGAATTAATAGCATTGTACCTTCGATGGATGATTGTGGTAAGGTGAAAATAATGTGTGTTGGCATCCCCCTCATCCATCCATCAGGATTTGACTTTATCTTTCCACAGATTCTCTTCGTGTTTAAGGAGCTCATCTAATTCCCTCTGCAATGCCTGTTCTGCCTGGATCATCTGATATTCTTGGGTCTCGGCTTGGAGTTGAACAATAATTTCTTTCACCTGCTTAATCTTGTGTTGCACATTACCAAAAACAGTTTTGTTCCATTACTTCAAAGCTGTATTGGTAATCTTGATACGTGACAGGAATGTGATCTGCCTTTCCAAAGCTTCTTGGATTATACACGCCGTGTCTGGATGATCTACCCCACATGGATTCAAACCGAAACGGTTTTGGTAAGATTTGTTGTGGGGGATTTGTTTCAAATAAGAGAAGCATGTGGTCTGATCTTGTAGCCATAAGGTGCGTGATTTTGGTATTTAGAAATTGCATCTTCCATGAAGCATTAGCTAGACCTCTGTCTATTCTTTCTTGGATATTTGTCATTCCTCCCCTTCTATTATTCCATGTGAAACTGTGACCTTCGTAGCCAAGATCTATAAGTTCGTTTTCATCAATTACTTTCCTCAGCCCTCCTCCACTCAATGACGCTATTGCTCTTCCACCCCTTCTATTTACACGGCTTAAAATAGCATTAAAATCTCTAATTATGCTCCATGATCCACCAAATAAATTTCTAATATGATCAATGTTGTCCCAGAACTAACGTTTGTATGCATGATTTGGTGGGCCATTTACAAATGTAAGTTGCCAAGGATCTTGATATGAGTCATCAAAAATCAAACAGTTTACGAGAAATTCAGTAGACAAAACCACTTCGATGCAAAAATTAGATTGCCACATGAGGAGTAAACCTCTTGAGAGTCCCTTCGCAGGAACAAATTCATGCTTCTGAAAGCCAATCTTCTTCACAAAAACACTAACTTTATCTACACAACTACATTTTGTTTCTGACAGAAAAATAAAAAACGGTCTGTGGGAGGCTGTCATGTTCCTCAGACTTCTTATTGTCGAGGGGTGACCAATTACCCGACAATTCCAAACTATCCCACTCATGGTGACGTTGGGGGCATGCATGGGCTCGCCTCCTCAACCTTGGACTGTGTTGAGATTTCTTCCACTCTGATTGGAATTTAATCTGATGATGCTCCCAAGTAAATCGAGTTCCAGATGTTTCGAACTTGTCTCTTGACATGTATCAACCTCCTATGTGTTATCGTAACCCTTTCTTCTGAGATTACTGCTGATCTAGTAATATAGATTCTTTCTTCAATGTCTTCCTGTACCTAGGGGGAATCCTGATGTGTAGTTGTGATGTAAACTCATTCATCAGGTCTTCAGAAATCGCCTTTCTTTTCTTCTCTAGATGTTCGAGAGACTCAGCTTTCCTTTTATTTTTCCTTTCTTGCAGATCCATGTCTTCTGTTTGGGCTCTGTTGGGTTGTATCTGTTGGGTTTGAATTTTAATGGGAGAATTCACTTGTGGGTTGTAAGAATATGGATGAGTGTGGTATAGGTTGGGTTGGTTGAGGTATAAGACTTGGGCTTGGTGTGTAGAAATGGTAAAAGTATTTTTACCCTTTGTGTTACTTTCATATCTGAGCTTCAGACTCTCTTGGCCCATTCCTCTACTTCAGGGTTCTCAAATTTGGCAGGAATTTGAGATTTTCGCTAGTGGGATTCTCTCTTTTTTAATTTTTAATGTTTGACCTAATACCACCGCTTTCCTCGAGCCTTGAGTCAACATCACCATCATACCTGACATGTTGTCCTGATCTATACATACTCCCTCAGATTTCTCATTGCTCCTTCCTTCCATTTGGTTTTTCGATTGCTACTTTCTGGTTGACTGCTTTCCATTAGTTCGTTGACTTTGCGAGATAGTTCGCAACCATGGTTTTATCTGGTTCCAGATGAGATGAGTGGCGTTTTGGTTCAGAGCACGCCGAGTCGATATAGTTTATCCTGCCACAATTGTAACAGAAATCTGAAAGTCTCTCGTATTTGAAGGCTACCCATAGCCTTTCTCCATTCTCCCATTGAATGTAACATCCGATCTTGAGACTACTCTCTGTTTCCATCTCTATTTGAACCTGAACGAATTTCTTCATCCCTCCACTCTTGAAGTCTTCATTCACTCTGTGTACCTTACCAATATATTTTTCTATCTTGAGTAGGTTGTTTGCGTTCATCCTATTAGGCGAAAGATTATGTACCTGAACCCATAGCTTGCATTTTGTAAAATCTATTTCCTCCAATGTTCTATTTAGGTCCCATTTTCTTCAGATTTAGAACAGCCTCTTTCACTGTCCATGGCCCACCTGCTTCCATTTTGTTTTTGTCCTCCACATTTCTAAATGTACAGAGAATCATGTTATGGTCAAGGAGTTTAAATATCACATTTGTACCTAGATTCCATGCAGCTTCCATAACATTTATGATAGCTCCTTTGGGTCTGCATCCGTTGAGGTATTAAATGATAGATCTAGAAAGTTGTTGTGGTCTTCCATACTGGCTAGATGTAGATGGCTGAAATAAATGTGTGGCTAAGTTTTGTTCGTAAGAGATCTCAGGATTTTAATACTTAAGAACAATTAGGACGTGAAAATATATGCAGAGAGATCTAGATTCTTTAGAGAAAAGACATCTCCTGGTGAGAAGAGAGAGCGTTCCACTCTCCTAGAGAGAGAACCTTTTTTTAAAAAAAAAATAAATTCGTATATAAATTAGACATTATTAGAAATGACAAATAAATTTGTATAGAAAAATAATTCTGTCCTTGGCTATTATTTTATTTTATTTTATTTTTAATGAATTATAAATGCGCCAATCTAACCGGGACGGGTGTTTAAAATAAAATAAAGTAAAAATAATGTAATAGGGATGGGGATGGGATTCAATAATTATTTTTCTATAAAAGAATAATGAATACAAACTTGAATTAAGTATTATATTAGTTTGCCAAGAGAAAAATACAGATTTTTACCTTTACAAAGAGAAAGAAAAGAAATTGTCCACGCGGCTATCCATTTAACTGACAGTAAGGGAGTCTTTATACAAACAAATTTTTAGAGGAGATTCTTCAGCTGCCTCAATCTTTTGATTGCGTGTCTCCATAATGATTTTACCTTTTCGTAGTTATAATTCATTTCTTTTGATATAAATAATTTTTGCGACATAATTCTAATTTTACAAATAAATAAATTTAAAATTTTTTATCTTAAAACAAGCTTGTTGTTTTTTATGATAATTTTTCTTGTTGGTTGAGATTTAACCAAATAGTAGCAAATCAGATATTCAATAAGTCTGACCGATGGTGCATGATGGGTAGTGTCACGAAGTGCCTCTTCCTGGTATGGCCACTAGTTCACGACACTCAACACAACTTGCTCGCGGCACGGGCGCATGCGCAAGTACACTCAGCGGACAGATAATCAAAAGTAAAGGGGTAAGCAATAATATTTACAGGCAACTCGCCCAACTTTTCTATATCATTCAATAGGAAGGAATTACAAAGGATTCGCAACTATGCACAAAGTTGCGCGGCCACACAGGCCTACAAGATAGAACAACCCTAGTCTATCTATGTTATCCCTCTATTACTTTATCTCTCTCCGTCTGTCTTCCTCTCTGGCCCTTTCTCCCTTGCTCAACTATCCCTATTTTTAGCCATCTAGGGAAGGGTAGGATTTAGAGTCATCCCCATGGGCCACGACCCATGCTACTAGGGCACCCTTAGGGTTCCCAACACTTTCGATCTAGTGCCTCGGCCCAAGCTACAATGTCTCGACCCACGCACACCAGTCCTCTATAAAATGGGGCACATATCCAACTCCTAAATCATTTGTTGCTTGCATACTTGCACAGTCGCTACCGGAGCTGCTCCTCACCATCGGGGCAAAGGGTCTCACATACCTCCCCCACTTAAGCCATCGACGTCCTCATCGATCTTTGTCGCTTCCAATAATCAGAAATGTGATCTTCAAATTGCCAAAGGGTCACATCTCTTTTCCACGTGGCATCAATCTCGGCATCTCCCTTCCAATGCACAAGGAAGTCAGTCCTACGATTCTTCTTACTTTGGCCCATAGTCCGATGGTCCAAAATCTTTTATACCAGCTTGTCAAACTATTTTCGAATCACTGGTGGAGCCCTTCTAGACTTCTGCCTTTCTCTTTCAAACTCATCTTTGTTATACTTCTTCAAGTAACTTACATGAAAAGTATGATGAATTTTTAACCTGTCCAGAAGCTTAAGTCGGTATGCAACATTTCTCACCTTTTTTATTACCTCGAATGGTCCATCATATTGAGGTATTAATCCACGATGAACAACTTTTCCGATTGATCTTCTTCCAAATTTGAGGAGTCAATTTCAGCAACACCAAGTCACCTACCTCAAATTGCACATCACGTCGATACTTCTCAGCATACTTCTTCATCCTCTTTTGAGCCATCTCCAAACTATCTCTTGCTTCGGCAATCATCTTATGCTTTGCCTTGGCAAATCTTTGTGCTGCGGGACATGTTCCAACACTTGGCTCCACCATTGCCAAATCCTGTGGGGTCGTTGGTTGTTGTCCATTCACTAGCTCAAAGGGACTCATCTTCGTTGTAGAAGATCGATGAAGATTGTAACAGAACTTAGCTGAGTCAAGAAGATTCACCCAATTCTTCTGACTTGTTGTCACATAATGCCTCAAGTACTCCTCCAACAAGGCATTGATCCTCTCCGCCTGACCATCAGTCTGAGGATGATTGGCAGTCAAAAATTTCAATTCGGATCCCAATAATCCAAACAAAGCCACCTAAAATCTACCAGTAAACCTAGCATCCCTGTCACTAACTATGTCCTTTGGTACACCAAAGTACTTTACAACATGTTTGAAAAATAACTCAGCTGCAACATCAGTTGAACAAGATGATGGGGCAGGGACAAATATAGCATATTTTGAAAATCTATCAACTATTACAAAAATAGAAGTCAAGTCATTCACCTTAGGCAATCCAGAGATGAAATTCATCGAAATACTCTGCCATGGTCCCTCGGGAATAGGAAGAGGTTGCAACAACTCAGGTTCCCTTCGCCTTTCAACCTTGTATTGTTGACACACCAAACACGTTCGGACGTTGATAACTCTACGAAAGTAGAGTTATTTGCACTTGTTTTGCCTATTTTCTAACTCCATTTGCTTGACTTGTCTATAATTTTGAGTTAGATTTAGTTAAATTGCATACTTCTCTTCCCAATTTTAATTTTGTGGATTAATTGTTGAAAATGGCCATTTTAATTGAAGAAATCCCTACATTTTATTATTCCATTGTTAACCTTTAAATTTGTGCAGGATTTTACATAAAAGATGATGGAATTTTTGGATTCAATTGCTAAGGGTAAAAAGGGAATTTTGATGGTTGAAATTGGTAAAAGGAATTGGGATAAAAGTTGGCCAATTTGAAGAAATTGGAAATCAGTGGATGAGTCATCAAGAGGGAAAATGGGAAATTAAATTCCAAGAGGCATCTAAACGTGTGTATATATATATATATACATACATACATCTATAACATGTGCACACACACACACCATTTGAATTGAAAATCCAGCTGGAGACTTTGGTTATTATATATTTCTTTTGTCCTATCCATTATATATATATATATATATATATATATAATATATATATATATATATATATATATATTTGTGAGAGTGCAAGTTGGCAAGGTGGACAAAAAGATAGAAGATAGTGGGCGTCCAACAATATATATATATATATATATATATATATATATACATACGTATGATGAGATTTCTCTCATTTTCTGGCGGGTTTTCAGGAAAAGCAGTTGCTATATATATAGAAGAAGAGAGGAGGAGAAATATTGTAAGTACCGTAGATATAGTTTATTTGTGTTTAGTTTCGGGCAGCTTAGAATATAGGCAGTAGGAAGCTTGTTTTAGAGTTGTTTTTGAGCTTAGATTAGAGTGGAGAATACATGAGAAGGCTGGGGTGACATTGCTGAAGGCTTTTAAGCTGGACAGAACCGAAGGCAGCATCATCACGCGGAGGAGACGAAGGACAGCAGCAGCTTGATTAAATCCGATTTGGGGCAGTAGGGTGATCTCCGACCCGAGTAACCCTCTTTCCATTTCTTCATTTTGTAATTGAATGTTCGTCAATTTGTTACTGTTTTGTAATTGAATGTTCTTGGTGATATGAGAATATTTACATGGATTCAAGGATTAATTAAAAATGTTTTGGAATTGATATGTTTTCCGTCTTGGATTGACTGGTGTCACTATGGACCTAGGGACTGTTTTTCCTATTACTTTAATCCTTGTCTTTCATGATTCGTTTCAGCAAAATATATATTCATAACCTGAAGGTGCTGTAGTCTAGTAAATTATAAAGATGTGGAAAAACGTAATGTGGCATAAGATGAATAGAATGCATAAGTTTTGTGTATCGTTTTCTTTATTGATGCTTGTATGAGGCATGCTTAGTTTATTCATGCAATTACTTAAACGGATTAGGAATAACTTGTGGTTACGACTGTCCAAGTTATGTATCGAACTAGTATCTGGCTTTCTAACCGGAAGGGGTCTAGTTGACACATTAATTGCATGGCACTTGCTTGGGGTGCATGACCGTGCGGTCAATATTGTAGGGGACACGACCAATTTCACTGCCTTGTGTTGTTCTAGGTTCACGGTACTTCGTACTCCATGAGACGATGTTATCGGGGGTTTAGACTAGTAGGCTAAGTAGTCTGGGTAGAACCAGGCCGCTGTAGTGTTAATTTGGAAACCGAAAAGCATGCTTAGCATTCTTGGATTTATTACTGGTTTATGTTTGCATTTTTGGCTTGATTTTTACAGCATTGTATTACATGTTGTGTTCTTATGGTGATTTTCCAGTAGGCTGTCTTGTAGTAGTAGTTAGGTAGAATTGCTGCTGCATTGGTGATGTTGTAGCGTTTCCGTTGCTGCAGCAATATCTTAGCAGTAGCTTAATCTCCGAATCTCCATTCATTATTCATCATTCTTTATTCTTTTAACCAAATGTAAATCATGTTTGCATGCATAATTGGCATACTAAATCCCTGTGGGATCGATAATCTTGTACTTAGGTACATATATTACTTGTTGACCAGTGTATACTTGCACTTGTTAAGATTGCGTTGATTTATTCTATTTTATTATCTTCTCAATTTGTGACACACTGATAACTATAAAATAATAGAGTTATTCACATATGTTTTGCCCTTAATTTGAACCCAATTTCATGACTTGTGCAAAGGTTTTTGAGTTAAAATGCACCAAATTGCATAATTCCTTTCTCCATTTTAATTTTGTGAATTAATTGTAAAAAATGGCCATTTTAATTATTTAAATTCCTAAATTTTATTATAATTAAATTCCATTACTAACATTTAAATTTGTGCAGGATTTCATATAAAAGGTGATGAAATTTTTGGATCCAATTGCAAAAGGGTAAAAAGGGAATGTTTTGATTAAAATGGATCAAAAGGAATTGGATAAAATATTGACCAATTTAGAAGGAATTGGGAATTGGTGGATGGTTGATTTCTCTGTTTTCCGTTACTAATATATATATATATATATATATATATATATATCTATATATGCACATGCAAGTTGACAAGTGGGCACAAAAGACAAAAGAAAAAGAACAAGGAATGAAGGATGGAACGGCAGTAGGTGCTCATTTCAGGCAGAATTTCAAGAGGGAAAGCAACTGCAATTGTTATATATATATATATATATATATATATATTCTCAAACTCCAAATCAATTACAGCTGAAGATAAGACAAAATACATACATATTGCAGCTAAGCATTCGGTGAAGTCCTGCAAAAGTAAATTGAAATTTCTGAATTTCTGGATTCAAAAATTAGTTAAATCCAGTTGGCGTTGTGACTCACCACTGGAAGAATCGGCAGCAGCACAAAAATACCGGGCATATGTAGGTTGTTTTGGGAGAGTAATGGACAGCTGTCAATGATGCACAACAAGTTCGGGAAGCAAGAAGAGAAATTCGAAGGTTAAAAGAAGAAGAAAGAGAGTAGAGAAAAGTTTGGAGAGGAGAGGAGGAGATAGATTGTAAGCACCGTAGCTTTTCTTTGTTTGTGTTTAGTTCTCGGGCAGCTGAGGACTTAGGCAGTAGGTAGCTTGTTTTGAGTTGTTTTTGAGCTTTAGTTAGAGAGGAAAAATACCTAAGAAGGCTGGGCGACACTGCTGGAATTTTCGGGCTGCTCATGATCGAGGGCAGCAGCACCACGCAGAGGGAACGAAGGGCAGAAGCACGTTGATTAAATTTGATTTGGGCAGTAGGGTGATCTCCGACCCAGAGTAATCCTCTCTCCATTTCGTCAATTTGCTACTGTTTTGTAATTGAATGTTCTTCAAATTGCTACTGTTTTGTAATTGAATATTCTTGGTGATATGAGAATGTTTACATGAGTTCAAGGATTGATTAAAAATGTTTTGGGATAGATATGTTTTCCGTCTTGGGATTGGCTCCGTTGATTGGTGTCACTATGGACCTAGGGACTATTTTTCCTATTACGTTGATCTTTGTCTTTCATGATTCATTTCAGCAAAATATATATTCATAACCTGAAGGTGCTGTAGTCTAGCAAATGATTAACATGTGGAAAAACGTAATGTGGCATAAGATGAATAGAATGCATAAGTTTTGTGTATCCTTTTCTTTATTGATACTTGTATGGGGCATGCTTAGTTTATTCATGCAATTACTTAAACAGAGTAGGAATAACTTGCGGTTACGACTGTCCAAGTTATGTATCGAACTAGTATCTGGCTTTCTAACCGGAAGGGGTCTAGTTGACACGTTAATTGCATGGCACTTGCTTGAGGCGCATGACCGTGCGGTCAATATTGCAGGGGACACGACCAATTTCACTGCCTTGTGTTGTTCTAGGTTCACGGTACTTCGTACTCCATGAGACGATGTTATCGGGGATTTAGACTAGTAGGCTAAGTAGTCTGGGTAGAACCAGACCGATGTAGTGTTAATTTGGAAACCGAAAAGCATGCTTAACATTCTTGGATTTATTACTGGTTTATGTTTACATTTTTGGCTTGATTTTTAGAGCATTGTATTACCTGTTGTGTTCTTTTGGTAAATTTCCAGTAGGCTGCCCTGTAGTTTTAGTTAGGTAGAATTGCTGCAGCATTTCTGTTGCTGCAGCAGTCTCTTAGCAGTAGCTTAACCTCCGAATCTCCACCCATTATTCTTTATTATTTATTCTTTTAACCAGATGTAAATCATGTTTGCATGTATAATTGGCATACAAAATCTCTGTGGGATCGATAATCTTGTACTTAAGTACATATATTACTTGTTGACCGGTGTATACTTGCACTTGTTAAGATTGCGTTGATTTATTCTATTTTATTATCTTCTCAATTTGTGACACACGCACACAACGCAACAAGTTTTTGGCGCTGTTGCCGGGGATTTTGGTGTCAATTGATTGTAAATATTGTTTGCATTTGGTTATATTTTTGTTGTTTTATGTTATACTCATTCTTGAGCTTATGAGATTATTGAAATGATTGTATGAGGGACGAATAAATTATGCATGGGATGAACTATTTTTGTGAATTATTGATCTGAATTATTTGTTAAATTTTAGCTTGTGTATCATTCATTCCTTAACGTGTGCTATTTTGCATGAGTAAAACACGCAAGGGCTCTCAAGCTACAGTGCTGCCACTTGATCCAGAGATTGAGAGAACCACCAAGGCGTTGAGGAAAAAGAAACAAACCAAGGACAAAGTAGACATGGCGGAGCAGCGTGTTGTAGAAAATGAACCTGTCTATAATCCTGTGGTGTTGGCAGACGATAGGGACCATGCTATTCGACAGTATGCGGTCCCTATGTTTAATGAATTAAATCCAAGCATTGTAAGACCACTGCAGCCCAGTTCGAGCTGAAACCAGTGATGTTTCAAATGTTGCAAATAGGATAGCAGATGAAGTGTTGAGGCTAAAATTGTTCCCGTACTCCCTAAGACCTCTACAACAACCACCACTTTCAAACGCTTTAGAAAATATGATGAGAGACTTCATGGAAAGAACAGAAACAACTCTCCAAGGACTATCATCTATTGTGCAGAACTTGAAAAGCCAAATGGGGCAGTTAGCCCAAGAGATGAGAAACAGACCACAAGGATCACTTCCGAGTGATACAGAGAATCCAAGGAGAGAAGAAACGAACATTGCAAAGAGGTAACACTACGAAGTGGCAGAATACTGGACGAGCCAAAAATGAAGTCTGTAGCAGCTGAGTCGACCAGTGAGTCCAGCCAGAATGTAGAAATTCCAGTAGCTGAAAAAGAATCAGTGGAGCCAAATGCTGCAGCATCGTAAATGCTGCAGCAAAACAGCATTCCAGAACATCCGAATGCTGCAGCATCGCAACTACCGCAGAAAAATACCATTCTAGAACAGCCGAATGCTGCAACATCTCCGATGCTGCAGCAATGCAATATTCCAGAGAGCAAACTAGTACAACCACAAATGCCTTTTCCACAGAGGTTTGCCAAAAAGAAATAAGATGAGCAGTTCAAGAAGTTCTTGGGCATTTTGAAACAACTGCACATCAACATTCCATTGATGGAAGAAATAGAAAATCCATGAAATTTCATGACGAAGGTGAGTGTTTTCAGATCACCACCAGTGATTCTTGGGAACAAAAAGATGAAGAGCAAGATGAGGATGTCACGGATGCATTGATGGAGGAAAGTCTACATGATGATGGCAATATGGAGACCAAAGCACATTCAGCTTGGGTAGAAGCAAATTCTCATGGTTTCAAGTTTCGCGCGCAATTTGAAATCCTTGGAGTTGTCTTCTCGAGATTTCAAGATAACAAAACCTTCCGTGGAAGAACCACCACAGTTGGAATTGAAGCAATTGCCGCAACATTTGAAGTATGGTTTTCTAGGAGCAGACTCGACGCTGCCAGTAATCATTTCAGCACTGCTGAGTGCAGAACAGGAGGAGAATTGCTTGGAGCTTTGCAGCAGCATAAGAGAGCTATGTGCTGGACCATAGCTTATATCAAAGGTATATAACCAACCTTATGCATGCACAAGATAATTTGGAAGACAATTCCAAAAATTTAATAGAGGGGCAGAAATGATTAAATCCAATTACGAAGGAAGTGGTAAAGGAACAAAATTATCAAGTGGCTAGATTTTGGCATTATTTATCCTATATCTAACAACGCTGGGGATGGAGAATTTACATGGATTACAAGAAGATAAACAAAGCCACAAGAAACGACCACTTCCCACTGCCTTTCATTGGAAGAAGTGTCACTTCATGGTTAAAGAAGACATTGTGCAAAACTCTTCACTTATAATACTTGTCGATGCTTAGTAGTTAATTGAGCACAATCTATAAGTGAACACTTTCATCTATTATTTATTGCATTTCTTTTTATTTTGTTTTTCTTATTTCTTCTTGTTTGTTTTTTTTCAGCATTCGATTTCTTTTCCTTATTTTGTTTTAATTGTTGTTCTTTTATTTTCAGGTGCTTCAATTCGGAATTAATGGCTGTTTACTCCTAAGTTTCTTTCAGAATTTTCAGAATTGGTTTTGAGACTTCAATTTCACATTACAATGCCTTTCTCTTTCTCTCTTATTGGTACTCTTCTGTTTGATAATACAGGTATGCCTACGGTCAAAGAGCAAACGGAGTCAAGGCTATTTTATTAAAGAAAAAAAAGGGAAAGTAAGATGGGACTTGCCACTGCCTCTCGGCAGAAATGCTGTGACAACAGGCTGCCACACACCGACAAAGCCATTCAAGGCAGCCTTAGTCCAATTTCAATTTCAAAATTCAGGCGGTTCAATTCAACAAGGGACTGCCATGAATTGACTACTTATGCAAGCAGCCCTAAGTTCCTTTCAATTTCAAAATTTTCAATGGGTGGCATACAACTAGAACTTGTTGGGAAACCAAAAAGGTTAGTTTAATTTTTATATTTTATTTGTGGAGAATGTGCGTGAATTGAAAACAAACAAAGAGAGAAAGAAGTGGGGAGTTGTCTAAAGGACACTTTTCAGCCTTCAACAAACCAGAAGATTCAAGGTTAGTACTCACTTTTCTACATTTTTATTTCTTCTCGGTAATGTGAGTTGATGTATGCTACTTGCAAGGAAAAACATTCTGGTTCATTTCTCTTATCTTAATGTGAGCATACAGTCCTTGAGTAGCATGTATAGAATTTATGGAGGAAAATTTTTGCATTACCAATGGATAGAGGATTGTATTGGATGTATTTCGGGTTCTAGTTATACTTGAGTTCTTGTGTGTGAGCATGCTTGTAGAAATGACAGATATGCCAGTTGATGTGTATCTCGGTTTATTGTGTTGGGCAAAAGGGTGGTTATGATTCAAAATGAATTTCATGTCTTAATGGTCTTCATGTTTTTACTTCGTAACAATGCCACCTGAATTGTTGGTCAATTTGTGTTGCTTTCTTCTCACCCGAGAATTGAGAACTTATGTGCCACTAATGCTGTTGTGTTACATTTTCTTGACATGCTCCTACATTGCATTTATATATGTTATGTTCGGATAGTGTAAAGATTCCAAAGATCAAACAGGTTGCACGAAAGATTGTTATTATGGAAACATTTGCTTCCCTTGATGCTGAAACAAGATATGAGAAATTGTACAGCAAGCGGGCCTTGCTAGCTGATTTGGAGTTCATTTTAACTGGCGAGGAACCATACCCACTGCCCTGCAAGCACAGCAGCCACAAGCTGGAGGACCTTGGCCCACTTTCCCCGACGTACTGCTGCCAGATGATCGTACTATGGGCAGCGACGATGACCTATAGAGCAACCCTCCATGCACTTCGGGAGTGGTTCTATTTCGCTTCCCTTCTCTCTCTTTATATTCTTGAGTCTTGTATTTCTCTTTATATATGAATGATGACTGCTGCACTTTTCTTTTGCCTAATGCAATGAGGACATTGCTCCCTTTTAAGTTTGGGGGATGGTGCCCTCCTGCTGGATGAGGAATGATAAATGATGTGTATTTTTTATGTTTCCGGATGAGGAATGATGAATGCTGTGTATTTTTTATGATGAATGAATGTGTTATTCTTGATGAGCTATAAATGAATGATGATGAGTGCTGAATGAAAGTTTTTTTTTTGAATGAGCTGAATGAAGAGTGAATCATTTTAGCATGATTATGTAAATTTGGGAACATTATTTGTGATGATAAATCATGTTGATATGATTTCATAACTCTTTTATGGCAGTGAGCTTTTAGTACTTAGAATATGTTGATATTAACTAGATTTAAGTGAAAATTTCTGCTCCCACCAAAACTTTTGCACGTAGTCTTACTTGGAGATTTCATGTTTATAAAAAGAGTAGCTTTGGTATGAAGGTTCAGAATCTTTAGACTCGTTTGTTATATCCCTTGAGGCGAAATCCTAGTAGATTTGGTAATATAGAAATGATTAAGGCATGTTTTTGAATCGTTTGAGCCTTTCGAGCCTACCTTAATGCATTTTATTTTCTTAGTTAAACCAAGTTGAGCTTAAGCCTAATTTCTTGACACCCTTATTTAATAGCCACTTATCATAAATGTTTTGCATGTATCCATTCGTTGAACACTGCTATGAACACTGCTGAATATAAGTTTAGGGGTATGCGGAGAATGCTGCATTACAGAGCATAAACATTTTGTAGAATTGCTGCAGCATTGTCATTGCTGCAACATTGGTGTTGCTGCAGCAGTATCATTTTTACTGGATCGGTGGTAGTTAATTGTTTTATGAAATTATGTTATGAATGCTCTAAGTATTGAGGATATGTGTTTTTGAAAAAAAAAATCTATGGGAAAAATGGAAGAATCCTCTTTACGCAAAAAAGGTGTGAAGGAATGCTGCAGCATTTCTGTTGCTGCAGCATTTTGACTCAGTGTGAAAAAAAAACAACAAAAAGAGAGCAAAAAGGAAATATGTGTTATGCTTCTTTGAGGTCAAATGCTAAATACTGATTGTGGTTAAATGTTGCACGTATTTCTAAAGCAGGGTGTAAATGTTTATGCTCCTTGAGTTGATTAAAAAAAGAATGTTGTAGAATTGCTGCAGCATTGGTGTTGCTGCAGCATTTTGATTTTAAAAAAAATTTGGGAAATGATGGCATTAGTTCATGGCAGACTAGGACTAAGTTTTGAGCCTACTTTTTATCTATATTTTTCCCACCTTAGCCTTAGCCTACATTACAACCAAATTAAGACCTCTTTGATCTTTATTGCTGAATTTGCTACATTAGTGGAGAGTGGTGTAATAAATTGAGTCTGAAGATGTAAAATGAATCTTAGGATTACCATACGTTGACTTATGAATGAGAGATTGAAAAGGAAAGACTATTCACACACACACGGGAGGAGATCTTTGAGCTTGATTTAGTTAATGTTCTGATATTCGAGGAACTTGGGTCATGAACATATTAGAGTTTTGTTTCACATCTTTGATCTGAAAATATGAACCTAAATTTGCCTATGATTGTTGGATGATTCTGGACATGAATTGTTTGATTGAATTTTATTGATCTATCTTATCTGTTGCAGCATTGCTCGGGACGAGCAATGAGCTAAGTTTGGGGGTGTGATAACTCTAAAATAATAGAGTTATTCACACATGCACACAACGTAACAAGTTTTTGGCGCCGTTGCCGGGGATTTTGGTGTTAATTGTTTGTAAATATTGTTTGCATTTGGTTACTTTTGTTGTTTTATGTTATACTCATTCTTGAGCTTATGAGATTATTGAAATGATTGTATGAGGGACGAATAAATTATGCATGGGCTGAACTGTTTTTGTGAGTTTATTGATCTGAATTATTTGTCAAATTTCAGCTTGTGTATCATTCATTCCTTAACGTGTGTTGTTTTGCATGAGTAAAACGCGCAAGAGCTCTCAAGGTATAGTGCCTCCACTTGATCCAGAGATTGAGAGAACCGCCAAGGCGTTGAGGAAAAAGAAACAAACCAAGGATAAGATAGGCATGGCTGAGCAGCGCATTGTAGAAGCTGAACCTGTCTATAATCCTGTGGTGTTGGCGGATGATAGGGACCATGCTATCCGACAGTATGCAGTCCCTATTTTTAACGAATTGAATCCAAGCATTGTAAGACTAGAGATTACAGCAGCCCAGTTCGAGTTGAAACCGGTGATGTTTCAAATGTTGCAAACGGTAGGGCAGTTTGGTGGATTACCTGCTGAAGATCCACACTTGCACCTACGACTCTTTATGGAAGTAAGTGACTGCTTTAAGATACCAGGGGTAGAAGATGAAGTGTTGAGGCTGAAACTATTCCCGTACTCCCTAAGAGACAAGGCGAGAGCATGGCTAAACTCTCTACCCCCGGGTAGTGTAACATCATGGCAGTAGCTCACTGAAATTTTTTTGATGAAATATTTTCCTCCAACGAAAAATGCTAGGTTGAGAAATGAAATCACCTCTTTTCAACAATTAGAAGATGAATCATTATATGAGGCATGGGAAAGATTCAAGGAGTTGTTAAGGAGATGTCCACAACATGGAATCCCACATTGTATTCAAATGGAGATATTTTATAATGGGTTGAATGCACACACACGCATGGTGGTTGATGCTTCAACAAATGGAGCACTTTTGGCAAAGACGTATAACGAGGCCTATGAACTAATCGAGAGGATTGCCAACAACAACTACCAGTGGCCTACAACAAGACTACATAGTGGAAAAAGGGTGGCTGGAGTATTGGAGTTGGATCCACTCACTTCACTCTCAGCCCAAATGTCAACAATGACCAACATGCTCCAAAAAACACTAAGTATGTAACAACATGGCGGGCAGGGGGCAGAACCATCAAACCAGCCCAATGTAAGCCAGGTACAAGACGTGTGATATGTTTATTGTTGAGAGGGGTATCTATTTGAGGATTGTGTACACAATCCCACATCAATCTGCTACATGGGGAATCAAAACAGGGGTAACGGTCTTCAATCAAACACTTACAAACCTACTTGGAGGCAGCACCCAAATTTTTCTTGGAGAGATCAAGGGATGCACCCCAATCAAGGTATGAACCCAATGCCACTACTCCAGCAGCACCAGTACCCCCAGCAGCACCAATACCCTCAACAGCAGCAACAACAAAGACCTCTACAACAACAACTACCTTCAAACGCTTTAGAAAGCATGATGAGAGACTTCATGGCAAGGACGGAAACAACCATACAGGGGTTATCCTCTATTGTGCGGAACTTGGAAAGCCATGTGGGGCAGTTAGCTCAGGAGATGAGGAGCAGACCACAAGGATCACTTCCAAGCGATACGGAGAATCCAAGAAGAGAAGGGAAGGAACATTGCAAGGCAATTACATTGCAGAGTGGCAGAATACTGGACGAGCCAAAAATGAAGTCTGGAGCAGCTGGGAATACCAGTGAGTCCAGGCAGAATGCAGAAATTCCAGTAGCTGAAAAAGAAGCAGTGGAGCCAAATGCTACAGCAAAACAGCATTCCAGAACAGCTGAATGCTGCAGCATCTCCGATGCTGCGGCAATGCAATATTCCAGAGAGCAAACCAATACAGCCACGCATGCCTTTTCCACAGAGGTTTGCCAAAAAGAAACAAGATGAGCAATTCAAGAAGTTCTTGGACATTTTAAAGCAGCTGCACATCAACATTCCATTGGTAGAAGCAATCGAACAAATGCCCAACTACGCCAAATTTATGAAGGATATCCTTACAAAGAAAAGAAAGTTGGGAGAATATGAAATTGTTTCATTAACCAAAGAATGTAGTTTCTTTTTGCAGGACAAGTTGCCCCCTAAGATGAAAGATCCGGGGAGTTTTAATATTCCTTGCTCTATTGGAAACTCATATTGTGGTATGACATTGTGTGATCTTGGTGCTAGCATCAACTTGATGCCTATGTCAGTTTTCAAACAGTTGGGCATAGGTAAGGTAAGACCTACGACGGTAACATTGCAATTAGCAGATAGATCTATAGCTCACCCCGATGGAAAAATTGAGGACATCCTGGTAAGAGTTGATAAGTTTATTTTTCCAGCTGATTTTATTGTTCTTGATTATGAAGCAGACATGGAAGTTCCCATTATTTTAGGAAGACCTTTCCTAGCTACGAGAAGGACTCTTATTGATGTGCAGAAATGGGAGCTAACCATGAGATTCCAGGACGATAAAGTCACATTCAACGTATTCAAAGCCATGAAATTACATGATGAAGGTGAGGAGTGTTTTCAGATCACCACCAGTGATTCTTGGGAAGAAAAAGATGAAGAGCAAGATGAGGATGCCACAGATGCATTGATGGAGGAAAGTCTACATGATGATGGCAATGTGGAGACCAAAGCACATTCAGCTTGGGTAGAAGCAAACCCCCAAAGGTTCAGATTTCGAGCTCAATATGAATCCTTGGAGTTGTCTTCTAGAGATTTCAAGTTAACAAAACCTTCAGTTGAAGAACCACCACATCTGGAATTGAAGCAATTGCCACAACATTTGAAGTATGGGTTCCTAGGGGCAGACTCAACGCTGCCAGTGATCATTTCAGCCTTCCTTGATGTTGAACAGGAAGAGAAATTGCTTGGAGTACTAAGGCAGCATAAGAGAGCTATGGGCTGGACCATAGCTGACATTAAGGGTATAAGTCCAACCTTATGCATGCACAAAATCATTTTGGAAGAAGATTCCAAAAATTCCATAGAAGGGCAGCGAAGATTGAATCCAATTATGAAGGAAGTGGTGAAGGAACAAATCATCAAGTGGCTGGATTTTGGCATCATCTACCCCATCTCTGACAGTTCTTGGGTAAGTCATGTACAATGTGTGCCCAAGAAAGGAGGAATTACAGTGGTAACAAATGAGGACAATGAGTTGATTCCTACCAGAACAGTCACGGGATGGCGCATATGCATTGATTATAGGAGACTTAACAAAGCCACGAGGAAGGACCACTTTCCATTGCCTTTCATTGACCAAATGTTGGACAGGTTAGCTGGACATGAGTATTATTGTTTTCTGGATGGTTATTCAGGGTACAACCAAATTGCTGTGTCACCGGGGGACCAGGACAAAACAACCTTCACTTGTCCCTATGGCACGTTTGCATTCAGAAGGATGCCATTTGGACTTTGCAACGCTCCAGCAACATTCCAACGTGCATGATGGCCATTTTCACGGATATGGTAGAGCAGTATTTAGAAGTGTTTATGGATGACTTTTCCATATTTGGGGATTCTTTTGATAATTGTTTAGAAAATTTGGCCAATGTACTTAAACGTTGTGAGGAAACTAATTTAGTCCTCAATTGGGAGAAGTGTCACTTTATGGTTAGGAAGGAATTGTGTTGGGTCACAGGATTTCGAAGAAAGGTCTTGAAGTAGACCGAGCAAATAGAAGTGATTGAAAAGTTACCAACCCCAACAACCGTGAAACACATTCGAAGCTTCTTGGGACATGCGGGCTTCTACCGGAGATTCATCAAGGACTTTTCAAAGGTATCTAAGCCCTTATGTAAATTATTAGAAAAAGATAATGTGTTTTCTTTTGATGCAGCCTGTCTTAAGCAGAAACTGATTTCAGCACCAATCATCATAGCACCCGATTGGAATCTACCATTTGAAATGATGTGTGATGCAAGTGACTATGCAGTAGGTGCAGTTTTAGGGCAGCGGCGTAACAGAATTTTTCATTCCTATTATGCTAGCAAAACACTCACTGAAGCACAAACTATACACTGTTACTGAGAAAGAATTGCTAGCTGTTGTGTTTGCTTTTGATAAGTTCAGGTCCTACTTGGTGGGGACAAAAGTGATAGTCTACACCGACCATTCCGCCATCAAGTACTTAATCTCAAAGAAGGACTCCAAACCGAGACTTATAAGATGGATTCTACTCCTGCAAGAATTTGATGTAGAAATCAGGGACAAGAAGGGTGTAGAGAATCAAGTGGCTGACCATTTGTCTCGGCTAGAGCAGCATGAGGAATGTCAAATTCCCATAAATGAGCATTTTCCAGGTGAACAGCTGCTGAAAATTCAGGATGCACAAGTACCATGGTATGCTGATTTTGCAAACTACTTGGCTAGTGGAGTGTTACCACCGGACCTCTCATATCAAGTAAAGAAGAAGTTCTTCCACGATGTAAAAAGTTACTTTTGGGAGGAACCATTCTTGTTCAAACAATGTGGAGATCAAATGATTCGAAGGTGTGTGAATGATAACGAAATTGAGGATATTATCTTTCATTGTCACAATTCTCCGTATGGAGGACATTTTGGAGGGTCTCGAACTGCAGCTAAGGTATTACAATCTGGTTTCTTTTGGCCCTCATTATTTAAAGATTGTTATCAATTTGTGACAAAGTGTGACCGTTGCCAAAGGGTTGGAAATCTTTCCCGTCGGAAGGAAATGCCACTTACTAATATACTAGAAGTTGAACTCTTTGATGTATGGGGCATTGATTTTATGGGACCTTTCCCACTTCTTTTGGGATTTCATACATTTTAATAGCAGTGGATTATGTGTCTAAGTGGGTGGAAGCTGCAGCATTCCCCACTAATGATTCCAAGGTTGTGATCAATTTCCTTCGAAAGAACATTTTCTCACGTTTTGGAACACCTAGAGCAATCATTAGTGATGAAGGTTCTCATTTTGCCAACAAATGGCTAGGAGTCGTGCTAGCCAAGTACCATGTTCATCACCGAGTTGCCTTGCCATACCATCCTCAAACAAATGGGCAAGTTGAATTGTCCAACCGAATCATCAAAGGTATCCTTGAGAAGGTGGTTATCCCAAACCAAAAAGATTGGTCAAGACGTTAGATGATGCTCTATGGGCTTACCGGACAGCTTTCAAGACTCCAATAGGTATGTCTCCTTATAGACTCATTTTTGGGAAAGCTTGCCACTTACCAGTTGAGTTAGAGCACAAAGCATACTGGGCGCTGCAGCATCTCAATCTGGATATGGATGCTGCGGGAAACAAGCGAATGCTGCAGCTTTCAGAACTGGATGAGCTGAGGTTTTTCTTATGAAAATGCCAAGTTATACAAAGAGAAGACCAAAAGATGGCATGACAATCACATCCAAAAGAAAAATTTTGAAGTTGGGCAGCAAGTATTAGTTTTTAATTCAAGGTTAAAGCTATTTCCGGGGAAATTAAG